>CM073760.1:33964724-34574724 GCA_037127475.1 Arma custos
CATTTTAAAAACTATTATCATGGGATTTGCCTTTAATTATGTACTATAATGGATTCTCCACAGTACCTAAAACTGTCGGGGAGGGGGCACGTGCCCCTGTGCTCCCCCCCAAAATCCGCGCTTGCTATAGCCTATGTGTTACTCTGATGTATAACTTATATTACTGTCAAGTTTCATCCAAATTCGTCCTGTGGTTTTTGCGTGAAAGAGAGACAGACATACAAACTTTCACATTTATAATATTAGTAAGATTTGTAAAAAATCTTCCACGATTCTATTATGCTTCTATTTAAAAAGTTACCCAAATCATTTCGTTGTTTATTTGTTGCAAAAAAATGTCATGGCATGGGTTATTTCGTTCTTGCTATTAATTAAAAAGGTTTAATTTTATACGTAACACATTTAAATAAAAGAACCTGACATCGCACTGGCCCCGTACCTCCATTTTACGTCCTTTCCGAAGGACTACATAACTTATGACTTTTTAATCCATTAAAATAATTCTTAGGCTTCCTGTTAGTAACCATGATCTTGTGCATAGTAGGTTATTATGCGATGGACTTCATCACTGGCGCCACAGTGAAACTACGTACTCATCATGATCGGAAATTGATTGTAGCCTGATTTATCAATACGTATGTTGTATATACTCTATGAATAAGAGAATGAATTCCTTTTTGGACTTGGTTCAGAGCATTTAATTTTCACCAGATTATTTAACATTCCATATATCCATACTAGGATTTGTGTTATTTTTTATGTATTCTTAATTTAATATTGTCAAATAGTAATTAGTCATACTTTTGGACTGCATAACTAATGATTTTTGCTAACTTTAAATATTTCTAAGGCTTCATGCCGAGCTACGAACCCGTGATGTAGGGCATAATAGGTCGTCATACTGACCAGTAATCAAAGGTGACCGACCCATTTTTCTTCTATTTCATTTTTTATTTGTCTCCTTCCACTCTGAACGAAACCCTCGCGGCCCCCCCCACCTCACTTGTCCCCATGCCCCCAGTTTGAGAATAATAACTGCATTATGAAATTTAAGTAATTAATTTCATCATACTAATGAAATTAATTACTTAAATTTGCTCATTTTTGCAGTTGTTTATACTCGGCCCTGCACGACTAGCATTGCCCCGCCTATTAGCTGACCCCTAAGGAAGGTTTAAGCCCTGCTTGAACAGATATTGCACTGAGAGCGGACGGAGGTACACTTTCACTCTCCGAATCGTGGAGGCGGTGTTGAGAGGCGGAGCGGAGGCGGCAAGCCCACAGTAGCCACCGCGGCCCACTCCTCCTCGTCGCTCCGGCCCTTAGTCTTCCTCCCAGCTCCGCTAGTGCACGGTCCGGTCGCAAGTGCTGTGTCCTGTGCCGATGTCATCCTTCGAGGGTCCTCCTCGCTCGGGGCATCTGGAGGAAGTGTCTTCGGCGGCGCTGCGGGAGAGGTCTCTGGCTGGAAGGGAAAAGAAAACATGGCGGCCGCGGTGCGCCACCTCCTGCTAGGATGACTCACCGCCTCACCTGATCGCCTGGAACCAGACACTGGTAAACAGGTTACTGGGCAATCTCTAACGGTAGCTCTCGCCGTAATTGTTCTTTTTTTTACGGAGGTGTACACCTTTATTGGCTAAGTTATCCTTGATTTAATTATGATCACCTCATTTAAATATGATTATTTTCTCTGATATTATTTTTTTCTCTGAAATTTAGTTGTTTTTTTTAAATAATCTGGATAGGTAATACACTTAAAACATAAAACTCAAAGTTATACAGCTGTCCTTGGATTGTTGTAATTAGTATTTATATATAGAATTTTCTGTATATAAATTATGTGTACTAAAAAACAGAAAAAACTTTGAACTTCTTAACAAATGTGATATACTCCACAATTTTCTCTCGGTCTAACAGTCGGATGTTTGGCGCTTATTTAGAAATACTCTTGTTTTCCAGATAAAAAACTTTTTACGGCATAATTACATTCGTTAATTCACCCATGGTTAGTTAGTGGTTAGCATAACAACCTACTATGTCCAAAATCTCGGGTTCGCAACCCGGCAGGTGGCCTTAAAAAGCTAACAAATCTGTAGTTACATCGTCCTTCGGAAGGAACGTAAAACGGAGGCTAGGAATATGCACGTGGTCAGGTACTAATTAGAGATCCGAAACATTAAGACGGGGTAACAAAGGCGTCCTAGGGTAAAATATGCGTTCAATAATCACATTTTTTTTTTTAATTTTATTTCTTTAAGATTTTATTTTAAAAATCATGAATCAATTTTTAATAGAAATCCAATTATTAGTTTTGCAAAATAAAAAAATGTAAAAACTAAAGCATTTTTATAGAATATTCGTGGGGTTGAAAGTGAAATACACTCACTAAGTTTAAACATGATTTTGAGAAAACGCTGAGTACTTAGTTTGATTTCCAAACATTGAAAAATAGAAAATAAATAAAGATACTATTTAATAGCTTTCATCGGTAGAAAACAAGTACCTAAAATGGCTAATAATATATCGTTTAATTTTTTTACGAAATACCAAGTACCAAATTTCAGAAAAATGCTTATGAGATGTGTTGATGTTTGTTTTTATTATTTTTATCAGGACTTTTTACTCACTTTAAGAAATCTCAAGGCCACATACCGGGCTAAGAATTCGCGATCTTGGGCATATATCTTCTTATTTATTAGTTTTATGACATGATACTAATATTTACGCCAAATGTAACCCAATAATAAACTAGGTAAGGGAAATATGCTACATGTGTATTTTTTTTTCAGAAAATCCAAATTAAATGTACAAAACTTAAAATAAGTGTGTTTTTAGGCATTCAGCACATTATCTAATGTACATTTTTACCTAATGTTTCAATACTGTTCTAAAGTCCTAAGATTAGTTGCTTGATATAACTAAAAGATTAAAAATAAACACATTTTATATTTTTATTCATTGTTGGTTACACTGTGGATCAGATTTATCGGAACGCATCGACAGGCTGACATCAAGACGCATACTGGATGGACACTTTAAGCAAGCTATGTTCTTCCTTCTCTATCACAGTTTGAATATTCATCGATTCCCTTCCTCAACTGGCTAATTTATTGGCGAATAGCTTTTTGCTTTACATTCGCCAATCCATTTAATTGCTGTGAATTTATTCTGACTTGAGATAAGATTAAGGAGGAGTGTATAATCATTATTAATTTGCTTCTTGCCTTTTATTGAAGAGGGATCAAGGTTTTTTTTTTATTTACGCTTTTTTTGTTACGCCTTAAAATACCGAAAGGTAGCAGAAGTCTTTTGTTTATATAGAAGGATTTCCATGTATTTATTATAAATTTGTATTTATATTGTAAATAAAGTTTCCTCTGATCGTTGGTATTTTTGCTATTTTTTTAAGATTTTCTTGTTTTTTTAATAATGAAAATTTAATTAAAAAAAAATTTTTCAACTAGTAAATGATGTTATTGACATCCACGAGCCAAACTCATCCTCAGTCACAAGATAAATTTTCATTACAAAAACTCTAATAATTGTTACTACTTATTAGAACACATTAGACATTCAATAAATGAAATAATGATAATTTTATTTTATTTCACAAAATATCTTTCTAAACATATATAAGTAGGGTTGCTTATATATAAACTATGTTTATGGCTTTATCTCATTAAAATTTTTATTATTTTTTTCTCCTCATTTCACTATTTTGCTTACCGAACGAACTAAATTTCATTGGAAAAGCATACCTATGACATACAAAAGTTATGTTACATCTACATTAGCAGCGAAGCTGTTGTATGCTGTCCATTATAATTTAGTTCGTTTGGCAAGCAAGTCAGTGAAACCTAACAAAATAATTTATTTATAATAATTTCAATTAATTATAAAAATGAACTTACTTTTATAATATATACATATACACTATATACACACAATTGGTATATGTTTAGAAACATATTTCATTTTATAAAATATAATTTTCATCGGGTACCTAGATGGATGAATATCGACCTTGCTTTAGTTCCTCTACTATTTTGTGATATAAGTTATCTGTATATTCACATTTTTTCTGATATCGTTATCCCCAAATTTAGATTAGTTACTGCCATATTATGTGAAAGTGGGTACCCTTAATTGAGGGAAAATCCTGGCGTGATTTAGGACAAACCATCTCCCAGAATTAGTAATATAATATTGTCCTGAAAATAGTACTGTCTCTACCATGTACTGAACCCAAGATCCCTCTGGACCCAAGATAAAAAGAAGAATTGATTAATGAATTTATTGATTTATGTTCTAATTTTAATAAAGTATTGTTCAATGTGTCATTTCGCGTTGCAGAAGCAGTATTTATGATGGGTGTTTATGTTTATCGACTCTGGTGCCGTGAGTCTTCTAATGCGTTTCTCGTGTGCAACACACCACAAAACACTTCTTTGCAACACATGGTGTAATGGGTGTTTCAGAAAACTATTTTTTTTTTAAATACAATCATAATTTTTAATTTGGATCTGTTGAAGAACAAATATTCTCACCCCTTGATTAGAGAGTTTGGCTAAAAGACTGCTCAGATCTAACCCAGAGATAGAGATACAATCTGTTAGAGGCAGCTACTGATCTGGTAGGTCTCGAACGCACAATCAGAGCAGCTACCGTACACCCACCAGCCGCCAGGGGCAATGGGATCGCGTGGGCGCTGCACCTGATGCCAGTCGGGAGGCGCCCCTAATGGACGTACCCTACGTAGGACGGCACGTGGGCAGGCCTAGCCATTCGCAGCGGTGTTTACGCTTTTTCAAGGATCGTCGAACGGTGACCCGGTTTCTACTCTTGTTTAAAAAACCAATCATTGATGATGCGTCATACATCCAGATTAGGTTATAAATGAACATACAAAAAACATAATCTTAACCGTTTATTCACCGGAGGTTGTCAAAGTTTCGTTTCTATGAAATGAGTTTCATGTACTTGGGGAAGCAGAATCGTGTTATTTTCGTAGTGAATAAGAGATTAAGTCAGGCATTGGCTTGAAAAGGAGTACTTGCTTATATTACAACTCCATTTCAAGCTTTACTATACTTTCAACTTTCAACTTTCAAGTATACTTTCAAGGCATCTGGCGAATCAGGAATAATATTGCACTTGTTAACCTCAGGGGGCATGGTGGTATTGATAGGTTTGTGAGTCAAGAAGATTTAAGTTGGCTTATAGAAAGGTTGCCATAGCGACATATGTCTAGGAGGATAATGAAAGACAATTTCCAAGGGAAAATAAGAAGATAGTGCCCAAGAACAAGCAGACGGATGGTCTAAGAACAGGATTTCTACAAAAATGGAGTGACAGCGTGGAGGACGAAGGATCGGGACGCTAGAGAATGGATTGTGAAGGAGGGCAACGTTCAGGCTGGACTTTAGCGACGGATAAAGAAAGTAGAAAAATATTACTAACATTTTAAAATCCCACAATAATAACTTTTCTCGCGTACTCAAAATATATTAGATGATAAGAGAAATCCCTAGATGGAATTTCTGACTGAAAGATTGGAAGCAAAAGTTGCGTAACCAAGATGGTATGGCATGCACATAAAAATCTTATTTTTTTTTTATTTTTTAATTTATTTATTGATATCTACAACTGTATTACAATAATATAACAAGTAAATAGGCTAAGTGATATATAATGACATGAAAACGACAAGTAGAGAAACTACCCACTGGTAGTACTCAAATCAAAGTTCAAGTAAGGAGGTCACGTGGCCATCTTCTTTTCAGACGCCTCGGAGGATTATCGGGAATTGAAGAGGAAGCTAGGTTTGAAACTAGAGGGTTTGAGTGGTAATGAAGTTTGTTATGAAAGGATAGATACCGGGTACGGGCCAAATCAGCAACCAATGGGACATTAAGGTCCTTATGGATGACTTTATATATGTCGATATGTGATTTTAAGAAGGATTTTGGACTGTAGGGATTGGATACGAGAGGAATTCGATGGCTTAGTGGAGCCCCAAAGCTCTACTCCGTAAGTCCAAATAGGTCGTAAGATAATCATGTAGATAAGTCTTTTGTAGTTAATTGGGAGCTTAGAGCGTTTGTCTAGTAAGTGTTGAAGTAGCCTGAAATGTCGTGCGGTTTCTTGTCTTTTCAGTCTTGTATGAGGATTCCAGGTTAATCGTTTGTCAAGGTGCAACCCTAAGTATCGGATCTGTTCTACAGGCACCAGAGGGATATTATTAAAGGATACTGAAGGGCAGGAAGTCATTGGTTTACGGCGTAAGGTAAAAGTGATTTGATGCGATTTTTGAGAATTTATTTTAATTCTCCAGTTTTGACACCATTCTTCAAGATCAGTGATATGGGATTGGTGTTGACTGATAATACATATGTATCATCAGCATACGTGGTAAGGATAGTATTAGGATATGATGAATTATGTATTAGGATATCATTAAGGATATGAGTTGGGATGTCAGCTGTATAAACTGTATAAAGGATTGGACCAAGGATACTACCTTGAGGACATAAAAATCTTAATGAGTAAATCATTTTTTTTTAAATATGATAGGTCATTAAACGGTAATCAGGATTGATTTCCAAAAAAAAAACTATAACGGCTTATATGATCTATTGAAAGAAAAGTGAGATGGTAAAGACGGACTTATAAGACATAGACTTAGCCGGTGGTGGAGTGAGCTTTCTTGTCGAGGCAACTGTTAATTCGGCCCACGACTGCTGACTCAGTTGATTAAAACAGCGAGGGATTGGGTGCGTCGACCTTTCGAAGCTTTTCAAAAACTTTCCACACGCCCTCGGAAAACTCTTTAAAAGGAAAAAGGTTCCGAGCGGTACCGTTAGGCCGTTTCATTTGCACTACGTCTCTTAAATGTTAAGTTTTTTGAAAGCTCAGAACATATTTTAATTTTTCGATTGTCTCCTCAACTGTACATTAAAGAGATCAAGAGGAAGTAATTCACCCAATGGGTTTTCAGGCTTCTTATATATAAATAATTTGATACCATCGTTCACAATTTTGGAGAACCTCATGTAATATTAAACCTCTGAACAGTTGTAGCTATTCATAGATAAACTCCGTTCCATTAAAATTACAGTAAGCCAACATTGCGTAGCCTGATCTACAATCGGGCATGAGGACGAACTATATGGTCTCCAGTGTCATTTGGTTGATATTTGATCAAAACTAGCCAATTTCAACTCCACCTTGCCTTCCAGCTCAATTTGTTCCTGGAGTGATGCATATTAGAACACCACTAAAGTTTTCAATTTTTTCTTTATAAAAAAGGACCTATTCATACTAAAATGTTCGTAGTCATAGCAATTTTTATTTAAATGACAAACCATTAGGAGGCAGACATTTTTTCGTGATTGTTTTTATTAATTTTATTATTTCTATGACCTAACTTTAAAATAATTATAGATGTTTAAGTGATAATATATTACTTTATTATTTTTCAATAACTTTGTCCACATTAGATAAGCTATTTGGGCTCTTTTACTTTCGATGTTTTCGTGAATTTTTGCGGAATAACTTTTACCTAAGGAAAACTTGCGATATCTGTATATTGCTATATGTGTATATAGCACATATATATGATATGTACTATATTTTAGCGGTATTTCAATATGGCAAAAAAAGCACAAATGTCGTAGATCGAAATCTGATTTACTACGAGAGGCTGTATACGAGCATATCTGAACAATCAAAATTAGTCAACTTTTATAAAAACATTTTACAACATTAGACACTTTAAGGCCATTCAATTTTTTAATAAAATGAAAAAATGTCTAAACTATGTAGGATTATTTACTCGGGGCTCACTTGAATCATTTTTGAAAATTTTGATGACGACTTATAAGCCATAAAACTAATAATGAAAACCATAAAATACTTATAATTTATTTCATTTTTATTAATTGTTATAATTTTAAATATTTTTATTTTGAAGAGAAAAGATATGCCCAGGGCAGGAATTCGAACTCGGGTCTCCCACATTTCCGTTAAGGTGCTCTACCAACTCCTATCCTAGTTCGTACCTCGGTCAGGCATATCCATTCTCTTCACTGATCCCATATCCCTATGTTCTCGCAATTAGCGATGTATACAAGGAGAAGAATGTTCATTGAACATTACTTTTAATTAGGATCTTGTTGACTTACGTCATTATATATTATTATAATTTATTTTATTTTTTTATTACTTGTTGACCGAGGCACGAACCAGTACTCGGTGGAGCACCACAACGGAGATGTGGCAGACCACGGTTCGAATCCCGGGCCTGGGCATATCTCTCGTCACTCTTCAAAATAAAATTATTTAAAATCATAAAATATTTATTTTATTTTTTGTCCTGAATATATCCTGGATTACATATTGTTGTTGTAATTTTCATAATAGTGACGATTTTTGCTATGGTAATAATTCGGTCAGAGTAGTTAGTTTTTTAATGTTTCTTTATTCCGTGATATGTATCATTTGTTCCATTTTCTGGGATGTTTTTTGATTTGTTCTATTTTTTTAAATATTATTTCTTTCATTTTTTTTTTGTCTATTCGAACTAAGAACTATTTAACATTTGAGGATGGTAATTTATTCTTATTGATCAAATTTTAATTTTAAGAAATATATCAAGTAAGCTTTAGCAGTATAACATAAAATAAAACAAAATTATTGTAACATTTCATCGTACCTCCAATTACAAACAGTGTGGTTTATGTTGTATGATAGTTGGGTTCTCATACTCTGTTGCTGATAATTGTTTAATGTAAACTTATTCTAGATTTATTACAGTTATCTTTATATTATCGTATTATTACAAAATTATACAGGTCGCGTTTACTGCACGTAAATGCTTGCTATTTAATAAATTTTAAATGCCGCATATTATATGTTATGGAAATTATATTAATAAGAAATTTCATAAGAGTTTGCAAACCTTTCGATATGCTTCGAATCCTAATTTATTTTATTTTCATTTATAATTTTTAAAAAAGTTGAATTATTGGTACTTTTACGACGTACTACGACGACGTATGTTTATGGCTTTCTAAAAAAATCAGAATTGCATATAAATGCCAATAGAAAATTTATGATAGTAAATAAAACAGTAATAATATACTGCTCCTCCATTGATATATTATATTCCATCAATAAGATGCATTAATCAAGTGAAATTTAAAAAAAGAAACAGAAAAATGGATCCGGCTAGAAACCGCTCCGCCTCCGTGAAAACTCGTAAAGGAAATATCCCTGTTCCTTGCCAATAAAAAAAAAAAATAATTATGACGTGTTGATTTCCGGCGATTTATTGGCAGGCCAAGGGCATTGCGATTGGATATATCTTAAATATCTCATCTTCCATTCTCCTTTTATTTATTTTATTCAGCAAAATATTTTGAATCATGAACTAAATGTATTCAGGTTTCATAAAAGTAGTTCTTAGCCTCTCGTGTACTCCAAATTAAAACTTGTGCATTAAGTTTCCTTCTCTTTTAAAAGCACATAGCTTTAAAAAATTAATACACTTTTGAAAAAAAAAGTTTAATAGATCAATTTATTGGTATTTACAACTATAATAATATTACAATAAGTAAATCTCCTAATATGAACAATATCACATGAAAAAAAAACACTTGTGGAGAAACTACCCATCGGTAGCACTCCAATATAATTCTATAGTAAAAGGTCTCGAGGCCATCTTCTTTTCAGACGCCTCGGAGGGTTATCAGGAATATTATGGGAAGTAAGTTGAGAGACTAGCGGATTCAAGTGTGTATGGAGCTTGTCATTGAAGGATAGGTATCTAGTTTGGGCCAAATCAGCAACATATGGGATAGTAAGATCATGATGGATGATAATAAGGAGCATTGAGGATTTTACGAAGGATTTTGGATTGTAAGGATTGGATACGAGATGAATTGGATGGTTTAGTAGAGCCCCAAAGCTCAATTCCGTATGTCCAAATAGATCTGATAACCGTCATGTAAACGAGCCATTTGAAATTAATTGAGAGCTTAGAGCGTTTGTTAAATGTTGAAGTAGGCGAAAACGAACAGTTTCTTGTCTTTTCAGTCTTATATCAGGATTGAAAATTTTAAAAAGTATAAGTGATATTTAAACATGAATAATAGAATATAATGCTGATTTTACATTACTGCTACGTATATTTTTAAGAGTAAAGAACATGTTCTAATTTTTAAGGCAGTTTTTAAAAACATTTTTATGGCAAATAATTTTCACGTTATTAGAATCTCCTATAGTAACATAACTATAGAAGTGATATCTTTATTTTTCTAATTTAAAATTGAATTGTCCTCTCTGACAGGTTGGAATAGTCCATTTTAAAACTAATCCTTAAATCCTTAAAAAAAATCAACAATAACTTGTAGTATTTATAGAAAGGTTTCAAAGGTTTATTAAAATATCTAAACAATAGTTTCACTCATGTTATTCCTGTTATTTTATTCATATATTTTAACAACTATCATCACATGATTTCCCTATACAGTACTGTAATGGATTCTCCACAGCCGTCTGGGGGGCACGTGCCCCGTGCTCCCCCCCCTCCCTGGATCCGCCTATGCACGTCCATCTGAAGGAAGCTACTTTTGTTGTAACTAAGTAACTATCCTACTGCGGGAAATAGTGCAGGCAAGTGGAATTTTCAGTCCTTTTTACATTAATTAAGTAGCACTGTAAAGTATGCTAATAAACAGTACAGTCTCTAACACGTACTGATCCCGAGACCCTTCATGGGTTGTAGTGGTGCAGGTTTAAAGTAAAGCATGCCAATGACTGGCAAGCACGACATTGGTTCGGCATAAGTTATCCCTTCGAAGAATAGCCTAAGACTACCTTACACCATTTTACGTTCCCCCTGAAGGATGGCATAACCCTAGGGTTATTTTATTCCTTTAAAAAATCCTTAAGGCAACAGCTGCGTTGCGAACCCTCGATCTTGGGCTTGTTGTGGGAAGGTTGTTGTACATATTGTTATTATTACACCACATATGAGTCCATTATGACAGCCGTAATAGTACGATAATTACATGCTTTATCACGATTTTATTACTTATTTATCTTATACGATTTTATTTACTTATTATTTATCAAATCTTTTTAGTCGAAAATTTGTTTGTATCGTTTAACTCTTGTATTCTCTCAGTTCTCCTATTTCTCCAAACGGATGTGAATAAGAAGTGCTTGAGTTGCTCAACCTTTTCGGCCGAAACCCGTTATTTTGTTTACCCTGCGACTATTTTCTATCCTCCCTGAAAGGATATGATTAACATATAAATAGAGAATGATATAATAAATGGCGGTGGAAAAGCTAGATAAGGGAAATCGGTAGCCCGGGCGACGGAGGGGGGGGGGGCGAATAAGATAGGATGTGATTGGTCGTTGATGATAGTGATTACAGGGCACGTGGGCAGCCGGTAGCAGACACCTCCGCCGTATCCTTCTCCATTAATTCCTCGCCTTCTTATTAGTTCCTCTCGCTCCGGTTTTTGTTTTCTTTTCCCTTAAATTTATTTATCGTTATCGATACATTATCTTATGATTAGGTTCCCGAGTCGATTAGCCACTAAGGACCTCAAAATGATCGAATTAGGCCCTCCTTAAGAGTCTTTAATATCCCTAAATTGCATCATTTCTTTTTATTCTCCGAAATGGTAATTATTTTATAACGAGGAGAAATAATTTTAGGATCTCGAGTTCTAACGGGTGACTTAATCAGCGCCAAATCTTTTTTTTTTTAGTTAAAACATCTTTACCCGCGTTAAGCAATTATTGGTAGAGGAAACTCTTCTGGATTTGCGTCACTAACATTCACGACATGTTGCATTCATTGCAACGCAATATGGTTAACCGTGTCTAGTACAACTAAAATGAATAATCTAACCAATCTAATCAAGTTTTTCTCAGAACCTTCGATAGCGTCATAAAATTTATGAAGAACCTATTTAATGTTTAGCTGTGATTGTGCGGAGATGCACTTTTGTGCTTACTTTAGGAGTGATCATCAAGTTTCCATTGTTTAATATTATTCTTGTGGATTCCTTCTTACAATAGTTTGATTTATCCACAAACTTCACTCTGCTATTCCTCTTGTAAGTTCTTCTAAAAATGCTTACAAATGCATGTTTCACCATACAAACCATGATTTTCATCAAATGGGCTTGAATTTTGAATCCCTAGATCCTACCAGGATCTTTTCTGTTGTGTTTTAAGTGCCTTACCAACTAACCCTTTCTCATTACAGTTTTTCAGCGTAAAACGATGGGAGCATTCCGTGTGCAAAATATATCTTTAAACAAATACTCCATAAAACCCAGTGTGCCGTAAAAGCCCTACCAGCGACCTATAAATCAGGGCGAAGAGCAGTCACTGTACAAGAAGTGGAAGCCCCCCAGGGACCTACTAATGAGCCACAACGACCACTAAATATTTTGTCTTTTTACCGGGTGCAGGCGTCCCGCAGGGTCTTCTGCTCGGCCCTGCTCCTCTTCGTGTCCCGGAGGAATACGGTCGTCTTGGTGCCTTCTTATGCGATATTCGTCAACGGTGTCTAGGTTTCAAGGGAAATGAACAAGGTACCTACAATATTTCAACATTATACATTCACAGCAGGTTTCTCTTGAGGCTCGCGCCACACTTTTATTAGTATAATATTTCTTATAAAGCCCAATCATCAAAAGTAGCTTTGTCGTTTATATTCTAAATATAGAATCTTAACATATTTCTTGGTTATCGCAAACATTTTTTTTTCACTGTAAAATATGTTTATCATCAAATATCATACCATGCCTCTCTACCACCGTGACATACTTTTAGCCCCAAAATATTTAAAACTTTGAACTTTGTCTCTCACCTAGTCAACTTCATTTCTCCGTTAATATTGCTTATTTCACTATTAACAACTAAAATTGTTGAATAAACTACACATCTTTGGCATAAATGTCATGTGCTCAGATTGCTCTCAGCTGAATGGTGAGAAATTCTGAACAAGCTGATGTTACAATTTTGTCCACTTAGTTACTGTGCCAATGCTATTTTATTTCAGTTTACCATTCATCGGTTTAGTTAAAAGCCTTGTAAAATCTGCAAAACAAGGTAGTTTATTCTTGAAGGTGAGGTTATTCATTCAATATGGTGTCACATTTTATATTTATAGTGAAAAGAAAAAAACTGTTGACAACAGAAGAAAACCTAGTACATTTCAATTGAAGACTCTTTGTACAGATAGATTTATTTTTATTAGGCTGATTTAAACATTCGTTCAAATACTATAGGTAAGGATTCATTCCACAGTAGCTGATGTAGTATATACGAGAACAACATATACATAATTAAATATATTTTTTCTTGAAAACGTAAAATAAAATGTAGCTACATAACCATCTTAATACATAGTCTAAGTATGATATAGGACTAGGGCGGTGGTGTAGAACTGGCCATTGCACACCCGCAATAGTCCTTTAGATTTATATCGTGACTGAATAAGATTTATCCCGCGACGGTGGAGCAATCTATTTGCGGGAGTAAGAACTACAAGTGTCCGCTGGCTCATTAGCTGCACCTAACCCCGGGGGGCCCGACCCCGGCCCCACATCTCATCGTCTCCTTTACTGCCTCTAACTTGCCCTCTTCTCGTACTCATCGCGTGTATCTAGGCTCTTTGCAGGGGATGCCTATGTTCCGAACAGACTATGTGTGAGATCAGTTACCGCAGTCATTAATTAGTCTTCTGCGTGAAATGTGTAATAATTACACAGAAACTAAGCTCGTCTTTCAAGAACATTCTGTGGTAGGTTGGGCAATTGGAAAATTCCCAACAGAAATATCAAAATAAATTGGGTAATCATTCAGCAGGTTGTTGCTTCGATTTGAGTCTTAACAAGTTTTAAGTTATCATTTGTTTCTCTTCTAATATTTTCCAAAAATATATGTTATCATGTGCTTTAGTATGGAAAAGTGGGTGTAATTATGGAAAATGTGTATATTTTAGTTATCATTTCATTGAGAAATGGAAGTATCAACAAATTTATTTCATCTACACTTCGAAATGTTTGTTGAAACGTTCATTTGATTTATGTTATATTTATATTTTATATTTATTTTATATTACATTCTATTCCATCTACTTCAGCTTTCTTACAGATAGTACTTGTTGGGTTATTTACTTGGTACAGTTTTTTTTTTAATATGTAGTTTACATGAGGAGGAAATATGAAGTCCCTGCGAACTGGATTTTACAAACTTGCACTCTTAATTACTTTAGAACCACTATTTTTAAAGGTGGATTTTGTTTTCTTTAATAATGTCTTAGGCGATTTAAATATTATATCTAAGCCACACTCAGAAACTAATAAAAATATCGTAAAACAGTTTTAATTCAAATTTAAGATCTAACTTTATAACTTGATCCAACAAGTTATAAAGATACAAATCAGAATTGTACTTGACCTCAGCTCTCCCTCAACCCAAGATTTACTATTGTTGGAAAGCCATAATTGATTTTTTTTGCTACACTTTTGAATAGCTCCTTATTAAAACACAATGAACATGCGTAATCCCACATACACGGTTTTGTAATGTTATCTATTATACTGTTCCGCTGTTGCCTATTATTGCAGAATACTGTTTAAAACCTTTTTTTACCCACAATCTGTAGTCAGCATATTAATCGACACGAGAGTAGTTAGGCCATGGAGTGGCATAGCTTAGGGCTCATTACAACCACTTCACGACGTTCAGTAATATTTTTATTATAAGTTTAAGAATATGGCTATTCTTACATATCTTTAATAAGTTTTCATTATTGGGCTATCTATAACGATTTTAAGTCTGTGAATTTCAAATATTGTTTATAATTTATTTGTGAATTTAGATAACATAAATAAATTTCCATTTCTATTTGCTTACACAATAACTAGTGACATGTGATTGTTCATGGACTTTCACCTCTTAGATGTGGTATGTGCACATAGCAAGTGCTGTCATCTTGGAAATTCATAAGCGTTCAGATAAATAGGTGACACTAATTTACTTTGGTATCTCGACTAGATAATGGGATACTCCGAGATATCTCCTGGCCGTATCTCGGATAGATAGGAACCAATCCCGAGATGGATAGATATTATAAGTATCCTAGAACATCTCGCGTATCGGCTCCCTTCATCGAAATCTCTTCTGTCTTCGCCCGTATCCTCAAGGGCGAACTGTGAGCCCCAACCGTTATCATGATGGACGAAATGTCAAAGGGGAAAGCGATTACATAACGGCTCTTTAGGAGGGAGGGGAATGAATCTATAATTTATGTAGAAATGTAATAATGAGGTTGACATTTATCGACACTTATTATGATTCACATGCATTATTACTAATTTTCATTATTATCATGATGTTAATAAAAAGTAATTGGTTCAGATTTTAAGGTTTATGTTAAAATAATTTACTCAAAATTGCGACATATTTTACTATTTCGACAAATTTTATTGTTCAAAACATCTGTAGTAATTTCCCTATGGATATATTATTTTAACTAGTCTAGCTACATAAAGCAGTAAGACGAAGAGAGCTTCGATGAAAACTATACTAATAGAAGCGCAAACGCTCAAAAGAGACTACTTGCTAAGAAATTAGTGGAAAAATTAATACCGAAAAGCCTTAGAATCTCAAAACTAACAGGAACCTGTCTATGCTTCTTCAGGACAAAAGGAGAATAACAGCAAATGAATAAAAATGAATGAAGCAACAGCCAAAGGAAACATTCCACCACCTCCAAGGCCCAAATGCACCAAATGAATGATTAGAAAGGATATCAGAAACCAGCAAGAAAATACTAGATAAAAATAGCTGATAAAAGTCAAGAACTTCAAGAAGTTTCGATCATGTAAAACCTAAAAAAATTAGTTTTGTAAAGCAATGCAAACTTTGGAATAAATTTTTATCAAAGGGTTATTGGAATTTAATGAACAAACTTTTGAATTAAGTTTAATAAATACGTGTGTAATGTGTTATCGTAGGAAATTAAATCAAGCCACAGGAGAGATGCCGCTGGGTACTGTTCTTCATGCCTTTCATGCCATTTTGTTGTGATTTTAATGACAGAAAATCTACTGATTTTCAATTTATTGGACTTGACCGGTTTGGACAAATATACAAAGAAGGAAAAAAAGTTTAATAGATTGATACTAATCCTTTTAGTATCCGTTACCAGCAGTCCTACTTGTCTAGAATTTATTGTTAGTACTCTATACATTAATGTTTAAACTATTTATTAAACGCACCGTTGCTAATGTTTAAAATATCGATATAAAATATATATTAATCAATATATCAATATAAGATATCTATAAATATCTATTAATGTTTAATATATCTATAAAACGCCCCGTTGTCGTGCGTTTGAAAGAACTGTAAAGGCCCTAAAATAATCTATCCAAGAACATATTTCGGTCCCTATTTCAATTAAGTATATTTGTTTTCATCAGATTAAATATCAAATTTCATTGCCGGCGGTTGCCGCTACACAAAGCTTCCCTATAACTCTCCATAATGAGGGTCCCTATTCTTTTATTAAAGGCATCCAGAGATCCAAGCTCCCGGTTTTGGGTAACAAAGTTTATAGGATCGAGGAATTTATTGTTTTTAATTTGGATTAGGTATATCCTTCATTTCTTTGTTTATTTTTATTCTGAAAGAGCGAGAGAAGGAGAGAGAGACAGAGGGGATACCCCGCTGGGACCCCACACGGCGGCGGCTACCAACTTCACCACTTTATGGGCCCCCTTTATTTCCTATTTATCGCCAGCGCTTTGCCGCAGTGTCCCTCTCCACTAAATAAATAAAGCGCCTATATCACGGCCATTAGCACGGGCAGTTACCTGCTCTTTCGCGGCTGGCTCCGATGTTCGCATCCTCGTTTATGTTTTCTGTAAAAAGTGGCCTGTCCCGGAAACCCGTTCGTTCCGACTTAAATATGATACGAGAACTTGCAATTTATTTCACGCAGAAAATTAAATTGGCGATACGCGTTCTCATCGGTGTTCTTATAACTAAACTAACAAAGCTCAGCCTGCTATTAAAATAAATTGCTAATATTAAACATGAGAAAGTGGATTTTTTAATATGCCGTTTGATTGCTTATATATATATATATATTAAAAATACATATAACGACCCATGAAAAATCTTGGGCTCAGTACGTGGTAGAGACTGTACTGTCCTTTTATCTGACTTCACACTCAAAGGCCATATTTTCGCCCCTATTTCGGGCGCCCACTTAATAGAGTTAGGGTGAGTCTCAGCAGATTCTTCAGATCCCGAAGGATCCATTCCCAGCTATGAACTTTTGGTAACTCATCACTCTACCACTGAGCCAACCAGCTCCCCGTTTGGTTATATAAGTATTTTATATCTTCTCTTTTAAACATAGTTTTCTTATTTATTATACGTTGTATTTCTGAGACATAAGATACACAATTTGAAACCTATCGACAATTCTGACAATAAGCAAACTCATCCATTATTAAGGATACTAAGCTAGCAGTAGGGCAGAGTAAGGAATAAAATAGCGGTAACCTACCATGTGTAATCGCAATTTTATTCAAAATTACATTTTGCCGAATGTCACCTCTGGTCTAGTGGTTAGCGTAACAAACTACTAAACCCAAGATTGCGGGTTCGTAGCCCGGCAGGTGGCCCTAGGATTTCTTTAAGGGAGTAAAAAATCCTTGGTTACGCCGTCCTTCGGAAGGGACGTTAAACGGGGGTTCCGAGCCTGTAAGATGTCAGGTACTCGTTAAAAATCCCTATCCTAATTAAACCTGGACAGGCAAATTTTAGAGCTTCCACCGTACCATCGTCCGATTAGCCATAGCAACATAAAGTGACGTTAAATGAACAAACAAGCATTTTGCCGAACGCGTGGAGTTGATAAGCAGAAAGGTGTTAATATGTTTAAATAACTTATAACATTGGATTTTCTTAGATTTGTGAAAGTTAAGTATTATTTTGATAAGTATCATTCTTGTTCTGCCTAAAGAGTTTTTATTTATTTTATTATTGTAATTTTGACAACCGCTGATTTAGAAGCTGCAGTAGGAACTATACCTACCGTGTAAGATTAATAATGTCTTAATTGATGAACAGAATCGTATTTAAATGACAAACCAAATCTTCCACCAACTCACAGACTCGAGATCTCGTGATGATATAACGAGATGTTTGTAATCATCATGATATAATCATCACGGTACGAACTAAAGACTGTAGACTATCATACTTACTACTTCATTTTATTTTCCACTCTATTAAATAATCTCTATCTTCAATACCTTATCTTATCTCCTTACAATATTTCAGTGGCACTATGGATTTGATAGCACTATCTTCTATTTTGCATATTTCTGTAGTAACTTTATTCTGGGAATAAGTCCCTTTGTAATGACAAACACCAACAGAAACAGAAGCGTAATATATAATACATAATATATCTGGGCAGAAGACTTCACGATACAAATCATAAAGCGTATAAAAAGTGACGGAAAGAAATAATAAAATATATATATGTGTGTGTGTGTAAGCAATGATAATAGTTTAAGTTAATAGACAGTACAAATCCTTACAAGATTAATGTTTTAGTTGCTAATTACTTGCAACAAGTTAGAATTCCAATAAATTTAATCAACCCAAAATGAGCGGCATTTTCTGTGAATGCGTGAAATACCTCTGATATGATATATTATCTGAATTGCTCCTTATATTTGGACATTTATTTGTACCGATTCAACATTTTTGTATAGTAGAACTTTATCTCTTTAGCATAATAACTTTGAAAGCTACCCAGCGATTGGTCCACGAGCTCTCCCTGCAACAGCTGTTATCAACTCCCCCCTCCCACCTACCTCCTCCCTCCTTTTAAAATATGAATAAAATAAACAAAGCTTGAGATAAGAGATGTCATGGCTCGAGTGGTTTTGGCGTTGGAGGCGAAGAGAACTGCGGTTAATCGGGATTATCTAGAGAGTTATGGGCTGTCACGATATTGGAAATCAATATGGGCGACATTAATGCTCTTATGCTATCCAATCGAAGAAGTCTCCCTCTTATCTCATTGCCAATAATATACCGGAGATAAGAAGATAATCCTAATATTGAAAAAATTATATGCTTTTAATATTTTTTTTTTCCTACGCATCACAAGGTGGCTAGAAAAAAACCGAAAATCCGACGGATAGTCAAACATATCAGATATTTTATGTTGGTTTCAAAAAACCAGTTTTGATCCGAATGATAATTTATATGAGGAATTTCCTATGAAAACTTAATATGTCCACTTCTCAAAATTCTACGGTTTTATTTTCAAATCATAAATTTTACGAGACAAAGCATATTAGAAAAAATTGGCTATTGAGATTAATGCTGATCCCATCTGATTATGTAATAATAATAATAAATAAACTAAAAAATAATAGCTTTTTAGCAAGCGCTAAGTAGATATCAATGGTGTAGAATTGTTTGTTCCTTTACCAACACTTATGATAATATCAAGTTGCCATGGCAAATGAATGGCAATTGGCATATTATTATCCATTACATTTAATTCTAATAAACATTGAATCTAAGCAAGTAATACTTTTATGTTTAGACTAAACGTGGAATGTTAAAATCTATCTTAGTTCATTTATTATGCTCCATAGTTCCTCAGTTTAATTAGAAAGAATAATTAATCAATCTTAAATAATTGATCTAGTTTCTCAATAGCCATTTATCGGTCGTTTATGCATGCGTATGTGCATGTATATACACCTATATTAGATTAAGAACATATTTATTCTGGCAACCATTTGGTGAATTTTATATGCATGCGTATGTGCATGTATATACACCTATATTAGATTAAGAACATTTTTATTCTGGCAACCATTTGGAGAATTTTATATGCATGCGTATGTGCATGTATATACACCTATATTAGATTAAGAACATATTTTTAATGGCAACCATTTGGTGAATTTTATACTTTGGAGGTGTTCCTCTAGCACATCCAATATCTGTAGCAGAATATTCATTGGGTTGATAAAACATATAGAGCATCAAAGCTAATCCTATTGTTACACTCTGTTGCGTTGATCAAGTACTTGCTCAATAATGGTTCAGCCTAGCAGACCCATACCATCTGCATCAGCAGTCTTAGGTCAGTGGTATCAGTATGTTGATGTGTACCTACCACTTCGGATCATGCAATAATTATGTTCTTTTCCTCGGCTGAAGTGTTCTCTCTCTCAAATATTCTCTTATGTGCTCAGTGGAACATTTTTTTTGGACCTATGTCCTTTCTGAAACCCTTCCAGATGTTTCATTCGACTTCCAAATTCACTTCCATCTAGCATGTGAGACTATATAATATTCAACTTTTCAAAATCTTTCCTTAGAAAGAGGAAGTTTCTTTCCAAAAAAACAATTAATGTTTATTCATTCTGTACAGATTTTCAGATGTCATCGTCCTCTTCCGCATAATATCCGAGATTGTCCCGCTTTGGTTACTTCACAGTTTGTATCCCTCTTCTGTCTGAACTATACCCATGACTTTTCTTAAAATTCTTCTTCCAGTTTTTTAAGACTTTAGTTCATAGAAGCATTTGAGATGTGAACTTACCTCTATAACCTCCGAATTCACGGACCGACCACATAACTGACAGAGAAGTGGTAAGTCGGTTCGAAAATATCAAGAAATCGCATGTACTATCGAAAAACAAAATTTAGAATACCTGGCCCAAATCATTGGAAATGGCAAATATCGTCTATTGCAGCTGATAATGCAGGTATAGATTGATAGTAAGAGGGGTACAGTAAGGAACAGGCATTCCTGGCTGCATAATTTAAAGCTACGGTTCAGTCTCACAACTGTCCAATTTTTTAGAGTGCCGCAAACTCAATTAAGATCGCCATGTTAAAAGCCGACGTAAGTACGAGACGAATAAGACGGTTCATCGGGAGGCATTCCATTTTATGGCAATATTATGATGTCTTATTTTGGCATCATAGTAGATGCATTCCTTAACATGTTCTTTGTTAATCCGTTAGCCCTTTCCGTTTTTAGAATTCTATGTCCAACCGCTGCTTTCTCTAATCATTTCTCCTGTATAACCTCTTCCACCATTCAATCCGACCAATCTTGGTATGATATGCCATGGTTTTATTATACAATTATATCGATTCTGGACTGTTATATAAAATGGCTGATCGAAGAGCTAGAAGTATAGAGAGAGAGAGAGAGAGAGAAAGAGAGAGAGTGTGTGTGTGTGTGAGAGAGAGAGAGAGAGAGAGAGTGAGAGAGAGAGAGAGAGAGAGAGAGAGAGAGAGAGAGAGAGAGAGAGGGAGAGAGAGAGAGAGAGAGAGAGAGAGAGGGAGAGGGAGAGAGTGAGAGAGAGAGAGAGAGAGAGAGAGAGAGAGAGAGAGAGAGAGAGAGAGAGAGAGAGAGAGAGGAGAGGGAGAGGGGAGAGGAGAGAGAGAGAGTGAGAGAGAGAGAGAGAGAGAGAGAGAGAGAGAGAGAGAGAGAGAGAGAGAGAGAGAGAGAGAGAGAGAGAGAGAGAGAGAGAGAGAGAGAGAGAGAGAGAGAAAGAGAGAGAGAGAGAGAGAGAGAGAGAGAGAGAGAGAGAGAGAGAGAGAGAGAGAGAGAGAGGAGGGATGGCTCGAGCCAAACCGGTTGAAGATACGAACTGGAGAACCTCAATCACTCCTACTCGCTATCATTCTAGTCTTGGAGCAGCGCTAAATATAGAATCCTCATGTCCTTTGCTATCTCCTGCCTCCCCATCTCTTCTCCTATCTCCAGATAGTGCCAATATGGTCACTCCTAGCTCCTTGTAGTGGCTCCTATTTATTCTATTAAATACATATATCTATCTCATCTGAAAAATTTGGATAGGCTTTTGGTATCATCAAATTCCATGATATTTGGTTTATCCATCATATTTAAATCTTTATTAGTATAAATTAAGAAGGAAAAAAACATTATCCAGTCAATAAATTCTTCATTTATTAACCCTTAAGACGTTTCGTCTACAAGTCATTCTCAATCACAAACAATTTCTGGTTTTATGCATCAAAAACCATACAGTACATAACTACACAAGTTAAAAGTCAGAATTTTCAGTAAAAAAAAAAAACACAATAGAAATTAATTAATTAAAAAATACAGATTTAAAATATTTATTGTACAAACAATAGTGAAAAGAGGATAGATACCTTCATAAAATTTAGTTGGGTGCACCCCCAACTATCTCCATCCTTACATTAGATTTTCCATTCAACTAATTTCTTCTCTAAAAAGAAGAAATTTAAAAATTGGTTTAAAAGTATAGATGAATAGAATTTCCCTATATTGCCTCCCTCTTTATTAGTCTACAATACTCTTCTTTCCATATGATTTACCTCATTTTCACTTAATTTTCGTACATCAATATGAAAAATATGTAAACATTTTAAACATTTTTATAATAATAATAATAATAAGAATTATAATAACAATAATAAGAATTATAATAATAATAATAATAATAAGAATTAATTTATATAATAATAATAAGAATAATTTTCTTTTCACGTCTATTTTTCTGTGGCTACCTTTTATCTTTTCCTGTTGGATAAACAATTCCTTATAAATATTGTTTTATGTTTTATCAGCTCGTAATTATTATATCATGAAATTTTAGTTTTAGTCGAACGGTTGTTGGTCATAGAGCGCTCAACCACCAGGTTTTTCCACCTCAATTAAGAGTACCCACTTTAAATACCTAGGAGGGACTCCTGTGTAATCAAAATCTGCCACAGTCGGATTTGACCCCGTGTATTTTAATTATACTCATATAATATAAAATTTTATGATTCTTCAAATTGTAGTAGTTCTGTTGCTTTTTAAGTAGGTGTACTTTATATACATTCAATTTTTTTATTTTCTCTAGGAATATTTTTTTTTAAATTTTCAAGACCCAAAACTGAAACCCTCGGCTACTGTATACAAAAGTGGAGGCAACACGGCAAAACGGATACGTGATTTAAGTTTCAATACTAAAAAACAAATTTTTTAATTATATTCATCGAAGCTTTGAGTCACTGTCATTCTTTAAAATACTATTTAATTAAAGTTTGTAGATATAAACTTATGATTGAGAATGAAATTCCAGTTGCCTAAGAATAAAATACTTTAATAATTAACCAATTTTTTTAAAATAAATTTTACCAATTAGCATTCTGAAATTTCTTTAGTTATTTGTATTATTTATTTATTTATATTTTTAATATTTTATAATATGATGATATCCCCCTCCTCTTAATTATTCAAACAGTTATCTGAAGAACAAATCCAGTTATAGGAATAGTTCTTTGAATAAATTTAGTCTTACTTAGAGGTGAAAATAAAAACCAACAACTTCCAATTTTATAGTTTACTGTGCTTGTTTTAACGAATATGTCAGGGTTACAGTCGTTTTACAACTATTGTATAAAATAAATATCAAAGGTTTTCTGGAGCGTCTTCGTTTCTCAACGAAGTTAGACAGTCCAAAAGCTACCAGCTGAACATCGATTTATTCGGTTGATTTTTTTTCCTTGTCTGGATTAAAAAAACGAAAGAGAAAAAACAGATAAAGAAATGATGGAATATATTCCAATCCATAAATTACACAGTTTTTATTGTTTTTTTGAAGTGTAAAAATTAGTCTGAATATGAATGGTAGGCAATCCGTCCATCAAGTAATTAATTTGTATTTTCGTCTAAGAAATATTTCTAATTGCAGAAAGAAGACGATTAATTAACTGAGATCTTTAGCAGTCCTGCTCATTGGCCTGGGCTTCAGTGGCGGGAAACACTGTAAGAAAAGAAAAATTGAACAAGAAAATTTGTTTTGTTTTTTACTTTTCTTTAAGATTCTTTATCATGGATTTATACTTTTTTATTATATTATGTTTAAATTATATTAGTCCGTATTTACAGCGCCACGAGTAATTCAAACTATAATCCCTTTGCGATACTTGATCGTAAGAACCTTTGTTGCCTTTTTAATATTAAACTTTCATTTTTCTAAACAAATGAGCGCATCAAAATCATTCAGAAATATCTAGTTAATAATTACATCCCTATCAATTAAATTTTTTTTTCTAAAAAAAGTATTCGTTATTCATAACTTTGAACATCCTCTGCAGGTCCTTATAGTATCCTTCGGTTGTAAGTAGAGGTAGCTTAATGGTTGAGTGCTGAGTTGTTAAGGCGAATGTTCCGGGTTCAAATACGGCTATGTCTGCTAAATTAGTTCATAGGCTCACCTATATACATGTGGGTACCCTTAATTCGAGGAAAAACCTGACGATTGAGCGTGGTATCGGACAAATCACCTTCCTGCACAACCGTTGTCCTCACAGTCTCTTCCATGAACTGAACCCAAAACTGTTTCTGGGTTTCATTGTTTTTTTTTTTTTTGTTTTTTAAACATTGCACATTCTACGGTAACCTGGATATCGTTTTACTACTTGAATAGATATTATAACGTATGTATTACTTATATGTTTTTATTCTAAATTACCTGGAAATCTTTTTTAAAATTTTCAAAAGCTACAACTGAAATCCTCTGCTGCCGGAGACGAAAGTGGAGGCAACTTGGTTATATTCATCAAATTAACAATAAAAAGTGGTAGTACAGGGTTTTAGTATGTTATAGCTTTAGAGTCGTGGGAAGGGCAAAATACTAATTATAAGCTATTAACAGGATCTTTATTTGACTCATTCCAGACTTGGATAAGTGCCTTCGTTTTGTTTATTAATATTTGGTATGAGATATCATTGCTGCGATCCCCTCTTCTATCTCGAACATGCACAACATAATATTGGCCAAACTGATATAGCCACAACACCACTCGCCGCCACACACAAAGCACTAGCATCCTAGCCTCTATTAGCCGATAGCAGTGGTTAGGCTAATAGCCTCGGCATTACAGCTATTTATTAGGCTAATCTCTTCACCCCTCCGCTCTCTTCACCACATTGTGCAACCTCGTCCTTTTTCGGCTTTCCTTTTTTCTTTATCCTTTACGAAATGGAATTGTTCCTTCGGGATATAGCGAATCGCTTTACGACTTGCCTGATTCGGTAGGGGTCAGGGTTCACGTTCTTGTTTTAAGGCTTTGGTTCATCAGATGGGAAAGATCCCACAGAAGATACTTATTTGCCACCTATAGACTAAGCTGTATCTATATTGTTGGTTTTTCGGCATTGCCAATCTTTATTTTAAGTCCGCCTCGTTCATTCTTTTTAACAGTTTATAAATATTTCTAAATTATTGCTGAAACAATATTTTATATGAGCGAAATAAAGATTTGCATATAGCGTCTATACGTAGGAGAACCAACGTAAGCTGTACTATGTTTGAGTGGAAAATAGTTGACTTGATAATTCAAATGATGGAATCGATCTGATTGAGGCTATTCTCAAGAGAGTCTGCAATAGATCCAAGAGGTTTTATTCTATAACAATTAACAGACTTAATAATTTATCGCAGCCGGATTCAAATCCGGTATTTAACGCTCAGCAGCTCAGCGTTAATAATTAATAAATGGTATTTAACGCTCAGCAGCTCAGCGTTAATAATTAATAAATGAGTATTAATATTAATTCTATAAGCAAAATGGCATTAAAAAAACCCCTAATGTTGCTAAAATCTATTCTCAGGATATAGGAATTAAAAAATAATAATACTGTATTGTTTTCTGATAATTTCGGAATAGAAAAAATAAATTTTAATTCAATTTAGATTGCATTTAAAATTTAAATAGACCAACCAATTAAAAACATTTTTAAATATTTTTGTTTCGAAGAGAAATTTTTAAAAATTATTGCCATCAAAATAACTAATACAAATAAATTATAAATACATTTTTGTTGTTAAATTATAAATACATTCAACGATATTTTTTTTTAATGGGGTAAGTAAACCAGAACAATAATTAAAATTCAAATGTTTTTGGCAAAAATAGGCCAGGGCCAGTGAGATCCGGACTGAATGAAGTTCTCTCCATTGAGTGGATCCATTGAGAGTCTTCTCCAAGAAACTGGAGCCTGCTATTGATTGGCTATCTTGCTCAGACTGTGTCCCTCTCTCCAGTTCTCCAGGGAAATATAGTTTTTCCAGCTCATCTTTCTGCTAGTGAGTTATGGCATTATCGGTCTCTCCGTGTTCTCCAGCCTAAGTCGATAATTTAATGTGATTGCTAAAGGATATTGTTTCTTTCTTTTACGAAGTAAAGGAACACTTAAATACATAAAATATTTAACCTTACTCTATAAAGAAGGTAATACGAATTTAAGTTCGAGATTTACATTGAATTGGCAGCTATTAATTGGTTTAAGGGAAAAAATGTGTGGAGAAAGGGAAAATCCTAGAGAAAAAACCCAGTACCACTATAACTCACGAACGGGTCTGGGATTCAGTACTTGGTAGAAACTGTACTGTTCGTGGACAACGGTAGGGCAGGGAGGTGATTTTTCCTAGATCACTCCCAACCGCCAGATTTTTCTCCCTTATTTTGTGTACCCACTTTATGGAGGCTGGTTAATCATAGAAGCATATGTTAATTTTTGTTATTTAACTAAACCATGATTAAACACAGGTTTTAATGAATTGAAAGGTTCCTAGTTATGGTACAACTGTGATAAAAAGAACTTCCTTGCTTCTTTTGATAAATAATGAGCTACAATCATTTCTTAATTTACACTCAGTCATAATTTTTTTTTTTCAGCAGGAACTATTTCTCTGAAATATAATCAAATAGGTACAGTCAATAACTTACTACGAGGAACCTTATACTCACAGTGAAAGGACGATAAAAAAACACTAAGGCCTTGAAAAAGATGGATAGAAGTGATGAATGAAAGCATGATGAATGGTATACTTAAGACATAAGTAAGAGGCAGGGAAAAGTAGATGATGATGTATCTTGCATGGTATCTTTCGTACAAAGGAATATTAGGTTTTGGATAGCTTTTTAATTTACATTAATAATAATATAAGAGGATTATTGAATCTAAAGGTTCGATGCCTGCCAAAAATATTTCTTTAGAGTATTATTGCTTTAATAATGTTCTTATCAAGGCAATACTCCCATCTATATTTTGGTATATTCGATCCTCTTGTCACATGATGGAATAGCATTGTATACAGTTTTACTCGCAACACTCCACAATTCGTCTAAAAAAAAACTTAAAGCGTTATTCTCCATTCCTCAAAAGTGGCATTGTTTTGCCACTGTAGATGAGTAGCTATATAATCCATGAGATGAACATAGGAAGAGGTATAATGGATGGCGGGCAATGCTAAGTAATGTTGGAACTACTTCGGAGTCCCCTGGCTGTAAAATAACAAAGTTTATGATTTGGTTGTTTGTTTTGCTGATTTTTTATAAAAAACAATTTCACACATTCTGTTATTTCTACATCAATAAAATCATCTCACTATCTGCTACTAACCAAATATAACAAGTTTTACCCTCACTATTTTCTGTTCTAAATCGTTTAGTATATCAGGAGTAGTTAGGAATTAGTCACAGTGTGTAGAAGATGTACCTCCTATTCTAGATTCCGACAATGTAAGTTGAATGCAACTTAGGTTCATTAGATTTTTATTTAATGGTAGTTTAAATAAATAATTAATTTTTAATTTTAATAAGATAATCAATCCGAAATACAAAGCATTAAGTCTCTAAAATATTGGGAAAACACTTGTTCAGTAGGTTGCTAGTTTTTACATCCGTGTATTTTTTTTTCTCTTTTTTGGTTAGTTGTTTTTTGTTACTTCTATTGATCAGTAGTTTTTATTACCTCCCCACTGTTCGTGTACTATTTTCCTTTACCTTAGTTGTTTGAGGAGGTAATTAACTGAGGAGCCTCTGGAAGCAAGGTAGCATCTTTGTCTTCTTCGATGGCCATTTCTTTTGGTATGTGTCTTAATGATGCCTTAAAGGGCGAAAATGTAGACCGGTTTGATTTTCCACTATTTTACTGACATAAGGCCCGCTAAATAAGAAAGGTTTCTTTTAGTGTTGCATATCCAGAGGAATAAAATCATTTGAGATTTACGCATACCATGTAATAGTATCAGTGGTGTGTTGAATAACATAGCTAGTGGTGATTTAAATAGAACTGACTCTATTATAGGTTGAAGAGAAAGTAAAGTGCTCGGCAAGATATCACTTATGATTTACCAAGACCGTGAAGGTCTGGAGCCTTAAGAAAATATTTTCGTTTTATATTCGGAACCAGCGAGTACCATACCATCGAGAAAAAGACCGGTTATTATCATTTCATAATACTTTATATTTTAAATCCGGGGGAATTGATTTCCCAATAAATGCGGACATGGGATTACGTACGACGGAGTTCCTAATTAGTAACAGTTCTCCTAATAACAGCTATCATAGGGAAAATGGTGGCCGAAAGTGCTAATTGTGCTAAGCTATTGAAGAAATAGATATGATTATGACGGAGGAGGTCCCCTGGCCAGGACGGTACGACACACCTTCTCCTAATTCATGGCCATTAGCTGTAATTCCAAGGATCGTCTAACCTAAATGGCGGTTTGTCTTTGGGGGGTTGGAGGGTGTTCCCTTAAACACTGTGGTTCCGTCGGAGGGTGGCAAATGGATTTAAGGGTTAATGCCATTTGGTTGTGGGACCTTCGTCCCTGTGGATTTTTTGAAGTGTGACTGCTCGTGTTTAACAGCCCGGACCTCCAGCGAAATTCCCACCCTTCGTAACCGTTTCCCATCCCTCTGATTACAGAGTAATTTTACTTTTTTACTTTACCCTATTTCCTATTGCGCACAATATTACTTACAGTTACATCATTTCTGCAACACTTCAGCTTACTTAATATCAGACTACAGTAATTAATCATGAGAATATGGTAAAGAATAGAAAAGGTTAGTTAGTGCATATTTAATCATTGTTGTAAGATGCTGTAGTTATTTCCAGCTCCTTTATTTGATCTGGATTGATTATAAACTACTCATTTTAAATGGATATAGTTATCTCATATGTTTTTTTTACATTGCCAAATCATTTTTTGTAATAAACGGACAAAAGGATTTAGAATTATTGGAAATTAGAAAATATATTAAAATAATAAAATGGACAGTTATAAGCAATCTTATGCAACGTATTACGGGTGTATAGATATTCTTAAAATATTTATTATTCTTAGTTTATAGTCATTAATAGTTGTAGCCCAAATCACACTACACACCATTCTTTTTTTTAGCTATTCGTTGGAATATAAAGGCATGTAACTTAGTTTAAAACATTTATTATATTTTTTAAAAAACATTTACCCATGAAGGGTCTTGGGTTCAGTACATGCTAGGGACTCTAGGACAACAGTTGTCTAGGACAACAGTTGTGCAGGAACGTGATTTTTCCGAGATGAACCACCAGGTTTTCCCCCTATTAAAGGTACCATTTCATAGATGCTGAGTGAATTCCAAAAGATCCGCATATCCCACAGATTAAAAAACTATCTGCTACAGCCGGATTTAAACCCGTAAACTGAGCTGCTACCCATGGTTATTCCGCTGTCTATTATTATCTCTAAGTTTTGAATAAAAAATAATCAACAGAAGCATCTACATTATTATGTATCGTAGTAGATAATTTTGTACCTATAAAACATACACAAGGTGAAAACTGCTCGTGCCAGGCCGAGGGTTTATGCAACACCCCCTTAACTAATAGAATACAGCCAGGATGATTCAAATCCTGAATGGTTTGTTGGCGTAGTATAGTCCCCAGTGCCCACTCGTAGTAGCTTCCTGGAATTTACATAACTTCTCTCTTCAGGAAATTGTAGCCTAGAATGATTTATATTCTAAGAACTATTTAATATTTATGAGTTTTTTTATTTAAATTTCAGCTACATTATACATCAAATAGTCTGAGTATTACATCTGTGCCTGTATAAGCATATCTTTTCAAGAAGTTATTAAGTGATAGATAACGGCCAGTTCCAACAACTTGGAACTATTTAAATTTTTCTTCTCTCTTTTATATATATACTTTTTTTTTCTTTGGCACTATAGACCGTGCATATCTTTGGCCGTCTGATATACAGGGTGTCCCGAATTCAAATGGCAAAACTTCAGGAACTTATATGGGACCAAAAAACTAAGACAAACAGTCCTTTACAGATTTGCTCGTTTTTGCTTAGTTTTAGAGAAAATCGCAAAAAAAGAAACAAAACAAAAATGTTACACGTAGCGATTATCACTTTTCAAAGTTCATCAGGCTAGGCAGTGAGATATGTAAACACTTAATGTTATCCTTTACATTCTTTTATTTGTTTACATTTTGGCTTCCTTCTAGGATTATAATTCCTAAATCAGTCTTCAGTCAGTTACTCAGATATTTTTGTGTGAATAGCATCAGCCACATTGCCGCTTACATGTTCTAATGTTGAATACGCTGATATGATTTTTGTGTATGGTTTCTGTAACGGTAATGCTTTAGAAGCGGTGCGGGAGTATGCGCGCCGATTTCCAAATAGAAGAGTGCCTAAACGACAAGTCTTTTCGTTAACTTTTAATAGACTACGAGAGACTGGGTCATTCTTAATACGTAATGAAGGCGACTCATTCCAGGCAGCAGTAAGAGCAGATTATCGGAGACGAAATTGTGTCTAACGCCAGTTCGATAACAATCCTGAGGCTAGCATTCGAAGAGCATCTGCTGCCTTATCAATATCGCGGCAACCAATATGGCGAACTTTGAAAGGTGATAATCCATTAATGAAAGGACCCATACCATCCTCAAAAAGTTCAGAATTTATTACCTCAAGATTATGTCAAGAGATTGAATTTTAGTAACTGGTTTCTTGAAAAAAATCGCGATGATAATTTATTTCCATTAAAAATTATATGGACCGATGAAGCTACCTTTACAAGAGGAGGAATTGTTAATCAAAGAAATTATCATGTATGGACTCTTGAAAATCTCAGAGCTATTATAGGGAATAGGTTTCAGCATGAATTTGCTATTAACGTTCGGCTTGGAATTTGGAACGGATTACTGGTGGGACCATATTTTTTACCTGGAAGATTGAATGGTATCACATTTACACATTTTTTGGAGAACGACTTTTCTAATTATTTAGATGACATTCCCTTACAACAGCGGATTGAAATGTGGTTCCAACTCGATGGATGTCCAGCTCATTATAGGAGAGTTGCTCGAGCTTGGCTGGATATAAATTATCCACAACCATGGATTGGACGTGGAGGAGTAGTCAGATCACCTGATATGACACCCATGGATTTCTTCGTATTGGGAACCTTGAAGCAAAAAGTTTATTCGGTGTCAATCTGCTCAAGAGAGCAATTAAGAGACCGAATCATAGATGCAGTGCACCAAATATCATCAGAACAATGTTTAGCTGCAATTTATCAAGTGAGTGCTAGATGTAATGCTTGCATTGGTGCAAGAGGACAACATTTTGAACAATATTTACATTAAAAAGAACAAAACATAAATATAAATGTAAATTAAATAAGTATAAAAATGAAAACTTGTTTTGTTTGTTTTTTTGCGATTTTCTCTAAAACTAAGCAAAAACGAGCAAATCTCTAAAGGACTTTTTGTCTTAGTTTTTCGGTCCCCTATAAGTTCCTGAAGTATTGCTATTTAAATTCGGGACACCCTGCATATTACAAGAGGTAGAACAGACAGACTGGAAGGGAACATTCTGTCCCTAATTCCATTACCAGTCCCTTTGGTTGTATTCAGTAGTGCTCTTCCCATTGACGTTCAATCGGGTTTAATAACAGTGACAAATAGGTCTAGATCCAAAGATAATGGGGCTGTTCATGGTCAGCAAGCATACTAGGGCCCATACATAAGGCATTAGGGCTGTCCAGGAGGTCATTGATGTCATAGAAATTCACAATACGATTTTAGTAGTAGCACATGGGGACGGTCATCACTACTACGCCCGTCTTAGTAAGTTTAATAGACTGACGGGCTTCCATAGCCGTCGGGGAGAGATCATCGCAGGATGATTATGGTATTGAGCTTTTTGGTTCGAATGCTCATACTCAAAAGTAAAATAAAAAACAAAGTTTTAGACAAAGAAAAATGATTTGTACAAAAGGCACTTTCGTATAATTGTCAGTTGAATCATTTGAAAATGCAGTTTCAGTTTTACAAACTATTGCTTTTGTTAGCTTTCTCTAAAAAATAAAAATAAATTCAAAAAGAGGGAGATACTTGCAGCCAATAATTGCAACCAGTAAAGGCTTTAGTTAGTTTGATGAAATAACTATTTCTTGTATGGTTTCGTGTCCACGGCTATCCTCCCAGTAACAGAGACCCCTCAAGAAGACAAGAGGTAGAGGATGCGTTGATACGTGCCTGAAGGACAGAGAGATAGAGGAGTGAGGTCAGAGGTCTAAATTAGCTAATGCCCTACATCCATTGGCTGGAATTATCTCCAGGGCTCATTATGATGTGGTAATCTTCCATTTAGTCCCTTCATTGGCGGCTTCTTATGTCACCTCATTGCTCTCAAGGCCGCTCGTCCCTCTTAATAATATCCTTTCCGATTTCATATTTGGGGATAATTATATTATACTGGGCATTTTTTATGTAGGCTTTTTTAGATTGATTTTTTAAATCACTAAAATAGAGCCAAAAACTCAAAAAGAAACACTATTATTTATTATAATGCAATTGGGAAAAACCACAATGCAAAGCCTTATGTTTCAAAAAATACACCTACTACCAGTCGACGTTTCGCCTATTCAGGCATTATCAAGACACCAAAATCAAAACGGGGTTATGTGAATCGCATCTCGAAGAAAACTCTCATTGTTGAGTTGTATGTTGAACGTCTTGGTGGTGGGGTGCTGTCTCATGTTTGGAGCCTGTTTGGGCTGTTGATCGTTGGGATGTATTGCACCTTTTTCTTCGAGATGCGATTCACATAACCCCGTTTTGATTTTGGTGTCTTGATAATGCCTGAATAGGCGAAACGTCGACTGGTAAGTAGGTGTATTTTTTGAAACATAAGGCTTTGCATTGTGGTTTTTCCCAATTGCATTATAATTGATTTTTTAAAGATATTTATAGTGACTGAAATTATAATGTTATTCCATTACTTCAGTAACAGTAACCAGGATCACATTGTAACTGATTAAAAAGACGTTGTTATGATATAATTAGTCTTAAAAAATAAAGATTATTTCAATTTGAGGTCCCGGGTTCAAATCCGGCTGCTGGCATATTTTATTTAATCTGTTAACAGAAAATCCTTTTGGATCAGGGACGCTCCTAGGTCTCACTTAGCCTCTATAAAATCGGTACCTAAAAAGTGGGAAAATCAGGCGTCTAGGTCAAATCACCTTCCTGGAACACCGTTGTACAAGAAACGGTTGTTCTCTACTACAGTCTGAACCCTATTCTCAACGTACAGTCCGCACTTCTGTAGAGATACAGTTTCTCTTTCTATTTTTGTTTATTTTTTTTTATTTAAGGCCGTGAAACCGAAGAAAAGTTTTTTTTTCGTTTTCATTGTCTTTAATAACTTCAGTAAACAATTATTGTATGTAGGCTTAATTCTTATTTGTTTTTTACACATTGAGTCGTTTTTTTTTTTAATGATTTTTTTGCAAATGTCACTTTTGGACAAAATGCCAAAAAACTACAGACTCGAAACGATGCATTCATGAATTATGAGAGCTGTTTTGTATTCCGCTTCTCGGTGACTCTTGATCGCCCCTAACCTTTTCAAGTATGCTAAGCGTATTCAGTATTTGAGCGTTAGTTATCGGTCACTTGAAGACAATGACAATTATTGGGGGATCTCGGGGAGGATGTGGCGCAACGTCCAACCGAATGTACAAATAATTAATGACGACAAAAATATGAATGAAAGCTCTTTTGAATGAGTCACGGCTATGAATGCATTAACATTTCAATCACGTCCATGTTTAATTCAAAACATCTCCTCCCATTCATTAAAAATTGTGAAACAAACCAATTTGTTGTAATAGCCTGGTTTGCCATGTTGGCTAGGTCACCTGTTCGTATCGCTCTGCTTTCCGTTCGCTAGTTGCTAATTAAAACACGAGAGGGAGCCACGCCTACTTCAATCCGATTGGCTGTGTGGAGGCATCTCTCCTTCTGATTGGCTGTTCCTTTCAAGCATTGAACAATAGTGTATACAGTATTAGTCCCTACCTTGCTCTCCATAAGGACTTAACCAATTTCTATCTGTGACTCACTGCACAATGGGATAAAACATGATGTTTCCACACTCAACATCACATGTTTTTCACTTACATCTGTGCACTTCTAAATGGGATATCCTTATCAGCGGAAATGCATTTACATAAAGGACTAGAATTGTTGACACTTGTTTTATCATCGAATGACCAGAAACTTTTTTTTCCCTCTTGGCTCTGTCACTTTAAACTGATGTAAATGTTTTTGTGGAGAGAAAGTTTATATTTCAATATTGTAATTCATATATTTTTACTTAATAACTAATGTTTTACCAACAGCAGATCAAAAAAATATAACAGTTACACAATGAATTTTGGAATTTTTTTTTTTACGATAATTGCCGCCAATTCATAAGCGGGAAAATATATTCTGCATTTGATTGCATCCTGTTCTATAAGAATTTAAATCTTTTTTTCATTCCGTTAAATGTAATTATAAATAACACATCGTGTAGATATTAAGACATCATTATTTATGTCTAAATATCTATATCCATTCACGAGGCATTGTAAATTATCTGGAACTCAGATTGGTACATTGGTCAATATTATTTTTTTTTTCATATTATCAAATGTTTAATTAATTTCTGTAACATTGTTTAGTTATAAAAAATTTGTAAATATTTGTAAAATTAAATGCATGAAACACTTTATTTATTCACCTATTGTTATTAACCCTAATAAGCCTATATTATTTATTTTGTTGGGAAGTTTGTTTTCAGGCATTGCAAATAAAGTTTGAATAAACCCAATATATAATACAGAATAAAGTCATATATAAGTTTTTTTTTATTTTTAGAAATGTACATGTAACTAAACCATGTGAGTTTTTATTTTTGTCTAAATATCTATATCCATTCACGAGGCATTGTAAATTATCTGGAACTCAGATTGGTACATTGGTCAATATTATTTTTTTTTTCATATTATCAAATGTTTAATTAATTTCTGTAACATTGTTTAGTTATAAGAAATTTGTAAATATTTGTAAAATTAAATGCATGAAACACTTTATTTATTCACCTATTGTTATTAACCCTAATAAGTCTATATTCTTTATTTTGTTGGGAAGTTTGTTTTCAGGCATTGCAAATAAAGTTTGAATAAACCCAATAGATAATACAGAATAACACTCGAAGTCATATATAACTTTCTTTTTAAGTCATATATAAGTTTTTTTTTATTTTTAGAAATGTACATGTAACTAAACCATGTGAATTTTTGTTTTTAATTAAATATTAATGTTTTTTAAATCGGATATTTCATAATTATTGATTGAACTAATGCTTGTATTTTACTTCTCACTCGATTTTTTATAATTAAAGATGGGTTGGTGTGTAATTACTCCTCGAATTACTTAGTTTCTCTAGACTACCTCAGATATATCCACTCACATCTAATTAGATAGGTAATATATAATTATATCAGCCCTTTAAAATAATACGGCAAAATAATGATTTATTATAAAAAGTAAGGAGATAAAAGATGAATACATAATAATATAGACAGAGTGCCGGAGGGTGCGATGGCGATACCACCAACGAAGACCCTCTCCGCATCTTCCTCTAAATAGCTCTTCATCAAGCCTCCTTTCGTCGATTCCAGATTAAATATATCTTTCCATCATCGTCTTGTTCTTGTCCACAGGCGCCAACCTGTCGTCCCTCCCATCTAGACCTGATGTGTTCATTTTACTCGGAAATCATTTTACTCGTCTTGAACAGTCTTTACCGGTTATTTAAATTCTTTTCGGTTCCGATCAGCGGTTAAAACTCGTGATATTCTATGGAATCCACACATAATAGCTTGTAAAAACTAATCTTGCATTTAATGACAGTAACAGAAACAGAATCTGCAATGAGATAATAACACGAATCTAAACATTTATCAAGCTATTAAGCGGGATTATTAATTATAAGTCAAAAGGTATCAGCTCTATAAATAGTACAAGATTTTCAAATTTCAAAGCTACGATAGTTGATATTTTATTGTATTTAATATAAATATTTTCTCCTACACGTCTTCTTGTTCTTCTACAATATCTTCCACCTTGTAGTGTTAAGAATTTCGCTAAGTGTTTTTATCAAGTGCTGCTTTCCTGGCTTCCAACCATCCAATCCTTTTTTTCTTTCATGATATTTTGAATGCTATCCTCCAAAGTTACCTTTGGTTCTCAATTTTTAGTGCAGTCCGAATCGCCCTGGTATGTATCCGGTGTCTCTTGTTCTTCCCTACATTTTCCATACTCTTGAGGCAGCTGCAAACACATTGTTGCTGGGCCCAGAATTAAGTAAGGATAGGAACATACGTCGAGCGATTAATAGCCAATCTTTATTTATTATTTAAGAATGAACCAGATCAATGGATCTAAACTTTTCCCGAAAACTTTGAGCAAGTGAGGACTGCATAGCACTGCGAAATGAGTTATATCTCGTTTTTATGGAGTGATAGATTCAACTCTCATCAGTGAGTCATCATTTTTTATTCTAGAGTCCTAGTGGTCACTTTCAGGCTTTTCTCTAGGAGTCTAAATATAGGAGTATTGAATTTCAACTCTCCACCTCCTGGGATTCCTATTTAAACTTACAGCTGGCTTTATTTTACATTATTGATTCACGATCAAGATTGAACCTGATTTACTAAAAATAACCTGATGTGTTTGTAGGGCTGAGGGTTGCTAAGATGGGACGTATTCCCGCGATGGCCCGGTAGCCCCCGACCGGACAAAGAGCTAAGACAGGTGACGGTGCACCCGCTCTTACCCGATGTTAACGGCCGCTCACAATGGACTCGCCTCAGGACCTGATGGATGGGTCCATTCATTGGAGATCTCGGTAATTAATGAGGATCCTCTTCTATCTTCCTCTCTTCCTTTTCTACCCCCCCCCCTTCTTCCTTTATCCTAATGAATAAAGAACCTACTCTGACTAATGGTCGCTCTGTTGACAGATTGTAAAAACAGCCAGAGGATCATATCTCCCCCGCCCGGATTGGGATAAAGCCCGGCCCATTGTTCTCAGAGTAATTGTAGCATTAGTCGCGGTATAATGCTACAAATAGCCGGGAACAGGATCCTCGTCACTGCGATTGTATTCTGCCTCGATGTGGCTCTTTATGAAAGGGGAGGAGTCGTTCGACATCTGGTACCAGAGAATGAAACGCCACTTACATTTTCTACTTGTTAAGGCCAATACTTGCATATTAATAGAAATACTTAAATAGAAAAATAAGGTTATTGTTGAATAGAAGGAGTATATGTGACACTGTTTAGAACGGTAGGTATATTTAATGTTCCAAAATCTCCATTTCATATCACTGTATGATACGTAAAGCCAAATATTATTGTTGAGTAGCATCTAGTCCCCTTGAAACTCATTTCCAGAAGCGGCAACTCCCGAAATCAGAAGACTTGTTACCTCATTGAATATTTAGAAGATTTCTCTCTTTAAAACGCCATGGATTAGATCTTTATGAGCCATGGTTTTACATGAGTCAATGACACTCTCTACTGTTCTTGCTTCAGCCATTCTGGTGGTTATTTGTGGAAGTCTTTGAAGCTAAAAGTTTTAGAGTTTACAGAGCTTGGGGGATGATAGGAAAGAGGTTTATATAATAAGTAAGTAGAATAAGCAAAGATTGAAACTTAAATTTTGAAAGGTTTCGGGGAAAACTAAGTTAAGCGCATGTTAAGCGACTTCCAAATGTATACCGCAAAGCACTTATATATTTGGACCTTTCAATCATTCTATTATTTCAGAAATAAAGAATTTCTACCTATTATTATTATTAAGACGAATAATAATACGGCTTAGCAAACTCGAAGGCTCGAAGCCGATACCACCTATCTCTGTTTAGAAACTTCAGTTACGAGCCACCCTCACCGTTACCTCCCACCTCCTAGGACGATTTACGAGTCGGCTCAGATATTATTACCTTTTTAATTAAAGATAATCTGGAGGCCTAGTTTAAACGTCTATTTTGCAACAATGAAAGCGTTTTTTCTCGAATTTCCAATTTCTTCAGCTCATAGGTAACACCCGAAACCCGGAGATTCTTTCATCACTTCGACTATTGCACCATTAAGATGAAAAAAGTAAATCAAAATCATCATCATCTCGAGATCAGAGCCAAATATAGACTAATTAAAAATCCATATCAATCTGAAAAGAATTGATTTCACAACTGATCGATTTACAATAGTCTTTTTAATTTATGTGGATGCAGGCAATAAGACAGCTGGACCCTAAAAGAAAAGGAGTATTATTTTGGCCGTTACCCAAATAGCGGGTTTGAAATTAATAAAGAATAAGTTTTCATTGAATTAGTCATATCCGAATAATTGTATAATGAACTGACCTTAATTGATATCTATTTATAAAGTTTATGAAGACTATTGAAGAGGAAAAGTAATTTATTTTTTTCTAAAACAATATGAGAGACGAACCGGTATGATCAATGACAGAGGGCGTAGGAGGGCCATTGTGACAAACTGCCTGAGAGAGGAGAAAAAAGAAAAAGATGTTGCCTGGGATCATTACTCCGAGCTAAATTACTCCCGCTCCGCCGGTTCCGAGGATCATCCTCCCGATCTAGGAAATATCGCGGAATTGTTCGGGTCGGTGGAACCTGAGAATCGGCTCCTCCGGGAAGAGGAACAGATTTCCACTGACGAAGACTAATAACCGGAGGGGAAGAAAGACCAGAAGTAAGAGATTATGTTGGCGGTGGCAATCAGGTCGGCTGTCTTTCAATCTTACAAATGACCGCTAACCCTCTTCGGTCATTCATTCACTTTGGACATTCAATGTTTGTCGTACGATCGGAATATCGGCTATTATTATTATTATTATATTTAATTATATAGTATATTTATATATACATATATATATATATATATATATATATATATAAAATAAAATGAGCAGTTCCTCAAAAAAAAGATATCATTATCATATTTCCTACTTTTACCTTTGTATGGTGTGAAGATCCTGCTCATCTAGCCAGGACCAAGTAAATCTTTCCTAAGCCAACCCTCTACTTCTGTTCCAGTCTATTCCTCTCCTTCTGAAATCATCCCTTGCGCTGTCAGGAGGACTCAAGGACTTTTTCCTTCCGAACGGGTCTCGTAAGTCTTTCTCTTCGGTTCTATCGTAAGGAAGCGTCCAAACCACCTTTATTTGTGTTCCTCTCGGAAGGTATCAGATGGTTTTTAATGTCGAGATTAGCCCGTATGGTTCTGGTCCGTATTCTAGAGAGAGATAGGGAAAATTAAAAAAAAAAAACGAAACCTTAAGTCTCTGCATTACTAACTGTACCATCAAATAAAGATCAAAAGCAGCACATCTCGCATCCAAACAGTCTCATCAAAGATACACCTAATTCACTCCAAGACACTCAACAAAAACTTAGGCAAAAGAAAGTCCTTCGGTGTGAGATGCGTTGCATTCGATCTTCATATTGCTGTATGAGTTTTAGATGGCTGAATTGATGAAATATTGACTGGTTATTTTAAAATAATTTAGAAGCTTAGTGTTTGAATTTTTCCAATTGCATTCTATGTATACTCTTTTATTTTTAACTCACAACACTGTGTGTATTTGATAAAAAAGATCGCTCAACACCTAGAATAATTCGATTCAACCTAAAAACGTTAAAATAATATCATATTTGGAAGTACCGTTTTAAAAACTGCAGGTAATGACGACACGACAGCCCGTAATATTAGTTTCTCTGTGAGTACCATTGAATATAGAAGCAAAATTACTAATCATACTCAAATACATACAAAACTACATATGTAGACCTGGTTTACATGATATAGAATATCGCAACCATTTTGAGGAGTGTCAAACATCTTATCACTGCCGACATATTTCAATGATAAACCTCATTTCGCTGAATGAAAAAACTGAAGCTAATAAATAATTACCATATTTCACAGTAATATAATTCAGAGTGATTTGTCTCGTAGCCATTAGGAAGGTAAAACAAATGGAGCCTTCAATCAAAGAAGCTGACTCGGCTGGAGGAAATGACAAGTTAGATTGTTATGTCCCGTTGTCCTTCTGCATCAATCTTTACTCTCTTGCACTCTTTATTAAAGCTAATGCAAATCTGCCATTCTAATCACCTGTTAGGGAGAATTGGTATGAATTATCATTTCCTAAAAGTGTCCCATCATGGATAGTATGAAAACGGAAATTATTAATACAACATAATAAGGATATGCATTCAGAAAATGATTGAGCTACGTTTTGAGCTATGAAAATAGGCGGGAGTTCATTCAATGTATTTTTCACAAATAACATTTTGTATCGACGTTTACGACTGATTTTAAGGACATCATCAGGGCTCAGAATGAAACAAAACATAACAAGAGTATTAACAGTGCAGTGTCAAAGACAATATAACATTTCATTTTAAAGGCGTTCCGACAAGGATTGCCTCAACTGGTAAGAGCAGAGTTCCATGTCTCCCGATTCATCCAATCATCCTCTTGGAGTCCTCGACCAGCCACCTCCTCCTGGACTCCCTCCATCCACCTACTTCTGGGCCGTCCGCGTCGTCTCCTCCCAGGTGGAACCCAATCCAGAACTCGGTTTGGCCAACATTCAAACGCCATTCTCTTCACATGACCTCACCATCTTCGGCGGCGTGTACCGATCCTTTCATTTGTAGATATAACTACATCCATCCTCTGTCGAATTTCTTGGTTTATTACTTTATCCAGCCTAGTAACACGGAGACACCTCCTCCAGAAACATTTATTATTATAAAATAATATTCGTTTTAATGACATTTATTGTTTTATTGTATTTGATAACTGATAGATATTTTCTTCTACACGTCTAACTCTATTATCTCTTCTACCTTGCAGTGTAGATATTTTTGAACTAGGAGAACCACCTGCCTCTGTCAAGGTCTGCTCTCCTGGCTTCCGCCCCTGCAATCCCTTATTAAAATATCGCTACTATTTTATCAAGACTGAAATTAGTTACGTAAATTACGTTTATACTTAAAACTCAATGAACAATTGGCGCAAATATTGGAATCGAACAAAGTTAGGGGTTTGCTTAAGTAAACAAAACAACTGTAATAAAACTGTATCCAATTTTAGTCACAAATAACTCGGGTATCTGTACAGAATGAACCTGCATAGATTGTCCAAGCAAATATTTTATTATTTTTTGGAAAAAGGAGACCACGACAACGTAGACTAAAGAGGAAAAGAAAAATTGGAAATATTGAACATTACATAGTCACATATACTGGAAGGAAGTGAATTTGAGACTAGAAAGAAAAAAGACCAGAGAAGGTTGGACGTAGCTTGGCAGAGGATCAGTAGAAACGTGCCTGTGAACCCATGGTGGAATATTGGAGAAAGAAAAAACTCTTTTTTTTTTTTTTTTTTTTTTTTTTTTTTTTTTATTCAGACATTACAATCTGCCACTTGTGGGCAACAAGCAATGGTGCTATGAAGCTACAATCATTCCATAAAAAATCAATGATATAAACGAATAAATGCATAAATAAATACATACAAGCGAAAAAGTATATACAAAAATAAAGTAAAAAAAAAAAAAATATAATAATAATAAATAAAACATAAAAGAAATATACTGTACACATTCATACTCTATTTACTATTTGCCTGTGGTCCCCGAACTGAGCTTCTTCCTCATGAATGAGGGCAAAGCAGGAGTCCGGGAGGCCTCAGCTCCCTTTCCCAGCCGCGTCACTGGCATTAAACACCAATGGAAGCTGGTTAAGGGCGCTTCACACACACACACAGGTCGTGAGTGGAGAATCTGGCCAGTGCCAGTACTCCAAATAGCATTATTATAACAAGTCTCGGGGCCATTGCCGGTTTAGGCGGCGGGGTGGATTGTATGGATGTGTGAAACTGGATAATGACTGAGCCAGGGGATTGGGATGACAGACAAGGTTTTGGTGAAAGTTTGAGAATTTAGTAGGGATGAGGTCGAGGACAAAAGGAATGTTGAGATCATTATGGAGGGTTTTGTTGGAGACATAATAAGGAGCGTTGACAATAGTTCTCAGCACTTTGGATTGAAAGGATTGAATGCGTCTGATATTCGATTTTTTTGCGGTCCCCCACAGTTCCAGTCCATAGGTCCAGATAGGTTTGATGATCGTCTTGTATATTAGTAGTTTATTGTCTATTGAAAGATGCGAGGCCCTACATAGTAATCTGTATAGTTGGCTGAAACGTCTGTTAAGTTCTTGTCTTTTGAGTCTGGTATGAGGATTCCATGTAAGTCTTTTGTCTAGGAAGAAGCCAAGGTATCGTACTGTGTCGGAAATAGGCAGGATGGTTTCGTTGAATTGGACAGAAGGACATGTTCTCCGGTGAAGTGTATAAGTCACGTGTTTGCATTTTTCCTCGTTGACTTTGATCCGCCACTGGTTACACCAAATTTCAATGAGTGAAAGGTTCCTTTGGAGGTTCGAGGAAGCCATTTCAGGATCTGGATGAGATGATAGGATGGCTGTGTCGTCTGCGAACGTTGCAAGGAAGGTTTCAGGAGTAGTTGGGATATCAGCGGTGTACAATATGTACAGGATAGGACCCAGAACGCTGCCCTGGGGGACTCCAGCTTGAATTGGGTAAAGATTGGAGTATTCGTTACCACAGCGCACTTGGAAGTAGCGATCAGAGAGGTAGGATCGAAGGACTAGGAATAAGGATTGAGGTAACTGAGTTTTGAGCTTGAACAGCAAACCGGCGTGCCATACCCGGTCGAAAGCTTGTGCTACGTCCAGAAATGCGCCTGTGCAGTACTGTTTGCTTTCAAGAGCAGAGGATATGTGATCGACAACTCGGAGACCCTGCTGGACCATCGAGTGCCTGGGACGGAATCCAAACTGATGTAAAGGAATATTGGATTCGATAATGGGTAGGATTCGTTTCAGGAGGATCTTTTCAAAAATTTTGGAAAGAATAGGAAGCAGGCTGATGGGTCGGTATGATGACATGTCATTTGGTGGTTTACCAGGTTTAGGGAATAGAGTGATGATGGAGTGTTTCCACAACAAAGGGAAGTGAGTTGTGCGAAGGATACAGTTGTATAGATAGGTAAGGAAAATAATCGCTTTTTGGGGAAGATGTTGTAGGATCTGGGTGGTTAGAAGGTCATGTCCAGGAGATTTGCGGACTTTTAATTTTTGTAAGAGGAATTTGACCTCAGAGGGGTTTACAGCGTTAGGAGGTAAGGATAGTGGAATGGGTGAAGAGAGGAATTCATTAATATTGGAAACGTGCGTAGGATTGGTTTCAGGATGTGGAATAAATGTATTTGAAAGGTGTTTGGCAAATTCTTCTGCTTTGTCCTCATCTGATGCAGCCCAAGAACCATCTTCACGGCGGAGGGGATGGGAAATAGGGTGGTATTTAAGGATCTTTTTGGTAGCATTCCAAAGAGAATTATCAGAAGCGGATAGTGTGGAAAGATAGGCATTGTAGGTTTCGGATCTATAGGTTGTCAGGTTCTGTTTAACTAGTTTGGTGAGGTAGTTATATAGTCTCCGATCGTGAGGATGCCTAGTCCTTTGCCAAAGGGATCGGTAACGGCGTTTGGTAAGGATAAGATCCCTAAGATCTTGTGGTAATGGATTTTTCTTGCGAGGTTTGAAGGAAGGACGAGGTGAAGATGCAGTCCAAACTGCTTGCTGGATCAAATTGGTAAAGGAATCGACTGCATCATCTAACTCTTGGGGTGTTTTTAGGGAAACTCTGAGGTCAATGGTGTCGGATACAAGCTGGTGAAAAAGGTTCCAGTCAACTGGTCCCCTAATAAATGATGGCGGTGGAAGTTTGGGTATTGGGAATACAGAAAGGGTAAGGATCAAAGGACTGTGATCTGAGGAAAGTTCATCAAGGCGTTCTATGGAATAGTTTAGGGGACCTAAGCCAGCATGGATAAAAAAGTCGAGGAGATCAGGATTTCTGTTTGGATCAGTGGGCCAATATGTAGGAGTGCCGGGAGAAATAAAACTGGAGTTGTGGGAATTAAGTGCAGACAGTAGCATGCGGCCTCGGGAATTAGTAGTTCTTGATCCCCACTGTTGATGTTTCGCATTAAAGTCTGCACCTAAAAGGAAATGGATCCCTAGGGAATCGAGGAGAGAGCTGAATTGGGAATCGGAGATGGATTTATTAGGAGGACAGTACACCGATGCTAATGTGATAGGAAAGGAAAAGGTTTTGATTGAAACAGCTGTAGCCTGAAGGAGATCGTTTGAAGGTAGGGGAAATGACTGTTGGGAAAGGGATTGATGGACTATGACAGCAGTACCACCGTGAGCTTTTCCATCAGGATGGTCAGTCCGGTAGGTTTGGTACTGTGTTATGTTGAGCTGCCGTTTACTGGTAAGTCGAGTTTCTGTAATTAAGGCTACATTAATTTTTTTGTCATACAGTAAAGATGTTAGTTCGTCAGTGTGGTTTCGGATACCATTCGCATTCCAAAGGAGAATAGATAGGGTGGATGTCATTTAAGGTTGTTGTGGGACAGGAAAGAGATGGGAAACAAGATTTGTTAGGAGGGATATTAATGGTGTGACCATTGATTTGAATTCAGAGAGGAATGATGTGAGAAGTGTCGTGAGATCAGTAGCATTTGAAGGAGGAGGTATATGTGGGGTAATAGGAATTTTATTCATGGAATATTGAGGTTGCTGGGGCTGGTTTTGTGCTTGTATAGGGTTGATTTGAGGTAGAGGGATGTGTTTGGAGGGTTCGGGTTGCAGTGTGGCCCCGAGATTATTCGACTGACCACCTGACATTTCTGCATAGGAAACAGTTCCATTTACAATTTTTGAAGGTTGCCTTCTTGACGTTCTCGCTTCTTCGGTGGGCCGACGTGCTGCCAGAACACGTGATTTTATGTTTTTGTAGGTTTGACAACCTTTATAATTTGCCGGATGCCCTTGAAGACATAATGCGCAGACAGCAGGAGTTTCTCGCGGCTTGATACACTCTTCGGTTTTATGCGGTTGTCCGCATTTGACGCACCTGGGAGTGTGGTGACAGTAGTGCCGGGTGTGCCCGTATGATTGACAGTTATGACATTGCACAATGTCTTTCTTAGGGTACGGTTTTTCGACTTGAATCTGGGTATAGTATAGTCTGTTTACCTCGTAGATTTTTTCAACCCCGGGTGTTGGTTCTAGGTCAACGAAGAAAAGAGGCAGTGGAATTTTGTTGCCTGGCTCAGGGTGCCCAGTATTGTTTTTGCAGACATTTGTTATTTGTCTGACCTTGAAGCCCATTGCAGTGAGTTCTTCCTCAATGACGTCTGCAGGGGTGGAGGGGTGCAATTTCCTGATCACCACTCTGATGGCTCTTTCCTCCTTTAATTGGTATGTGTGGTAGTCAGCCTTGGTATCTGTAAGGTATTTCACAATTCTGCGGTATGTATCGGGCGTGTCTGATTGAATATTTCTATCATTAGTCCTACTGGTGCAGTAGTATTTTCCAGAGCCTATTGTATTGTTTAATTGGGTGCAGAGGAGTTTGAAGTTTTTTATATGTTTCACGAAAATAGGTGGTGGCCTATGCACTTTAGGGGCCGATGTGGACTCCATTGCTTCACAAGTAAGATTTGTCAGTGGGTGAGTAGAATGGTGAGTCTTCAACCAGGGTAGATGACCCTAGAAAAAACTCTAGCCAAAGAAAGTATTAATGTGATCCCAAGTTGTCAATAGGAAAAAAACGATATATGAATGATCATTTTACACATATTTGATTATGTTTCTCATTCTTCCAAGATCACATATACAATGGACAACAATTGTAGCATTTCATTATCGATTTAAATGATAATACCAGTAGTTGGTACTAAATAATCATTACTGCCGTCGGTTCAAGGAAACAATGCATGTGCACTCTTAGGGAACATTGTTTTCTAGAATACTTATCATTGCAAAGTAGAACTCCGATGTTGACATAGATCTCGTAGATAGGAGAACCCGTTCCTCAAGGATCTGGGAGATATCCTTCCGTCGCCCTTGCTGTTTCATTCACCCCGCTCAAAGAATTCGTTATACAAAAGAAAGCAGAAGATCCTCCATCTTGGATATTATAGTCTTCATTCTTCCACCTACAATATAATAATCAAATTTGAAGCGCTGTTTATGCTACTCATTAATTTTATTCAACACTCATTCAGGTGATTAGATGCATACGGAAGTGACATGGAGAATTATTTTTGTGAAATATTCATAAAGGTGGTGGTAATTTGTTATGATAAAATCAGGTGTAAATGTAGTAGTTCGTCAATCATTAGAAGTAATAGGTTTAAAATAAGCGACAATTCATATATTTCGACATTCATTTTTCTTTTACATTTCTGTGAATTGAAATATACAGTAAAGAGGAAGTATTTACATTGATTTATCTATAATAATGCAAAATACTATTTATCTATAATTTACGACTAACAGTGGTTTTTCTACATAGCTAGAATAATAATTGTGTAAGGCAGATAAGTTTTCTATTTATAAAAATATTTCTTTTTGAACTCTTTATAACTCATTCCACCAAGCAATATTTTTTAGTCAATTTAGTTCGATTCGTTTTTGTTGGTAAAGTTTGGTTCGAAAAAAATTTAGTAGTTGTTCACTGTTCACTGCACTTTAACGCTGTTGATATAGAATTCATGTTGGGTTAAATTTAAATTGAATGAATATCCAAAAGAGAGTTATATAAAAATTTGTGGTTATTTTAGATCCCTTCAGGATGTCTACCACAATAAATTAATTACAAAATGCTTCAGATTTTGAATATTCTATAGAAATTTAAAATAAAAAAAAACTTGGCCTGTGAGATATCACGAAATTTCCACAAGACATACTTAAAAGATATATTGATAAGGTGACTAAAAATAATAAAATATACTGCATGGATTTTTTTTTTTTTTTTATTAATACATCAGTAGTTGAAGTATTCTTTCCAACCACCGTTCATATAGATACCACTGTCTCGATTTTATTCTGTTATCTTTTGCACTATTAAAAATTGGTATAATTTTTATGCAAAATGCTAAGAGGATAAAGTTGAAGAAAAGGGCATTTACAGAAGACAATTTCGCTGTAGTCTTTGCAAGGTGCCTGCTGAGGGATGTGATTTGGCTGAGACCTCGCTAAACCGCCAGGTTTATCCCTCAATCGATACTAGAGGGATAGAGGTTTTGAATCAATAAACTATAATTGAAAAGGTGCTGAACATCTTTCATAAATTATGTATAATTTGGTTTTGGAAGCTATGTTGAAATAATTAAAGGGATATATTTTTCTTACAGATGGATTATTTTACCATTCCATCATAGTCAAAGTCAAGAAGCTCTATTATATAAATAGTGCTCCTTCTTACCGGTTGCGGAACAGTTGGTTAGTGGTATGGATAATGGAATACTCCTTGAAAAAACAATACAGGAAGCTACACCATCGAGTTTATCTCGATAACAGGTAGCGTTTACTATAAAGGAGGAACCGGATGTCAAGAAGAAAAGTTTTGCTTGTATCGTTAGCTTATATACCTCAGGTTACCAAATAAGGTGTCACTGGCGCCGAAGCAGTCAGCGCTACAACAAAAACTTCTTTCTTACTCCAAGGAATCGCAAGTGCCGAATGTTATAAAGTGGCGTGTAATAGCTGATGGGTCCTTCCACTCGAGTTAGGTTTAAAGAAAAATAGTAATAGTAATATGGAATAGTAATGATCTTCCTAACAAGGATTTTGATTGATACATCTTACAAAGTTGGAACCACTCCGGGAAAATCTCAATATTGAGTAGGAACCACAATATTAAAGAAAATATTCCATATTGAAACTGATTGAAAAATATAGAATGCTTAGAAATTTCGAGACAGAGATAGAGAGACTTCGAGAGAGAGAGAGAGAGTGAGAGAGAGAGAGAGAGAGAGAGAGAGAGAGAGAGAGAGAGAGAGAGAGAGAGAGAGAGAGAGAGAGAGAGAGAGAGAGAGAGAGAGAGAGAGAGAGAGAGAGAGAGTGAGAGAGATAGGTAGATAAGCGTATTTTACTCTCCCCTCAACAAAAAGCAACAATAATATTTTAGATAATATTTTTCTCCATGAATAACATAGCACGTTAACATACTTTACTTATTAAATTATGGAAAATTCATTGAAAAGCGGGAACAAACATCTTCTATCTTTCACACTAAACAATGAGTATTAAAAAAAATCGTTTTTTCCCTCCCAATCATTTATAGTATATTACTTTAAACTCATAATTTCATTTTCTTTCTTGACGGTTTTTTGCAGTATTCTGTTTCTAATTGTCCTTTTTCCGAATACTCGTTATATTCAAGATTCTTCAGAGATGGTAGGAATAATTGCATGAACTATTGATTGGTAACTTAAGTGGCATTAATTAAATGATTATGGTCCCACATAGTAAAATGTTGCCAAGCATGGAAGAAGCAAGAAATAGTACCGTAAACAAAGCAGATCATGTGATTAAATTGTTGCAAGAAGAAGGTAGGAGGTCATCTCAAAGCTTCTATGATCTAAGGAAACGAGGTAAGAAGAAACCTGTACCGCTACACCTCATGAAGAGTCTTGAGTTTAATAAGTGGTAGAGTTAGTTCTGTTTCTTGGACAACGGTTATGCAGGGACCTCCCTGATTTGAGCTTGTTTACGCTCCACCACTAGTTTTCCTCCCTATTTTGGGTACCCACTTTATAGAGATTGGGTTATCCCCAGGAGGGTCCGAGATCGAAAGGATCCAAGGAACTAAAGTCAGACTCATGGTCATTGATAGAATATGATGACAACTCCCCTTAGGTTACAAACTGAGCAGAGAAAATGTTGAATAGGACTCGGGATCCGAAATGAGGAGTTTTTTGTTCTTCGACATACAATAAGATGAGTCTGGACTTACGTAATCATACATGTTTCACTTCATTCATCAGTAATCATCGTATTGGTTCATCACCTGTTTCTTGTCAATGGAATTGGCAGTTTTACCTCTGAGCTTTCTATTTGTTCATTATATCAAGTTATTTTGCTATATTTCACCCAAAGCATTGCCTACCATTAAGTACATGGTATTACTTAATAGACCCAGTTCCTATGAAGTTCTGATCCTCTGACCGAAGACCGACCAAGCGTAGAGATAGATCGGATCTGACTGTTGAATAACGATGGCTGCTAGGGACCGCTGGGGGCTCCATGCCACCGTGAAATCTCAATATCTTGAGCAATGATCGCTGGAGGCCGCCTACTAATCTAGAAATCACTTAATCCAGCCGGCGATTGCTGCCTCAGATCAGCTCTGCACCGTGCAGCTCAGTCAATAGTGCATGCGCTTGCACCGCTTCTCAATGCATGCGATAAATATTATCTAACGGATTGCAATAATCTTCTTACGTATCTGCTGGATGTACCTTTCACTGTGCTCCAAAATGTTCTTCCCTTTAAGTAACAAACTACAAACAACAAACTATTACAAGTAAGCTTATCTACATTTCAGCTATTTGCAGCATATAAGTATGTTGTTAAATATAGCCTATGCATTATTTATTATTTGTTTTTCTTTAAGAGATGTGTCGACAGGTGAATGTCTGAGGTGTAGACCGAGACTTAGGTGGGAAGATTGCGTTAAGAGTGATGGATTTTGGTTTGGGTAGTGATCCGTGGGCAGAAGCTAGTATGCAGAGATTGGAGGTATCGGCATCGAGCCTTCGGGTTCGCTAAGCCTTTTTGTGTTATATTTGTTTTTCTTACAAATTTTTAGGTTTGAATTCCATTATCAACAAAATGGATTAAGAATCCATTACGGTACTTTATCTTGCGAAGGTCTGCCATTGAAGTGTTGTAAAACGGTCTTAAATTCCATTATTAATGTGCAGTTAAAACAAAAATATATAGATTTCGTTTCTGTCTAATGAGCGTAAATAATAGCTGGTGTGTACTCGTACTCTCAGCACACAGTTTAAATCCTTGGAGCTTCAACTGCTGTGCATCTGCATTATCTTAATATTATAAAGTTGTCGAAATTTGTTATGATTGAGTTTATTCTCCTGAGGGAAGCGGAATGATGTCATTCTCTAAGTTCTGCCTAGGCTTGAAGTAGAGTTATTGCTATGTTGTAACTTGATTTCAAGTAAAGGAATAAGAGAATGGTACCATTAATTTAGTTTCATTAGTTGTATTTAACTTATATTTTATATTTTAGGTATATTTTTAATCCAAGTCAGCCTCTTCCAGGTTGTCTATCCTTGAACAGTTTGGACCCCTGACAACAGCTGTTGTTGGAATGCACACTGCAGTTTTGGTTTTGTTTGCATTTTGCGTGGCCTTGGAGGTGGTGCGCCGATTGGGATCTAACCACCCGAGACCTCGGTGCTATATCTGCATAACATACGCTCCTCCTCAACAGGTGTAATCCTCCCGCTGATGTCTATTGCACTTTATGGCTTATGTTCTTTTGTCTGCACGCCCTGAATTAATATAGTCACTCTTAGGGGAGAGGATCTAACTAAGGGAACGTTTTTTGTTTTTGTTGGGTTCATCATCGTGAAGAAAAATAATAACATTTTTTTTAGGACACTGGTGGATTCAAGGGGAGCGTGGTAGCAGAGTGTTCAGAGTGCTGAAGGTGCTGAACTCAAATCCCGCTGTGGCAGATAAATTATTCAATCTGTTAATAGCCATTTACAACACTTTGGGATCTGCAGGCCCTTCATGGGCACATCCATCATTACTTATTACCGATTTTTTTGTGAGGGGATCGATCTCTTTAAACTTTTTAACAAGAATTTTATATGATTTCTCTCGTTTTTGTTTGTTATGATAGTCCTTTGAAGTCCCTCCGAACAGTTCTCTGAATTCTATAACAAAAACTTTGTCCCAACTAACCATATTATCACTCAGTAATAGCAAACACACAAAACGAAGGAATACAAACGAGATCTGGAAGAGCATTGAAATGGTGATGCCTATCCAAACGACACCTGTACGCATTCTCAGATAACTGTCGTCAGTTCGGTGTGTCAGTACATCAATCCACTTTTTCGATGTGAGCTCACATCAATTTAGCTTACCACAGGGTCAGTTCGGGTGTCAGTTCGATGTGAACACACCAAACTGACTATAGTCAGGACCTACCCCTCTCTATTTATAATGAAATACTTTAATTAGAAATCTCCAGTTATTCAATTTCACAAAAATATCCCGGAGATAAACCCTAACTATAACTATATACCCTAAGAAGAAGTATCTTCATTCCCAACCATGAAAGCTTGCAAATTAAACCATAGATCCATTACTGCATTAAACCTATAGAGAACAACATTATTTATTTTAAATAATATACTCTTAATCTACTTTTTACCTGCCATGGTGAGGAAAGTATAGAAATCTTGCTATTCTTTCGATATTTATTATTGCTTGGTGGGTGCATGCAAACTTTAATTTTAATTTGATTCGTTTACCACATTTTATAGCTCAAATGGCTATGTAAAAAAAGGTGGATCCTACACCATTTCTTTAAGAAATGTGATGTCCACATCTTTTTTATTTAATATTTGGTTTATTTCTATTATATTTTTTATTCAACTGTCCCTTACTGCTATTGTATTATTTAAAATGTATTTTTTTAAATTTTAAGTCAAACTCCTTCAATAGATTCGTGGACATTTAATTAAATGAAATTCGGCATAAATTGAATTAACAATCTCAACCGATCAAAATGACCTTAGAGCCATCAACCATATGAAATAAAGGCATGTTTCTAAAAATAAATCAAAAATGTTATTAATTCCTAATTACAAATCAATCATTGCTGAGGCTACAAGATATGGTTTCCATGCTATTGTTTTTTGAATTAATAACTTAAAATTAATTTGTAATTACTTAAAAAGCGTTATTTAATAACGTGACAACCATTAATCTCCCCTACTTGGGGACAATCTTTAAACCTGCATGCTAAACTTCTTGCGTTTGAGAATAAAAAAATAAAAACGACATGATAATTTTTTCATTTCAGGCTAAAGGCTGTTCCTTCACGCCAACCTGTTGCATCGACGATTTAATTTCAGGCCACCGAAGCCAACACTGTTTCTTTCTAATTTGTATGTTTTAATTTTAATTTTAGGTTTGTGAGGCCTAATTGCCTTCGATGATTAAAACCTGTTTCGTTTATTTATTTACCTGTAACTTTTTTTCAACCGCTTAATAATCATTCGAAATCGAATGTAATTCATCATCTTTTTTTGGAGTTTATAATATAAAAAGTATAAACCTTCACAATGAATATAATTGATGGGTACTCCCTAAAGTATAATTTTTTTGGATTTATGGAACCCTGAAAAATGTATTAATTAAAATAGTTTCCCATATATATATATATATATATATATATATATATATATATATATATATATATATATATATATATATAAATATATAGAGCAAAAGGTCAAATGAGACATAGAATGCTTGTCAAGACATGAGTGGGAAATTCCCAACCGAAAAACTTTAAATATTTTTATCTTGAAGAGAAAAGATATGCCCCCGGCCGGGATTCGAACCCGGATCCTCTGTCTCTCCGTGACAGGCTCTAACTATTTGAGCCACCAGGGTCGTTTGCCGGTAGGGGACAAATCTTTTCTCTTATCCGATCCCATGTTCTAGCAAGTTTTTTGAGGGTGGTATAAATACGATGTATGTTCTTTGAACATTACTTTACTTTTAGGATCTTATTGACTTACGTTATATTACCATTTATAATTTTTTATAATTATTGGTCAACTGTTTTGATTTTTAAATACTTTAATTTTAAAGAGAAAAGATATGCCCCCGGCCGGGATTCGAACCCGGATCCTCTGTCTCTCACTGTCTCGCAGAGAGACAGAGGATCCGTATTCGAATCCCGGCCAAGGGGCATGCATATATTTGCTCTTTAAAATCAAAATATTTAAAAATCAAAACAGTTGACCAATAATTATAAAAAACGAAAAACTGTTAAGTTTCTAAACTGAACATGTGGTTAATCCATTTTGAAGTTAGGATATGCCTTATTCGTTTTTTTCCTTTGACTTGAGGATTTTTGGTTTGAATTTTTCATCTGATGTCTTATTATATATGTATATATATATATATATATATATATATATATATATAATAATAATAATAATGTCTTTATTTATTCTGGGACGAGTCCCTATAGAATAACAATACAGGCATTGTAAGCTATTAAATCTTAGAGTGTTAAATAATTACTTTTAATTAATTATTACAATTAATTTAATTAGTGAGAACGAATAAAAAAATGAACAAATAAAAAATGTGAATTACCTACAATAACAGTATTTCAAAAACATATTAGAAGAAAAGAAAGAAAAAAATTAAAATAAGTTTACAATAATTATATAAGAGAAACAAATTTATGGTCACATATATCAAATTTATGACAAGAAAAAAAAACAAAAAAGCAAGATTAAACAATATTATCCGAGATTTACCTTTCATCCCTTTTTGTCCTTTTTAATATCTATCTATATGACATTAATAATCCATATGTACGTGGTTTAAATTCCACACACTCAAATATATGAATACAAAATAACACACACAAATGTACATCTAAAAACATCATTCATTCATCGAATAAAGATAGCATTAAGTCAATACTGATCCCCTACTATTTTCGATTTTTTGGGAATTGTAGGGATAAAAGGTGCTGGAATATACGGGATTTGAAGGTTGGAAGATTATTGGAACGACGAATGGAAGAAGGTATAGAGTTCCAAAGGGAGGAGGATCGGGTCAGAAAAGCTCTGTCAAAAGCTGCAGTTCGGTGGGATGCTGTATATAGATCAGAGAGCCGAGAACGGGTGTTGCGGGAGAGGACTGTGGTTTTGAATTGAAGGAGATCGAAAATGTAAGATGGTCGACGGGATTGGATAACTTGGTAAAGGAAAGATGCTAGGACGTACTTACGGCGGTAGGAAGGGTAGAGCCATTTCAATTCTTCGTAATATCGGGTCACCGAAGCATCTCTAGGGATCCCAAAGATGAATCGAACGAAGCAATTAAGCAACCGCTTTAATTTTGCTTCGAGATCCCCAGAGATACCCCCATACACCGAACAACAATAGTCAAAATGGGGGGAAATTAAGGAAGAAACTAGGAGTTTACGGATTTCAAAAGGGAACAGGTGACGAAGGTAATTGAGACGCTTTAAGGTGGAGAAGGTACGACGAGAAATTTCAGAGATATGGTTTTTCCAGGAAAGGGTCTGGTCAAAAGTAATTCCAAAATATATATTTATATATATTTTAAAATTAAATATAAAATATTTTTGATTCAAATTTCATTTTATTTAGCATTTTTTATTATAGAGCAATGTTTAGGTTAGCTGTATTCTGACATAATCTGGCCTCACCTCTATTTGTTCCACATGAACAAATAGAGTTACTAGAGCAATGGAGTTAATTAAAAAATTATTTCAAAAAATTATTATCATTAGAAAACATAAAAGAAATTGCATATTGTTTATAGTTTCATATTGCCGTAATAGTCCGTTAGTAACCAATTAGACAGGCAAATAATGATGGAGATCCACGGAATTTTTAAGCTTTTTTTAACACGTTAAGCCTGTCAAAATATTTAATTCATCTATCATTTGTATCACTAATTTTATGTTCATTATTTAGTAAACATTTAGACCTGGGATTTCATTTATTATTCCAATAAATCCCCGAGACAAGTTCTGAAATATCAGTGACATAACCTCAAGCTCCTAATATGAATCACGGCTCTGGTTAGGGGACATAAGTTATATTTAAATAATATTCTAATAAAAATAGTTGTTTGCATTTAAAATGTGTAGCTGAGGATCCAGCGGTGGTCCGGGAGAGAGAACTTCGAATAAATTAGGCCTCGATCGGGAAGGTTCAGGAATCTTCGTTCGATTTATTTATATTTGAGCGGATCGTAGGGCTAAGTGAGCAACACTTATGTACAGCTGTAAACAAACTGGAAAAAAGGAAGAAACGAGCCATCCCGGTCATAAAATCGATAAGCCATAAAAAGAAAAAACTCGGGTATCTCATGACCGCTTGGACATTCCTTCTTAAGTAGATGTCCGGAATATTGTTTCTCAGCCTCAACGTGTTAAATAAAATATTCAAATTGATTCTGTTAGGGTCGGAAATATAAAATTTAAAAAGATAAAAAGTAAAAAGCCACAAGGAGGTTGGAACTTATTGGCGCTACGAGGTACTTGTTCCGCTCATCCGGGGTACGGCAGGCATAAAATATCAATCCGTTTTAAAGTCTACATCCTAGAAAATAAGACATAAAATTGTAAACCTGGGCGACGCTTCGACCTTATGGCTGTCGATGTGCCTCCCTCCCCCCCCCCACCATATCCATTCTCTTTCATAACTCTCTTGTTTTCTCTGTCACTCCCTCCCAAGGAAGAGAGGATGGATAATAAAACAGGGAATAATATAATTAATTTAATCATCTATTGTTAAATACTAAAATATACAATAGTTTTAGGCCGTCATTGCTAAGCCTGTGTATGAAAGGTTAAAAAAATCCTTCTTTTTTTTTCTTTTTTTTGTCGGGCTAAAAGAAGCTTTCTGTTTCCCCTTAGATATCTATGATACATTTGCCCCAATAGAAATACCATTGCAGGGTACATAAACAATTTTTATGCAGCTCATTGTATCTAATCAGGCCGACAATGATAAAAAAATAATGTTAAAAACTATACAGTAATCATGGAAAAAAAATACCTTGATATATAGCATTTCCAAGTCTATTTGAACCTTTTCAAAGTCAACTGTAACTTTTTACAAATCAAATGCTACCCTTTCCAAGTCACAAGCTTCCCTTTCCAATTCAAATATAACCCTTTCCAAATGAGTTGAAACCCTTTCCAAAGCAAATATAACGCTTTACAACTCAATTGTCACCCTTGAAAATGTTTTAAAAGATTACCGTATTGGGGAATAAGCGAATTTAGAGCCTCAGAACTCGCCAGGATAAAAACCAACACAACCTATTTCTTCACAACTCTTGTTAGAACAAAAATGAGGGAAATAATTCAAAAAACAAATAGTTGATTTTTTGTTTCTGAGGAAAATTATTTAAAAAAAGTAAAAACATGTAATCTGAACTTAACAACAGTATCTTTATAGTTTTGGTAATAAAATAATAAACATAATCATATTATTGTTTACAAAAAGTTAAGGAAAAATTTAAAACAAAAAGTTTTAAATTTTGTTTTTTTTCTCAAGAAGTAAATAATAAAAAAAATGAAAAAAATGTAAACTGAACTGAATATTATCACATTTGAAAAAAAGTTTGTATAAAAAGAAAAATAACACTTCGTTTAAAATTACAACTAACTAAAACTTTAAACTTTAAAACTTTAAATTTTCAAAACATTTTCAAGGGTGACATTTGAAATGGAAATGGTTACAATTGAAATAAAAAGGGTGACAATTGAGTTGTAAAGCGTTACATTTGCTTTGGAAAGGGTTTCAACTCATTTGGAAAGGGTCTAGTTAGGCAAAATTGCTGAACTTACTTAAAAGTCAATTTTCGAAATTTCGTTGCCATCCGCTTTTGATGCCAAGCGTCCCACTAATAAAATATACAGTGTTAAATTATTATATACATCATTTAATTCAAGGAGGGATAAAGTAACGCAGGATTAGGTACACATAGTTTTTCAGGCTTTTCATGTAAAATTGATGTTGCAAAAAGCCACATGTTACATAGATCGATTAATAGAGAAAATAATTTTTTAAAATATACCTATTCTTAAGAATTTAGTTATGAATTATATTACGCAAAGTTTAAAAACAATGGAGCTGTTCAACGTACTTTATTAGCATACGCTGTGATTTTCTTTATCCTACAGACACTCATTCAAGGGAGCATTGAACTGTTTTACCGTACGATCTTTTTTATAGTCGTTTATCGTAATATATTATTATCCTTTTTTATTACATTGCCCCGAGTACGCCTTCAAAATATATTACATTTCCATTTATCCGTAATATCATTATCCGTGACCGACAAGATTTGCTTACATGAATATAAATTCGGAGGGAGTGTAGACTAATCGGACGTGTGGTTTGCTGTGGGTGAATGAGAAACGCGCTGCCTCGGATCCGGTGATCTGTTGCCGAAGACCGGTAGCCCAGCTCTCGACAAATGTCGCCGATTTATCGCCCGGTTCTATAAGCGGAATACTCATATCCTTGTATTGTAATTTGATTTAATCGTTGCAATGCGAGTGCGCAATAAAATAGCCCACTCGCAAGAATCGGCAGCGCCCCAAGGTCTGAGGTTATTGCGTCTGCTTAGCATATTGCTAAATGGTATTATTATGTCTTGTTCTGCTTCGGGTTTTGATCGAAACCCTAACAACCCGGCGGTATAGCTCGCTCCCCGGCAAAACATATAATTCATGATTAATATATCCTTCTGCGAGGTTAATACGCGGCTTGAGACAGCGGTATATATCTGCCTGCGTTCGAGGGTGTTTATCGAAACAGTCAGTATTTAATTTATCAACATTGATTGAAAAACAAAAAAGACATGTTGGTTGACCTTTCTATTTGTAAAAGGAATTGAATTTTTAAGTAGCATAACATATTCATTCCATTTTTCTTCATTCCAGGGCATTCTATTACAATATGATGATTTGAAACCGATTTGGAACCAGATGTATATTTTTTTTTAAGAAAACTATCAGGACAGGGCCGGAAGTAGGATTTTTTTAAATTTTATTTGACTATAATAATTCTTTTGCAATAACGAAAAACAATCAGACAGATCATTAAAATGCATTGCGTTACTAGGATAGCTGTAATATCATTATAATTACCTTCGTTATAAAACTGAATAATGTAAACAATGTAATAACATAAAATAAAATACAATATATTTGAACTGATACAATACATTTCCCTTGGAGATGATACAGTTAATGTTGTAAAGTATGTCTAATTTATGTCAGTTTTACTTGAGGAGTTTAGAGAGAACAACTAAAGAAGAGAAATTCTTGTCAGTTTTTAGTTAATTATCGATACTCCTTATGTTCAAATAAAAGTAATATTTAATGCAGGTATTTTTTTCATATCTCGTCTAAATATTTTTTGTTATATACGATTTCCCAAATATGTGATCCCTCTAGTAATAATTAGCATTAGACCGTACTGTTATTATTAAATTTAAAGAAAAAAAAAAATTACCGCCCCCGGGTGGGCTCGAACCACCAACCTTTCGGTTAACAGCCGAACGCGCTAGCCGATTGCGCCACGGAGGCTGTGCAGGTTTCCGGTTAAACTCTAGTTATAAACAAAGGCTGTTACGTAACAACAAAACTTATTGATATCGATAATAATTAAAATATGTAATTTTAAGATTATTTATTGTAAATTAGGGTCCTGGTAATTTCGTTTAATTTTTTTTAACATTAATTTTTTCATTTGAAATTTATGTTCTTATTAATAGTACATAAATATAATTGTATAAAATGTTTAGATGGTTAAATAAAGGAATAATATGTAATCTTTGATTGTATATCTAGTGCCGTGATTTCAAGAAATTCGATTTTGAAATTGGTTTTAATCTTCTAATAATGTTTCCTCCATTATATGTATAAGTTTGGAATTCAAGTAAATGAGTACACTACATTAATTTAAAACATCATTATAATTATTGTTTTGTGTAAATACCAATTGGGACATTAGACCATTTGACAGTATATAGAACTAAAAAATATTCAAGAATGGCGCTTTATGAAAAAGTAGTATCTGAAAGTATAAAGTATAATCTGAAAAAGTATTCAGATTAATTTTTGCATATATTTTTTGTCTTAAAAATTATTGCAAAAATTATTCTTAAAGGTTTTTGTGATTTCTCAAAATAATTCGTTGGCTACAAATCGAATGTTATCGATGAATTTCAATAACACCGTTTCAAAGTTTTATCCTATTTCAAGTATAATTTTCATAAAGAAAACAAATTTTGTTGTTTTGAGAAATTATCTTCTATCCCAGGTAAAAACTGTGCCTGGGATAATACCCCCAGATTTAATTTTTATCTATAATTTTAAAACATAAATTATTATTTTATCATCATATTTGACTCCTTTAGGAAGCGGTGTAATTCAGTGCGTAGAGCGCTGAGCTGGTGAGCTGTGTAGGCCTCGGGTTAAAATCCGGATAAGGTAGATCAATTATTTAATGGGATAATAGCAACAGATCGGGATCTGCAGACCTTCCTGGGGCTCTCCCAGACTTAATAATGTGGGTACTCATTGTAAGAAATATCCTTGAGGTCGGTATAAATACTGCCCTGGCCCAACAAATATAAATTTTAGTTCCATATATATGACATTATACAAGATAGATGTGAATATAAGCTCAGGAATATTAGAACTGTACTGACATAGTGGAATGTTGGCATCAAATAGCATGCTATAATGAACTAACAGTGCTGCTTGAATACTGATTTATTACAATAATACCAATATATTTTTTATGAAGAACTAAAGACAAAGCTTGGAGTATGCCGAGTGAATAGAAGATGACAAGAAATTCGATTTAATTGTGAACGTAGGAAGTGAGCGATTAGGCGCGGCCCACATGTATGCTAATTCAGAAAAAGATCAAGAACCAAATCGGCAAAAGCTAATTTATTTTATCCATTTTCAGTCTTTAAGAATATCGACTGCTTTGATATGAATGCTGATTGGGTCCGTTTTATCGTCAACTGACATGAATTGATAAGTACGATTGAAATATGAGATAAAACCACCATCAAATTATATAAATGTTCATATTAAAATGTACAGGTAATTCGCATATCCATATAAAATTATTAATATTAAGCGAATGAGTTAATTGGTCCTAAATATGCGGAGATTCATTCCGCAGTTTTATTTCGACTGCTGGAAAATCATTTACCTTTAAAAAATAATAGGGAGCAGTGTAGCCTAATGTCCTGATTTGATCGAACGTTCGAATCCGGCTGTGGCAGATAAATTATTTAATCGGTTAACAACTAAGTATAGGCCTTGTGGGTTCACCAATGATCCTTGAGTGGGCACCCTTAATTGAAGTAAAAACCTGGCGATCGAACGTGATATCGGACAAATGACCTATCTGCAGAACTGATGTCCCAAAATCAGTACAGTCTCCTTATCAGCTGTTTTTATCTAACTTTTTCCAGCTGATGTCCTATAACCTTACATATTATTCAGTATATGAGATATAGATAGCCTGGGGATGCAGTCAATGTAACACAAGAAAATCTTATTTGTGATGAGTGCCAACGTTTCGACCTACTTTGAAGGCCGTCTTCAGGGCTGATGGAAGCTGGAGCCAATATGCCTCCATATAATAATGCTTCTCCATAATGGCTCCAGCTTCTATCAGCCCTGAATATGGCCTGCAACTTAGGTCGAAACGTCGGCACTCATAATAAGTTACTGTGACCCCAAAAATCAGCTGGTAACCTGGGAAAACCTGCATATTACCTTCCTGAGGTGTGACTAATGAGATTAGAGTGCACATGTGCGCGATAATTCATATTTCATTCACTGTCATTTTCTTCTTTTTTCTATCTTTTGTACATAGTATTTATATCTATCTAGTTTTTCTTTTTTTTTTGTAATAAGTTGTATATATTTAGTTAAGTTTGTATATAATATAATTTCGTATATTTATTGCCTGTAAATAGATCCGTACATAGAACACCCTTCTGCTTTTCTGTGTGTAATTATGCGAACCGCCCTAACTCCTGAGCCTAGCCCGGAGCCTTATTATCAGGTTTAATATCCCAGGTATGTTTCACAAAATATTCTTTTTTTTTTCAATTAAGAAGAACTAAATATCAAGGCTAGAACATAGCCAGGCGCCCAACCATACCTAAGGGTTATATTAAATAAATGGCACCCATTGTGGGGCATAAATTTGCTTAAAGTCGAAGGAGAATTGGTTCTATTGTGTAGATTTATAAGAGGAAAAAGGAAAATACAAATAGTAGTTTCTTACATTTCTTATAAATAATATCACTTCATAGATAGGTTAATCTTGAACAAGTTGGATTTGATGTATTTATGGAATTTGTTTTGGTATTATAATATAATTTAAGTAATATTGGTATAGTTTGTTTTCATTCATCTATTATGCCAGTATTATAATAATCAAGTAAAACTGCATCTTTGTTACCTACATAATTTATGAATTACCTTAACTTGACTTAAGCCAACCAGGGATTATTTAACTCCTAAGAAGTTATCTTTTTAGATTCTACTGTGATAGCTTATCTTTCTTAATTGCATGCTGGTGTATCTCAATGAATGGTTATCTTATTAAATACAATTTATTCCCTTTGAGATTACAAATTGTATGTCTTATCATTGAAATAATAGTAATTGCATTCTCATAAGTATTGTATTGATTGACTATATTTATTGATCTATAATATTTTGACTGTTTGGTTGTTATAATCGCTGTTACTTAATAATAATAGCTGAGATTAGCTCAGCTCATGCATGTTGATTGACTTCTAAATTATCATTGCTTAAATTAAATTGTATTGTTTATGACTTTCTACGCTTGCTTAATTTAGTGCATGAAGTATTTTTTTTGTTTAGTTTGTATTGCTTGTTTTACTTTGTTTTCTAGCAAGATTTCTATTGGTTTCTAGGTGCTAAAAGTTGTAAAGGTTCAGTTTCAGTTTCCGAAAGCACATAATTTTGTTTGTTTTACATTACTTCATGATTATTACCTTATTTATAATTTGAAATTTAGCAACTAGTAACTTAGTTCACTTTTCTATTAATAATGATAGAGCTGAAAAGACAGTCTCTTATAATCTGACTTCAGTTAAATTATAAATCCTAAACCGTGGGCTACCTTTCCACCAAAAGTCGACTCTATAGGCCCCTAGTAGTCGTGAAGGCTATCCTTTTTCTTCCCCTATATCCTAGGGATCTGAGTCATTATCGTCTGCTAGATTTTCTTCATACAACTAGAATTTATGGTTAATGAGGAGGAGTCTAAACCAGGGAAACCGGGTAAGATCCCGCTAAACTGGATTTATCAATTAAAAAAAGAGGATCTCGTCGAACTTCTGAGAACACATGACTTAAATACGGAGGGTAGTGTTGAGTTACTGAGACAAACACTGAGGGAGTATGTTTTGAAGAATCCCTGTCAGTTTAAGAAACGAACAGAGACTTCTGGAGAAATGGCAGGAGATGAATCTACTCCTTCCGGTTCAGGAGCCTCAGCAGTGCCCCGCACTTACCCCATAGGTACTCAACCTTATTTTCCTCCTTTTTATATAAATCCATTATTGAAGGAAAAGTTTTGTAATCGGCCTCATACTATAAGTGCTGAAAATTTTTTGCTGAAAGTTAGTGAACGGCGAAAAGCTTGGAAAATCAGCGATGAAGATCTCTTAGCGCACCTACCCGAGCTCTTAGAAGGTACTCCCTTAAATTGGTATCGTTTAGAACAGGACTCTTGGAATAGTTGGACGGAATTTGAGCTTGCCTTTCGTAAAACATTTTTCCCTATCGATTACCAGGAAAGTCTTAGAAAAGAAATAGATAAGAGGACTCAAGGTGAAGAGGAAAAAATTTTAGACTATGTGATTTGCCTGAAAACTCTTTTTAAAAGGTTAAGTAAGCCATTGACAGAAAGGGAGCAACTAACTAAAGTCTTCGATAACTTACTACCTAGGTACCAATTGTATATACGTCCTTCTGGAGTTACATCGCTGTCTCAGATGGTTGAAGTGGGGCAGCAATATGAGAAAATACAAAAGAGGACTAAAACGTTTCGACCACCTCCTTCCAAAGACACTTGCTTAATTCCCGAAGCTGCTTATGTTCCTCCAGTGAAAAGTCTACCTACAGGAACCAAACCCAAAACACCAATTGCGCCCATCGAAACTACAAAACCTAATGAGGCGAAGCTCAAAAAGAAGAAATCTAAGACTCCGCCAGTCACTAACCCTTCGAAACCTGCAAAGCAAGAACTTCATGTTTTACAACCTACACCACTTTGTTGGAATTGTCTTGAAGAAGGGCATGCCTATCCTGAATGCAAGAAACCTAGGGTCACAATCTTCTGCTATCACTGTGGTACTAGAGGTGTTACCCGAGTTAATTGCCCTACATGTAAGAAGCCGGGAAACTAAAAGCTGGTCAGGTTGAAGGAGTCTCCCCTGGCCATGTACCTACTCAGAATGACTCCAAATCAGAACTACCGTCGCATATTAAGGACAATTTGTCTCTAATGCATGTAGACGGGAGTCGAGATTTCCTTTATCTGCAAATAGGTGACAAATACCTTCCATCATTAATAGATACAGGAGCCACGCAATCATATCTTGGATTAGAAGGATTATCTTTAGTGGAACAGATGGAGAGCTCTCGTATCAAAATAACACCTTATCAAGTTATTTTAGCCAATGGAATAGAAGAAACAGTTCAAGATGTTATTACCTTAACCACTAGCATCCAAGGAAATCGGAAGAAAGTTACCTTCTCTATTCTTCCGAATCTTTCAGTTCCTTCTCTTCTCGGCTTAGATACCTTAAAGGAGTGGGATCTAGTAGTCAACACTTCTAATTCTACCTGGTGGCTAAATGACAGCCCTAGGAGTGTTTATACCTTTAATTCACTAGGGAAATCTCATCTGAACCAAGTCGGTCTTAAAACCATTGATCCAGAAGAAATGAAGATACTGCAGGATTTTCTAGCTCAGGAGCATAAGAGCAGCCAATCAATTCCCGGAATAACTACCTTGACGGAACATGCCATCGATGTAGGCGATAACCTACCAATTAAACAGAGGGCGTACCCGGTATCTCCTGCAATACAGGAAGTAATTAATAAAGAGGTGGATCGGATGCTGGAGTAAGACATTATAGAACCTTCACACAGCCCATGGTCTAGCCCAGTAGTCATGGTTAAAAAGCCAAACGGTAATTATAGGTTCTGCGTCGATTTTCGCAGGGTAAACGCTTGCACCAAAAAAGATGCTTACCCATTACCGAACATGACCTCGCTACTAGACCAATTACGCTCATGTAGGTACCTTTCAAAAATTGACTTGGCACAAGCCTACCACCAAATCCCTTTAGCTCGGCAAAGTAGAGAGGTAACAGCATTCATTGTCTTGGGCAAAGGTTTATATCACTTTAAGAGGCTTCCCTTTGGGCTATGTGGCGCCCCCGCCACCTTTCAACGCCTTTTAGACATCATCATCTCGCCTGACTTAGCACCTGCCTGTTTCGCTTATTTAGATGATATTGTCATCGCCACCAATACCTTCGATGAACATCTCCGTTATCTTAAAACTGTCTTTCAACGCTTAAGGAATGCTGGACTAAAGATCAACCATGAGAAATGTATGTTCGGCTATACAGAAATTGAATATCTTGGCTTTTTAATTAATAGAAATGGACTACAGGTCGATCCCGACAAGATAGAACCATTGCTAAAACTACCTTCTCCAAAAGATTTGACCGAACTTCGTCGCTTTATAGGAATGTCCTCCTGGTACCGGCGTTTTATCTCTAACTTTTCAGACAGAATCCGCCCTTTGACTCAGCTTCTCAAGAAAGGTCAACAATGGTTATGGACTACAGAGCAAGAAGAGGCATTCCAAGAAATTAAATCACTTCTTATCTCACCGCCAATACTTACCAGGCCCGATTTCTCTCAACTTTTCTACCTTCAAACCGACGCCAGTGCTACTGGCCTAGGTGCTGTATTAACTCAGAACCTGGATGATAAGGAAGGAGTCATAGCCTACGCAAGTAGGGCTTTACATGGAGCAGAGTTAAACTACAGCGTCACTGATAAAGAATGCTTGGCAGTATTATGGGCAATAAGAAAATTTCGTCCCTACCTGGAGGGTTATCATTTCAAGGTAATTTCTGACCATGCCAGCCTCAAATGGCTCAATAATCTTAAAAATCCCACAGGAAGATTAGCGAGATGGGCATTGGAACTACAAGGATATGACTTTGAAGTGTTATATCGGAAGGGGTTATCCCATTCCGTTCCAGATTTCTTTTCACGTGTTCCAAAAGAATGCCTAGAGGCTGACGAAGGAAATAATAAATCCCTACTAACCATTGATGCCACACCTCCAGTACAAGATGCGTGGTACCACCATAAATTATTAGAAGTAAGCCGCCGACCAGCTGAATTTCCGGATTGGAAGATATCTAATGGACACTTGTACCGCCATATCTTGGACGAAATAGAAGACGCTCTGGAAGATGACACCCATGCATGGAAACTCGTTGTCCCCGAAGAACAACAAGTTAACGTAATGCATGAGAATCATAATTCACCGGACGCAGGTCACATTGGCATGGAAAAAACTACTGCAAGAATAGCACGTTTATACTATTGGCCAGGAATGCGACATGACATCACCAACTACATCAGGAAATGTAAAATCTGTCAGCTTACAAAGCCTGAGCAACGACCTCAAACGGGAAAGATGAATCTTCATCAATATACAAAGCCGTGGGATATCGTGGCTGCAGACATTCAAGGCCCATTTCCACGATCATCGAATGGATTCTGCTACCTTTTAGTATTTCAAGACACCTTTTCGAAATGGGTGGAGATACTTCCCATACGAACTGCGAACGCTGCTACGGTTGCTAAGTGCTTTAGGCAGTCTGTAGTATTCAGATGGGGCACACCAAGAATCCTTCACACCGACAACGGTACTCCTTTTGTTAATAAATTAATGCAGGACTTGGCAAAAACTTTTGGTATTCAATTATCTAATACTCCGACCTACTGGCCTCAAGCAAATCCAGTAGAAAGGACCAATCGTATAATTAAAACTATGATTACTTCCTTTATTGAAGACAATCACCGAAAATGGGATGTATACATTCCAGAATTTACATTTGCTATAAATACCTCTCTTCATTCCTCTCTGGGTTGTACCCCTGCGTATTTAAATATGGGTCGAGAATTATTACCTCCAAATACTCTATTTCGAAACGCAGACGCTAATGACCTCAGACCACTTCCTATCTCCACTTGGACCTCTCATCTCAAAAAATTAGCTGACCTTAGGTTACTGGTTGAAAAGAATCTTAGTAGAGCCAGTGAGAAACAATGTAAATATTACAATAGAAATAAGCGGGAATCCACTTTTAAAGAAGGTGATTTAGTTCTTCGGCGCACCCACACCTTGTCATCGGCAGCTGAAGCATTTTCTTCAAAACTGGCTCCGAAATTCGAGGGCCCATTCAAGATCTCTAAGAAAAAGTCTGCCAATGTTTTCTACTTGGAAGATGAAGCAGGCAATAGCGTAGGAACCAGCCATACGGCCCAGCTGAAGCCATACCACATCTAATTGGAATCAGCGTGAGAGTATCACGCTTCCAAAGAGGGGGAAGTGTGACCCCAAAAATCAGCTGGTAACCTGGGAAAACCTGCATATTACCTTCCTGAGGTGTGATTAATGAGATTAGAGTACACATGTGCGCGATAATTCATATTTCATTCACTGTTCATTTTTTTGGTTTATATCTTTTATATTTTCTTTTGCATTTTCTTTTATATTTTCTTTTATGCTTGGCATGCCAGAGTAAGAATTTAATTGGTAGATTGATGACCATTTTTCTTTTCTTCTTTTTTCTATCTTTTGTACATAGTATTTATATCTATCTAGTTTTTCTTTTTTTTTTGTAATAAGTTGTATATATTTAGTTAAGTTTGTATATAATATAATTTTGTATATTTATTGCCTGTAAATAGATCCGTACATAGAACACCCTTCTGCTTTTCTGTGTGTAATTATGCGAACCGCCCTAACTCCTGAGCCTAGCCTGGAGCCTTATTATCAGGTTTAATATCCCAGGTATGTTTCACAAAATATTCTTTTTTTTTTCAATTAAGAAGAACTAAATATCAAGGCTAGAACATAGCCAGGCGCCCAACCATACCTAAGGGTTATATTACATTGACTGCACTGTCAGACTATCTATATCCCACATTTGATCTTCCAGTCAACTGTTTTCCTCTCTATCATATTATTCAGTAGTTGCACCTGGTCCTTGATGGAGGTGGGATGTTTTCTCATGTATGTGCCTTGCTTCATTTTAGTTTGGGATGTGGTTTATTTATTTATCCCCTTTGCTATTGTTCTCTTTTTATCCTGAAGATACCTTTTTGAAAATGCTTTTTATATTATATCGTATTTTCCCCAAAATTATCTTTACAAAGCTAAATGAATATCCATTCCCAACATCTCAACAAATAAAATTAATCACTTAATGAAAAGTGATACTATGACCGGGGGTGAATCCGTCTAAGACCTGGGGGTGGCTGAAGCTGGCCCGATAAAAATCCTATAGGCTCCAACACCTCACTTCGCAACTTTCGTTACGACTTAAGTGACAAATTTATAAGTCAATAGTTAGACCACCGCTGCTTTATGGTACGCTGCTCCTGAAACTTTTAAAAATCCACCTTAAAGAGTCTACAGCAGTTCCAAAAACAGAGAGAGCAGAGACATAGTTCCCCTTGGTCGACGTGATCCCATTGGTCTAGGGATGGTGTGAGGACTCCCTTGTCCTTATGCTTTCTTCCTTTCTTCGTTCCTCTTTCCTGTCAACTAATCTCGTAAAGCGGTCTCTCCCTGTTTTGTATCTATAAAGCCAGCGGCCTTGTGCCGGTTTAGAGAACCCGCCTTCAGCGGACTCAGCTTTGTAAATAGTTAAAATACCTTCGGGTAGTACAAGTAAATTGTAATTATTGCTGTATATATATATATATATATATATATATATATATATATATATTGTATGTAAATATTTTATGAATAAACGGAGATTTTGAAAAAAAAAGACCGGATGAATTTTGATCTCAAACGACAAAATTAGCAAACGATTTTAAAAGCATTTTCGAGTAAATTTTTAATTATTATTGTTCAATAAATCTTCTAATCTCGAATTCCCGAAATATTAAAACAAAAAACTGTACTACAGATACATATTGTATAAGTGAGGCCTCCATCAACCCTCTACAGAAACTCTTTCGTAGGGCATTTGATATGAATTTGTTTTCTATGAAGGTATCTTTCAAATTAGGAACGGATTGTAACTATGTGGAACTGTATGCATCCCGTACCATTGATCTCTTATGATAGGGTAATAAAAAAGTTACATCTCAGTGTGTTATGCATTCGTAGCCGATCGTTCTCACAGCAGGAAGTCAACTTACGTAAGTGAGAGATTGTGTTAGGAATGGTCCACTCTCATCATCGATTGGTTTCACCATTGTTTATTTATAATTGACTATTATTAACAAAGTTATGGTTGTACGAAAGAAGCAAGAGTTCTATCCATTGATCTTCGTTCAGTTAACCATTGTAGAAAATGTTTGCATGATTGTCAATAGTGGATATAATTATTTTATAACTCTGATAATATGATTTATAATTTTTTGGGACATTTCGTAATATTAATAAAGTTTAAAACATTGGCTGATTCGTCAATTACGTCCAAGTTCGCCATTGTAGAATTTTATTTTAATTAAAACTGATAAGTATTGTGGGAAATAATTGATATGATTATAGTGAATTGCATAATAGATTTATATGATTATGCTAAGGATTTATGTCACTACAATTATAATAGTTATTCTAGCTTTCCAAGTAATGTATGTTGTCAGCAAACTACAAAAAAAAATTTTTAAAATGTTTTTATAATGTATTAAATATAGTTAACGGGTAGCTGACTGGTTTCAAATCCGGCAGTGGCAGATAATTAATTAATTATTTAAAAGTCAGGGAGACTCTCTTTAGGCTCACCCAAACAGCCTCCAAAGTGGTTATCAAAAAATAAGGGGAAAAATAGAGGTTGACCATTGGTCCGATAAATCACCTCCCTGCCCAACCGTTGCCCTAGAAACAGTATAGTCTCTACCTGGTATAGGTTTTTTTTTACTTTGTAATTTATATTTTGTTTATATATCAGTTTTTAAAAATTGTTTCGTCAATATTTTGACTATTGGATCGAAATTCTTTAGGTAAATAACAAATTTTATTAATAATTTTGAAATCAAAATTAAGAAACTATTTAATAATACTAGAAATAATTTAAAAAGCATACTTAATATGCTGAAAATTTGATAGAACTTTTGAGGCTAGTAAACATCTTCAGATTTTTATACATATAGATATTTAATGCTTGTGGGACCAATCTTGGTTCGGAAGGTCTGGAATCTCTTGCAAGAGGAAAGAATTCTAGAGTGAACTAAAACTATAAATTTCTTTATGTCTTTTACTTTTCTTCTTAGGTGATCCTACAGACTTGGTAGGTCAGAAACGTACTACAGTTATAATCAATAAATGCCTCTTCTAGAACATTTTAGTTAGCATTTAATAAAGTCAAGATGTTTACTGTTAAACATCGGGTTTTTCACAATATCTTTTAAGAATCGAATATCAAATTTATCAATGTTGTGTGTTCTCCAAGAAGACATCTGAATATTCTCCTAAATCGACATTCAATACAAACTTCACTCACTAATTTCATGTAATAGCCGAATGTTATTATTTTTTCTGCCATGTTATAGTGACAGTCAGCATTTATATTAACGTTGAATATGAATAATTTAGGTTAAATGTTAACTATCAATAACGGCCTGAGGGCCAGACCTATCTGCCTTGACAGGTCCAACGAGTTAGTGTTGAGACGTTTTGCGTAGGCGAACTCAAAGCGAGTTTCACTCTCCAGCGTTTCCTTCAATGAATGCGTTCATGACTGATGTCTCCATCTGCTCTCCATTTTAGTCCTTGCCTCATTGTATAATATTTATTCAAAAATATTTCGCTTGTGTATTTAACATAGATTGTTTAAACAAAAGTGGGGGTCTGCAAATATTGTTTTTAACAGGAATACATATTGGTGCCTCAATTCAATTATTTAAATAGTACAAATATTTGTATTCATATCCAAAGATTAAATCTGCAGCCCCCTGTGAATAAGTAGTTAACTGGAATTGTGTCCATGACGAAAAACCCACGGACAGGGGCACCCAAACCCATTGATGAAACAAATGGCTACTACTCTCATGCCTGAGGACACTATGAGTAGACTAAAAAGAACATGGATGAGGGATCTGTTATCATATGAAATTAAGTCAGGCCACGGGAGATGTACCGCTGGGTACTGTTTTTCTTCATGCCTCTCTTGTCATTTTGTACTATTTTACTGACAGGCAATCTACCGATTGTCATTGTTTTTAGACAGGTGTTAATGCAAATAAAAAGAGGAAAAAATAATTTGATAATAAATTACAATAAACGACATATTAAATATCGGATACATTTGTTTAAATAAATATACACTATAAATCAATCGTGTCTGTTTTGATATTCCCTTTATTAGCACAAATTCGAAAAGAACAAGTTTTTTTTTTAATTTTCGGTCCTGACAGGAAATGACACGTTGGAATTGGGGTGCGCGGGAGCCGTTTTGCATAGACACGAGGAATTTCAACCCACTCCTTCATTTCCGGTGAACCCCAAGAGTTCGTTATGAAACTCAGCCATCGAATCCGAACACGTATTCGTTTCGGGGACATTTCATATGCTTAATTTAAATAAATGATTGGCTTCATATCAATTCAAATAACCAAACGGAAATACTTTATTTATTGAATGAGCAGTCCAAATAAAATATCTAAAGATATTCTCTAGAAGTACATGCAAATACATGAGTTCTGTTACGGCAAACCCCATTAAATCCATTTTTTAATTCGGTTTATTGCTTTAAATTCAGTCTTAGAGTATTCCTCGTTGAGTGCAGTGCTTCAAGTGTTTCCTCTATAATGTTTCGTCTCAATTTCCTTTTAAAAACTTATTAGTGAAAAAGTATCAATCCGTAGTTAATTTATTAATAGCAAGTAACGTGTTAAAGAATTATTAGTGACATTAAATTTCATAAACAATTAAGGAATTCAACAACATTGAAGTAGTGAGAGTTGTTACGGGTGCTAATCCTACTAGTCTCCCAGTAAGGAAACAATCAGATTGGAATTATTCCCAGCCATTTCCTTTTAAATTTACTTGATTATATATATTTTTTTTTTCATCTCTTCATTTTTTAAGATGGTTACTTGCAAAATTTGTAACAAATCAGCAGGCCGTGATGAAAAGGCAAGAGTAGCTTGCGTTACGTGCCTTCAGTCTTATCATATTAAGTGTGCGAAAATTGATTCTATGGACTCAGAAATCGCTAAATTATGGAAGTGCCCTGAGTGTTTATTAGCGACCAATACAATGCCGGTATCCGAACCTAATCTAATGTTGAATATGCTAAGATCACTCACAGAGGAGTTCAAAGAGATGAAAGCTAAAATGAAATCCTTAGAAGAGCTGAAAGAGATGAAAGAAACAATGCAAAAACAGTCTGAGCTAACTTTTGAAAATAGTGACAGACTTCATAAAATTGAAAACCTGCTTGAAGAGCAGAACAAACAACTGGAAAGAGTAATGCTAGAGAACAAATTTTTAAAAGAAAAAGTATCAGTACTAGAGGGTCGCCTTAACCACGCCGAGCAGTACCAATTAAAAAACACTATTGAAATTAGGGGCATCCCTGAAAAGCAAGGAGAGACCACTGAAGGTCTAATACTAAGCGTCGGGGCAGCCCTGGGCGTTAAACTGTGCCCCGAAGATCTGGACCACGCCGTACGGCTCAGGGCAAGACAAGAAGGAACTCCTGGCCCCATCATCGCCAGATTCGTGCGACAAGCCCTAAGGGACGAATTGGTTCGTCAGAGGAAAATAAAAAGGGACTTTTCCACTCGACACCTAGGCTGGGGAGAGAATGAGGCGCACCGCGTCTACGTCAGTGAAGCTATGACTCCTACCAACAAGCATCTTTACTGGCTAGCCAGGCAGAAACAGATATCTGCAAAAATTAAGTATGTTTGGTTCAGTGGAGGCCGAGTCAGATGTAGACAGTCGGACGGTTACCCAGCAGTGACAATTAGCAAGCCTAGTGATCTGGACGTTTTCAGCTGAGTGTCATCCAATAGTCACCTTAACTTTTCACTTTTATTTTTTTATATAGATTTGTACTCTTTTATAGTTATTTTTCATTTCCTTTTTCATTCAGGTAGAGAAGAAGTGCTTCTATATTTGAAACTTATTTTTTATTTAAGCAGTTTCCTTTTTTTTTTACAACAGTTATTTATTTTTACGAATTTCTTTAATTTCATTTTTCTCAGAAAAGACAATTTTCATATCACTCAAAACTATCTTCACATCATTCACTCATTATGATCATCGTTTAATTTATTCTTTGCCCGAAAAGTTTTCATTTTCTATCCCTCAATCCGTATTCCGTTTACCTGTCATTTCTCTCTCCCGTCCTTAGTTATGACTAATTTACTGAACTGTTGTCACATTAACGCACAATCCCTTATTGCACATATTGATGAGTTTCAGAAATATTTCCAAGATAACTTTTACCATGTCATAGCGGTCTCCGTACTTGGCTCAAACCTATCATTCTTTCCTCTCAATTGTCCCTTCCTAACTATTCTCTCATACGTCATGACAGATCTGACCGCAGGGGAGGTGGAGTTGGTATATATATCCATGAAAGCCTTAAAGCTAAAATCCTTCTTCAATCTCCCGCTTCAACCTTTCCTCACCTAGAATACATATTCGTTGAAATCTCAACTTTCTCCTCTCCTCTTCTGTATGCCGTAGTATACCGACCTCCTCATGTTCCATTCGACAACCACTTCGAATCCTCTCTTCTTCAACTAGTCTCTACCTACACCAATATAATTATATGTGGTGACTTCAATATTAATATGCTTTCGAATTCCAGCAATCAATCCTTTTTCTCAAATCTAATATTCTCTCTCAATCTTTACCTAGTTCCCTACTCTCCAACTCATCACACCCAATTTTCGGATACCTGGTTGGACCTGTTTATCTCTGATTCACCTCTTAAAATTCTTTCCTCGTCCCAACATCCTGTTCCGTTTCTTTCATCACATGATCTCATTCAAATTTCATATGACCTACCAGTCAAATCCTTTACTCCCAGAACGGTGTCCTATCGCAATTTGGATCTCCTTTCCTTCGAATCACTTCAATCCGATTTAAGTTCCATCAACTGGGACGTCATTTACTCCTATAGTTCCATGGATCAGATGGTTTCCACCTTGACTTCCAATCTGCAATCCATATTAGACATCCACGCTCCTTTAAAAACCCTTACCTTACGCCGTCCAACGGCACCTTGGCTAACCCCGGAAATAAAAGAAATGATGAAGAAAAGAGAAGCAGCAAGGAGAAAATTTCGTCGCACACGTCTATCAGTAGACTATGCAGGTTTCAAACTACTTCGCAATGAAACACAATCTGCAATACGTCGTGCAAAATCAAACCACATCCAATTCATCCTCACCAATGCAACCGATCCCAAATCCAAATGGAAAATACTCTGACAATTATCGCCAACAGTATTCGGTAAACTCTGTCCCTCTTCAATCACGCCAGACAATCTCAATAACCACTTCGTACCCATCACATCTCCTAAATCCTCATCCGCTACCGACATTGATCTTATAAACTTTAACCCTGATAACTTCTTTTTCTCCCATGTATCATATGACGAACTATTAAACGCCATTCTGAAATCGCGCACCAGTGACTATGGCCCCGACAATATTCCTTTAAAGCTACTAAAATCCTGCCTTCCTGTCATAATGCCCGTATTACATCATATTTATAATTTCTCGTTACAAAACTCCATATTTCCCACGCCTTGGAAAACCGCGTTAGTGCGCCCGCTAAATAAAGTTGAAAATCCCTCCTCTCCAAATGACTTCCGCCCTATCTCCCTTCTCTCTAACCTCTCAAAACCATTAGAACGCCTAGCCCAAAACCAAATTTCAAATTTTCTAGAAGAACATTCCCTCATTAACCCTCTCCAATCCGGCTTTCGTCCAGGCTATTCAACTCAATCCGCTCTCCTCAAAATCACCCATGATCTCCATACTGCAATTAACAGCAAAAATTAACAATGCTGATCCTTTTAGATTTTTCCAAAGCCTTCGACTCAGTAGACCACAATATCCTTCTCGCCAAGCTACGAAACTTACCTCTATCCAACAGTGCTCTAGGATGGTTCAAATCTTTCCTCTCAGATCGCTCCCAATATGTTTTGGTCCCCGGTCAACCTCCCTCCATAACCCTTCCGCTATCCTGTGGTGTCCCACAGGGTTCATCACTATGCCCCACCCTATTTGCCATTTACATAAACGACCTTCCACTTCTTATCCGACATTCCCAGTATCATGTCTATGCCGATGACTTTCAAGTGTACCTATCCTTTTCCCCTTCCGATCTAATATTAGCCACCGAAAAACTCCAAGATGACCTGAATCGAATAAATCGATGGGCAATGGATAACAAGCTAAAGTTGAACGTGGACAAAACCAAGGCAATAATAATAGGGTCAAACTACTTCCTTAAAACTATTCCCCATAATCCAATCCTCCTTCTAAACAATAATCCTATCAAATTCTACCCAACTGTCAAAAACCTTGGAATTACTTTTGACCAGACCCTTTCCTGGAAAAACCATATCTCTGAAATTTCTCGTCGTACCTTCTCCACCTTAAAGCGTCTCAATTACCTTCGTCACCTGTTCCCTTTTGAAATCCGTAAACTCCTAGTTTCTTCCTTAATTTTCCCCCATTTTGACTATTGTTGTTCGGTGTATGGGGGTATCTCTGGGGATCTCGAAGCAAAATTAAAGCGGTTGCTTAATTGCTTCGTTCGATTCATCTTTGGGATCCCTAGAGATGCTTCGGTGACCCGATATTACGAAGAATTGAAATGGCTCTACCCTTCCTACCGCCGTAAGTACGTCCTAGTATCTTTCCTTTACCAAGTTATCCAATCCCGTCGACCATCTTACATTTTCGATCTCCTTCAATTCAAAACCACCGTCCTCTCCCGCAACACCCGTTCTCGGCTCTCTGATCTATATACAGCATCCCACCGAACTGCAGCTTTTGACAGAGCTTTCCTGATCCGATCCTCCTCCCTTTGGAACTCTATACCTTCTTCCATTCGTCGTTCCAATAATCTTCCAACCTTCAAATCCCGTATATTCCTGCACCTATTATCCCTACAATTCCCAAAAAATCGAAAATAGTAGGGGATCAGTACTGACTTAATGCTCTCTTTATTCGATGAATGAATGATGTTTTTAGATGTACATTTGTGTGTGTTATTTTGTATTCATATATTTGAGTGTGTGGAATTTAAACCACGTACATATTTATTATTAATGTCATATAGATAGATATTAAAAAGGACAAAAAGGGATGAAAGGTAAATCTCGGATAATATTGTTTAATCTCTCTTTTTTGTTTTTTTTCTTGGCATAAATTTGATATATGTGACCATACATTTGTTTCTCTTATATAATTATTGTAAACTTATTTTAATTTTTTTTCTTTCTTTTCTTCTAATATGTTTTTGAAATACTGTTATTGTAGGTAATTCACATTTTTTATTTGTTCATTTTTTTATTCGTCCTCACTAATTAAATTAATTGTAATAATTAATTAAAAGTAATTATTTAACACTCTAAGATTTAATAGCTTACAATGCCTGTATTGTTATTCTATAGGGACTCGTCCCAGAATAAATAAAGACATTATTATTATTATTATTAAATTTCTATCTGAGATGCCCTCTATCTACTGCTAAAATGATTTGTTTCGAAACCCGTTAAAACCAAGCAAAAGTACCGAAAAAAATGTTCGTGTTATGTTAAACTCCTTAGTTCGACAGTTCGGTACACACAGACAGACACACAAAGTGCATTTTGAGACGAAAGTGAAGGCTGGGTTCGACAAAAAACAACGTAAAGAATAAAACAAGAATTTAAAAGGTATTTTAATGAGTTGACGCCCTCGTGGTAGACCCAGGTGTATGTATGTATGTATGTACTGTGTATGTATGTATGTATGTACTGTGTATGTATGTATGTATGTATGTGTGTATGTGTGTATGTATGTACTCTGACTACATTGGGAAACTGGGGGCAGCAAGAGGACTCACCACTCCGCCGGAGATGAGAAGAATTGCAAGGGACAGAGATCAATGGGGTCGGTGGACCAAGGCGGCAACTCCACGCTTTCTGTTATAACATCACATGATTTGCCTATAAGTAAGTAATGGATTCTCCACAGTACACAAAAAACCGTCTGGGGGGCACGTGCCCCCGTACCTCCCCCCTAGATCCGCCTATTCTAAAACCCACTCAAAATGTCAAATTTCAGAGAATTCAGAGATCCAATACTTGCTCTTATAACTTATTTATCAATATTATGGTTGCCGTAAAAACCACTCAGCTATCTTGGAAATTCACATATTTCAATTGGAAACTTAAAGAACTTTGACATGGCATGCCTCACACAACATATTCATAAAATATATCATTAATTTTATTGATTATAGGTAATTTTATTGAATGTAATAGATACATGTAATAAAATTATAAATAAATACATATAAATCAAAACGTCTCTGTTAAAAGTTAAAACCTTCAGCTAGTAGTCGAGCGATGAGTTCGGTCGGTCTATTAGTAAAATTTGAAATTAAAAAAGTCATCAATAACCAATTGATAACAAATTATTAAAATATAAAAAAAAGTTACATCCATGTCGAAAAAGAAATATTCGAAATTCTCGACTACATTTTTTTCAAGTATGTACGTAAACATATTCATAATATTTTCCCTCGGGATTTATGCGTATCTTATATCGAGTAACGCTATGTATAGACTCATACTTTATTAAATATAACACTGCAATTTGTTATAAAAAAGCTATTTGATCATCACCCATTGCTATGCTAAAATAGTTTTAATATATCGATTTAAAGATGTCCTTCTGAAAGATGTTAACCATGTCCATGTCTAATTTAAGATAATTAAATATATTATATTATTAATTAAATAATAAGAAAAAAATATTATAGAAATACAGAATGCCTAAGACTGCTGGTAGCGGGCAGCCATTGAAGAGACTGTTCCTCAACACCGGTAGCTCCAGTGATTTACAGGGACACGGTCGTATCGAAAATGAATTTGCTGGCAGGGAGAGGAGCGGAAGTGGGCGTGGACAGGAAGCGGGCCCTGATTGGCCGGGTACTCGCCATCTTGCCCCTACCCCTCCCCTGCTGTTGCCAAATAGCACCCCCTCCCCCTGTGGGAGTGGCCTGTCTGTCTGCAGGTGAGGAGTGCTAATACCCTACTATCCAGCCTGACCAAATCTGAAGGCTATTTAATGGTACGCCAATATTAAGATTACAATTATTATCTATTCATAACTATATTCAAAAGATGAGTAGCATTTGCAAGAGGGTAAATTGAATAAAACAAAAATTGACATTATTATATCGTTATTATTTATTATTACTACATGCCTTTCTATGCTGTTCTGTCGAATAAAAATTCTCTTGTTGTTTCTAAAACAAGTTAGAAAAGTGGAAAGCAACGTCTGAAAAAAAAACTAAAACATTGAGAAAAGATACAGGAATTATGAAGAAAACGAAGTCATCAAGCTTTGCATAATCCTTGTGGGTTCCTTCGTGGTTAATAATATTTATTTAAATTAAATTTTTTTGTCCTATTAGTCACATGTTGGATTTTATTGTGCAAATTGTATTTGTTTCCCAAGTTTCTTTCTAATTCGATTAAATATTCATAAGAGTTAATTATAGCTCTACGGTTTATTCGGGTGTCAATTTTTGTAATACAAACAGAAAACGATATACCTATATAGTTTTCTACAAACAACCTAAAATTATAAAAAACATTATAATATGGATATCATATATCAATTTTTTTCATTTTATATTTTTAGTATAGTATAGTTTATTGAATAAAAAAAGCTTTATTTTTTCAGTTCATTATTTATAATTAGTACTGAACCAAAAATAATTCAACAATCAATAAGTGAACTTCAGATTTAATGGCATGAATTTATGGAGTATAATTGGTGATGTATTCTATGTACTTCTGACTCTGTCGCGCATTAAGATTCATTTCGGAAAATTTGCCTCCAATAAATATATGGGCCATTCACATATTTTAAAAAAGGTTTTACCCACTTTAAGAATGATTTACATTATTATTCTTAAAATTAAATAATATTGTGTAATAGTTGTTAGTGTTAGTGTTAGTGTTTTAAATCTAAAAGTTTATTATTTAAACTTTATTTTATATTACTTTTTTAATTAGAGAAATAAAAAAGATTTTCATTACTCCAATACCTTTTTTTTTTACACAATAAGCTATATTTCGTTCTAAAAATATAAAATGAAAAAAAATTGATATATGATATCCGGAGTAATATTTTTTATATTGTTAGGTTGTCTCGGAGCTCATGTAGAAAAATACATATATCGTTTTCTGTTTGTATTAAAAAAATTGACACCCGAATACATCGTAGAGCTATAATTAACTCTCATGAATATTTAATCGAATAAAAAAGAAACTTGGGAAACAAATGTAATTTGCACAATAAAATCCAACATGTGACTAATAGTACAAAAAATAAAATAAAGTGAAAGTAGTGGAGACTGGTGCTGGGTGCGTGGGCTCTAAGGACATTTGGCCTATAGGCCTCTTCTGTATTGTTGTCGTACGGGGGGGGGGGGCTGTACCAAATGGTACGATCTACCGTCAATAGTACCCAATAGGTTCAGAAATGTACAAGTCAATATATCAGACACTAATATAAACGTTTTAATAACCATTATTAGCATTTATTAGCTATGAACAGAGTCAATCATAAGTCAGATAGTAAAAACAAAACCCTGTACTGAGGCTCCTATGTGTTGTTGTGTTACAGTTTTTTATTTCGTTTTTTAAGAAAAAAATTGCATAAACATTAATTTTATTTCTTTTCAGATCTCCCTTAATTTAGGTGTTTTTTGAAAAACATTACAGTAAAATATAAACGTAGTCAATTAAATTTTCCTTCTGTTTTGGTTCATTTTAAGGTGCGGATAAGTATTAGGTAAAGGTCTTCACGCAAGGATTTTCAAGAAAATAATATATATAAATAATAATTAAAATCCATACATCACGCGATAAACATACAATAAAATACATAATAGAGAACTTTACAAATAACAAAGTTCTACAAGAAAAAATAATTTAAGTATAAAATAAAACAAAATATTCTTATAAGGTTATGTAATTTATATTCATGAACATAAGAAATATATGCATTTATGTACTTATGTATTTAAACCTAATTAAATCCTTGCCACCTAAAATCCTTCGTAAAATCCTCAGTGCTCCTTATTATGTCACAAACAAACTCATCTATCATGATCTTAATATCCCATATGTTGTTGATTTGACCCAAACTAGATACCTAACCTTCCACGTCAAGCTCCATACACACATGAATCCGCTAGTCTCTCAACTTGCTTCCCATACTATTCCTGATAACCCTCCGAGGCGTCGAGAAAGAAGATGGCCTCGAGACCATCTAATATAGAACTTTATTGGAGTGCTACCATGTGTTTCTCCACAAGTGTTTTTCATGTCATATTGTACATATTGGCAGATTTACTTATTGTAATATTACTATATAATTTTAAAAAAACCTAATTAAATCGAACAAAGTTGGGCACGGGGAAACGAACTAGTAGACATTAGGTGAATGTAGTCAGTGGTTAACAAATATGGCTTAATTGTCTAAAAAATACTCGATCAAGTACATCTTTCTTCATTTTGTCACTGCCTTGTAAGTTTATAAGTTCCCTATTCAAGTATCCGATTGATATACTAAGGTATAATTTAATCCAAGTTTCCCTTTTATAAGTGGAATTTGGCTTTATGGATGGAAATATTTTATTGATTCCAATTCTTGCTGTACAGAAGATAATGTTTCTAGTTATACTTGTATTTGATCAGCTATTCACCACAACGTTTTTAATGTTATATTTAGATCTTACGGACGAGGCCAAAGAAAATATTGTATGTTCAACTTATGGAGTCGTTTAAGTTTAAGTTATGATGAAAAATACTTCTATTCAGAAGACCGATAAAGCTTCTTAGGAACATATATTTTCGATTGGATGAGTTTTTGTTCGTTGGGTGTACCAGCTAACTCTAGTACAGGTACTCTGGTACAGGGCTGCGAGTTAGCCGGTACACCCAACGGCTTCTCTCTCCAAATCGCCCTGAAGATGACCTACACTGTAGGTCGAAACGTCGGCACTTACTAAATATAAGTCTACTACTTATTTAGTGTTTTTTTTTACTGCATCCCCCAACTATCTCCGTTCTCCATTTTATCATCCAGTCAACTATTTTCCTCTCATACAATATTAAGTTTAGTTGTTTAAAACTAAACTGGCAAATAACTATATGCTAAAATTATTCACTGTGTTTGCATATAAATATAATGAGGATGCAAATTGGGTAAAAAACGTGTTAGTATCAGTTTGTATATATTATTTATCAATAAATTATGAACTTTAATATAGTAATGAACGGTCATTAATACCAAAACAATATGATATAGTTAGAATATAAAATTGTATGTCTGTTTAAAAACTAAATTAGCCTGATTTTGTTTAAACTCATTCTAGATTATAAATAGGTGATGGGGAGTGGGGTGCCAGATACCTCCGAAATTTAGAAAAATTGACTTTTTAACATTTTTCGCTAGTTTTATGAAGCAACTTTGTCTAACAAGAAACTTTGTCGGCTTATTTCTCATATTGTAAGTCAGATTCTGAACCTGAAGTTTCGGGACCATAAAACATTGCTTGACTAAAAACAAGCAAAAAATGTGAAAAAGTCAACTTTTGAAATTTCGGGGTCATCCACTTTTTATCCTAAAGTCCTCAAATGTAATAATTATATATAATACATGTATAAAAATACAATGCTGTGTTATGGAACATTTGTCATTTCATTATCATGTATCATATAAGTCCCATTGTGCTGTCATTCTCATTGCTAGAAGTATCTTTAGATCTTTGCTATTATTCTAAAAGATTATCTATTTCGTAGTACAAACATAATATTAATATCCTAGAACATTTTTTAGCTTCAACCTTGCTGTTCAAATGTATATTGGAAAAATAGTTTTTAATTTTCTTGTTGCGTATTTTATTATTACGTGGCACCTTGTGAGTTACATCATTGTGAATTACAATGCAAAATGTTCTAATATATCTATTTCCTTAACTTTTTATTGCGGATCAGCGGTAAGCATCCAATTAAAATTTTTAAATATAATTGTATATTTAATCTTTGTTTTATTAATTGTTTATCTACGATTTTTAGTTGGTGTTACGGTTATGTCGTTGGTGTTACCGTTTGAAGTGATGATTATGTTATGTAACGAACTTTATTACGGATACGTACACTATATATTATCTTCCTGCTCTTCAACTTTATCTCAACACATCCTATAAAACGTGAAATCCAGGTTCATTTTACGGTTATCCTAAGAAAAGTTGTAGATTACTCCAATACACTCTTAGCCTCTCAGTTTTAGCTGAAAATCGACAATGTTGCTGTTAGCACAAAACTATATTGTTGGAAGATATAACCTGGTTAATGAAAGTCTAGAATATACATAGCTCTGATGATTTGTGATAGCTTTTGTTAATTCAAGGAAAGTATTAGACTCCTCATATGAAGTTGAGTTATGGCGGAAAAAAAAAGATGTCGAGAGTCATAATTATATTCAGGGTTTGTCTTTGTAATTATGTTAATAGGGGACCTGACTTCCATCACAAACATTATGTTAATTTCTTCTTGTATTCTTCATTATATATTATCCTGCATCCAGCTTGCCAAACTTCATCTATGCCCGTAACCATCGACTGCACTATCGGTTCCTCCACTTCTACAGTACCCCGGTACCGCACCTAAGAATAGATGCTGGCGTGGGATGTGATTGCTAGCCTTGGCCCGATGGACATTAACGCACATTGACGAGCTGTCGCCAGCAGGAAGCTGTCCATGTCGGTACTTTTACGATCCGGCTCTCGAGAGTAGTGTGCGTCGTCCATGAAAGTCGTAAATAATACTATATTCTTATTGCACTATCTGTGGCTATTATGACACAGGCCTAGGTTGCCGGCCAAGGTTCAGGGTTCGAGAAAATATCTTCATAACTCTCGCTAGTAAATCCTTCATTAACTGTCTCCTAATGATTAGGTCTTTATGAATGATTTGTGAGCCTTCATGTCTGATTCATTGATGAAGATGTTCAGTTGTTTCCTGTCTGCTTAAATCACATCCGTCCGGCTAGACTTAGGTTTACTAATGAAGAGTTTTTTTAATAATGCTATTGGGAGTAACTTTCCCCACTTGTACCGTGCTAAGGCCATAAATCTGCATTGCATTTTCCTTCCTGGGTGCAACTGTTTAACTCAGACTTTTAAATATTTGAAAAATCGCTTATATGTGGACTCAGGATTAATATGCATTATGTATAATTTAGGTGATAAATTGAATTTGAAGAACGTCGAACATATATATTGTAACGAGTTTTATTTATCGCAAAATTCGTATGTCAGGTGTCTCTACGTATCTGTGAGCCCACTCTACAGTTTTTTTAATCGTCACGTACGGCTTCATGTTTGTTCTTATTTAGCCGAGTAATTGCCTAATTTCTTTATCTATTTCCTTAACTTTTTATTGCGGATCAGCGGTAAGCATCCAATTAAAATTTTTAAATATAATTGTATATTTAATCTTTGTTTTATTAATTATTTATCTACGATTTTTAGTTGGTGTTATGGTTATGTCGTTGGTGTTACCGTTTGAAGTGATGATTATGTAACGAACTTTATTACGGATACAACCTACTTTTTTTTTGGACCTTTTTTTATTTCATCAATTTGGAGATCAGAGGCCAAGATATTTATCTATTATTATTAATAATAATGATCTTTTTCTTTATAATTATGAGTTTATAATGAGTTGTAACTAATAATTGCAAATAAAATAATTTGCAACAATTGGGTTATTCCACTACATCGGACTACCACTAATATTTATAATCACTTATAAACTAATTCTATTCATACTTTGTTCATCTCTGTTTTGTTTTTTTAATTACAACCTTTTTCTCTCGGTTGAGTTAATATTAAAGAACGAAGCATACATGAATCCGTAGTAATTTTCAGTCCATTACCTTCGTTTTCGAGAATACAAATAATACACCACTGAATTATTTTTTAAATTTTAAACAATGATAAGTTGGTAAGCCATTATTCGATCTCTAAATAAACAAGTTACTTATGAAATCCCTTCTTCTATCATGAAAATCCAATTTCCCAGCCAAAAAAAAACAAAACAGGTTTCTAAACCTTTCACATCCAAAGCCTGGACAACAGGTTGTTTTGGGCCCACTAACCATATGCATGAATTAGGATAGACATTTTTTTTAAATATATTGATTTATTAGCCTTATCTTTTATCTACCAGCCTAAAGAAATCAGATTTGCTTTGTGAATTATATAGTCAATTGCCAATCTTATAACTACGATAGTTATTAAAATTTGATAATCAGTTTTAGTCTATAAAATATAAAGATGAAGTTCAATAAAAATATGAACATAATTGCAATTATTTCATAATTTTGTCATGAACGAGGCTCAAATTGGGCACAGGCCTAAAGCAACAAAGATCTACACGAAAATTGCTGTTGAACAACTTTACTAGCTAGCCGATGATCTCGCTAGCGGTGTTCAAGTTCATTTTATTTTTACATTGCTTACAAAAGTCCTAAATATGCTGTAAATTAATATTGATATTATAATGTTTGTTATTGGTTATTTATTATTTTTTATTATCTTTTTAATTGATATTGCCTATTATTCTAATTAGCGGTAGCCCAGTGTTGCTAGTGCTGGGTTGCTAAAGGTTCCAGCTTCTTATCCGACTGTGACAGATAAATTATTTTATGATTAAACAGACATCCTAGCCCCCAAGGGATATCCAGACTCTCCTGAGACTCACCCAGCCTCTATAAAGTTAGTACCCTCAACTTGGGAAAAGAACCTGGTTGTTGAGCGTTATCTCGTAAAATTCATCTCACTGCTTAACCATATTCCTTTTTTTTTTTTGGGTTAATTTATTTATTGAAATTTTCAACTGTATTATAACAATGAAAAAAATAAATATAACAGCAGGAATGATTTGGCGTGGATAAAGGCAAGTAGAGAAACTACCCAATCGCAGTGCTCAAATAACAAATTCAACTTAAAGGCCACGAACCCATCTTCTTTTCAGACGCCTCGGATCATTATTGAGAATCGAAGAAGTTCCTAGGTTTGAAACTAGTGGGTTCGAGTGGGAATAATCATATGTTTGTCATGAAAAAAATATAATAGTCTTGTAATATATGTGTCTTTTGTAATGAATTGGAAGTTTAGAGCGTTTATCTCGTAAGTGTTGGAGTACTCTGAAAAGGCGAGCAGTTTCTTGTCTAACCGTGTTTGTTGGAACATTAGTCCCTACCAAGAATTGAACACAGGATCCTTCAGAGGATGTAGTGGTAGAGTTTTTTAATATTGTTTTTTTTAATTAATAAATAGAGATTTTTTGACTTTCTTGTACGCTGTAAAGAAAGCATTGTAATCTCAAACATTTTAGGTTTTCAGATTTCAGCGAGGGCGTAGTCATAAGTAATCAATTCATAAATAATAATATACTGTTTGCAACCCATTACATTACATCTCCTTCGTATGATTTTGATAGAACGTTGTGTTGGGTTTACATTACTGTTGGATATGATGCCATGATTACAGTGCAACTGCATCCTAGCTGTGCGTCGCGACGACTGACAAGGTACAACAACAGTTCAGTAGCGCAGGAAGATGCAAACAAACTGATTTACGATTGTCTTTATGTTTCCCCAACAATAAAGGGATGATGTAGATGAGTCCTATCCAAGGAGATCAGGTGCTAAAGATATCACACCCACGTGCTGCCCACGTGTAGACTTCGCTTCTCGCCTTTCTTGGAGCTGGTCCCCAAACTTTCGGGATGATACACATTATATAAAAAAAAGGTACCTTTATGTTCCTGACATATTCGTATCCTGTTACGTGAAATGTCAGATGTGATCAGCCATAACAGCAGCTTATCGTACGATCCGTCTCCTGAGATTGAGACGTAAAACCCTTTTTGGGATTTTTAAAGATCTCAGTTAATGGGTGTCGTAACATTCGTTCAAATTTTCATTTCTAAATGGCATTGGAGGATTTATAACTCAATAAATGTGAAAATCTTATTAAGTATGTTAATATGATACCCTCTTCATTTTAAGACCCTGATATGTTTTATTCCTGGCCATTTGTTATCAATTTTTTTTCCGATCATAAACTTATCAAGATGTAATGATGGAGTTCAAAACAAATTTGCCGTTTTTTTGCATAACACGATGTTCTCTGGATCAAAAATCAATCTCTCCGGAAAAAAAATTCGGAATCGTAATGTTACGGGCTACTGGGTATTAAAATGAATTAAACAATGCCTTAATTAAAGATACTAATATTTATTTACAAAAGTGATAAAGAATACAATTAAACTATTAGCAATTACTAACAAAGAAACTAAACAAAGAAATTACTAACAAATAGATTATTAACTGAAATAAATTTACAATGGCAATATTTTAGATATTTATAATCTAGGCCTAACTTCTGTTTAATTATTACAATAATATAAGATATTATTATTACTAAATAGCTCAACTATTTACATAGGCTTGTACAAAGCACAGGAAATTACAACTGCTATTTAACTAATTAATTACTACTAAGTAACACTTAGAGTTCACTAATTAAAGTCCACCGACCGTAAGAATGTCTGAATATAACAAACTGTCACTGACTTATTACACTCACAAACTGTCACTTATCACTTATCACACTGGCTTATCACTGTTTGCGATGTTAACTGTACCGCGTACTTTAACACTCTCTCTCCACTCGCGCCGAGATGGTGTTTAAATAGCCAGAATGCCAGATCTAGAACATACCCGACGGATCGCGAAGTTTCGCGGAAAGGCCTCTTTCATCTCTGCCGACAAGGGGGCTTTGTTCTCTTTCAGGAATCGCCAATTCCCGCGCCCGTAGCAGTAAGCTGTTTAATTTTACTTTTATTTCTATATTTATTTGCCTATTTTCGTTTTGTAAATTTTGTACGGCAGTCCCAATTAAAAAATGTTTTACGTTAGAAATTGATTTTTGTCAGTGTACAACGGACACACTCAAAGTCAGAAGAATCACAATATTCGTTGTATGATGGAGAAATAGAATGCCACTTGCCAAAGATGCACTTACATAGTTGTTTCCACTTAAAAAGGGTATTAAAAAGGTAAGCTCCTCACCTGTAACTGGAGCCTTTCGTACCGGCTGAAGAATTTGTAGCCACAATTCAGAGGCCACGATACAATGCCGGAGGGTCTACCAGATCGTCAAAGAGTGAAGATTTACGTGAAGAGAAAAGTTTTGAAGAATGCATTCAGCGATTGGAGACGATAAAGAAAAAAACTGCTCTTATGAAGTTTTGTAACGTTAAGTCAAGAATGGATACCGGATGAGTCCTCCCTAAACACTTTTTTTAGTCCACGCGGAAAGTGGGGGTTTTGAGCAGAGCTATCTACAAAGAAAATATATTAATCTCATAGCTGCAATGTCCCAGAAACTACTGTCCTAACTGCACCACTGCAGATCAATACTTAGGGAAACTGGAGTTCACATTGTCGGAGATTTCCACAAGTTTCTACAAAAACTTGGTGTACGAATGGAAAGAGGTCAGGGTCACAACCTGCAATTCCCTATTACAACTTAATCATTATAATAATCCCCATTTAATCCTTATTGACTAAGTTTCTTTACGTCGTAATAATGCAAAAAGAAGGCTAAAAGAACATTGCCCGTTTATCATTTTTATTGGAAATGCCTTGACAGCATTAACGAGAGACGTCTTAAACTAATGGCCTGTCGCCGAGCTCATCTCCAAGTCGGCATCGTCGAGATAAAAACGAACGAATCGCGTTATTAATGTTTCTATTGTCGCAGGGATCATCGAAATCAGGGCACCGCGGATCTTCCTCTCGTCTCTCTCTAAGTTTAAATTGCCTCGAATTAATTTATGATGTTTTTAAACAAATTTTTTTTAAGTTTCATTTAAAATTAACAATTTTCGCAGCATCAAAAATGTTTTTATTGTATTTATTTCATAATTATTTTACGCTAATTAAGCATTCAGATTATCTGCATCCCCATAACTTTATTGATTAAGCTTCGTTTATCATCAACAGGGAAATGTATTGCACAAAGTTGGAAGATCAGAGTGATAATCAAATTAACATATTAGAGAGGTAATAATTTAGGGCTAACTTGTTTTGGTTTCTAACTAGTACTTCAGAATAATGCTGTCCTAATTATTATAAATAATTATATTGTATGGAAGATTATTAAACTAATAAAACTGAAATAAAACAGAAACCCTAATAATTACCTAAAACATATATAAATAATTAAAATTGTTGTTGCCCTTAAAAGATTTGGGAATGTGGAGTTTTATTTATAAATACTTGCGCTAGGGCCACATTTCCGAGGAAGAAGCAGGAAATGAAAGATATATAAAATTAAGAAGACAAAGGAAGGTCTTAAAGAAATACTAAGTTAACAGACCATAAAAAAAAAAAAAATGCTATGCTGAAGTACTAGGAAAGTTTTTTGAAGAGATCTCTTCTATTGTACTTATGTAGTACATTGTAAGAGAGGTGTATGGACTCGAGAAGGTCCTCATTTTTAGTTTTTCATTTTCCGATGACGGAGCTCACCGTATCCTTAAGACTATTGTTTATTTATTTTTATTTTGCTCAGCCTAGGCCCAGATTCTGAACATAATCTAGCAATTTTGTGTTTTTCTTGCTGGTATTTCATTTTTTTTAATGGTAAATTAGGTACTTAGCGGGATACCTCAGTTCATATAGTTGAGTTATTTAAGCTAAAGTTTCCATCTTCGAAACCAGGCTGTGGCGAATGAATTATTTATTGAGCCATTTACTAATCATTCCATGTTATAAACTACCGCAGCCAACCACCGACGAAGCAGACGGTAGGTAACATCATCAATTTATTAATAGGAAACTAATGGACTAGTTTAATAAATCACTGATAATACGTTAGAGATTCTCTCCTAATAATCCTGTAATCGTCGGATTTCGTAATTTTTTTTTTATGAAACGATCCAAAATTTAAGACGGTCACTGAATTTTTCGGATATATATTCTTCAATTTGACACGTTGATGACCAGTTTTACAAGAAAAGCTTAATCTCCAGCCTCGTTACTGGGCCTATTAACGGAGTAAATTGTATAGGTTTAGACTATTTGCATACAATGACCATACATCTTATCTCCCCGATTGGGTCCCGAGCCACTCTGCCCTCTTCTCTATAGTAACAAAAAAAAACGTTCAAAATCCCTCGAGAGAGTGAAGCCATATTTACAAATATGGATAAAATTAGTTTGTCAAGGCCTCGATAAGAGTGAAACAGCCTCTCGTAGGATAATCTCTTTGCCGGTAGATAGCCCTCAGGAATCGGAGTTCTTTTTTTCTTGTAAATGACTGTAATTTGTCGGAGCGTTTATGATAATTTTATCGAAAGGGTGTTTGTTTATTTCGGGGCTACGGTTGATGTTGCGCAGTCATCCTCCGATCTGAAGTGTTAAGACATGGCTTCCGAGATCTGAGATAGCGGCGTCTCTGCCGAGATTGGGGCGTCAAGGCCCGGGATGGGTGTCAATAGTCGATATCTAACAAATGGAGATAGGAGATAAATATTTGTATTTATTTTAGGCTTTTAATTCTGGGCAGAATTTGTTATAAAAAAAAGAATCACTTAATTATTAATTGATTAAGTTTAGTGTCGGTAGATATGATGGATTGTTTTTGTTAACAGCGCAATGCTTAAGAAAGAAGGCCATCGGTTCTATTGGTTTTCTAATTAATGTATATTTGGAATATTTTGATTCTCCAAAAAACTTCGGGCAGAATAGCAAAATGTTATAATGTATAACACAATATTAAATGACTACTGTCCCAGAATACACAAGTCGCAAACAATGTCACCTCCCAGAAGTAGACTAGAGCTTTTTACTGGGCTATTCTTGATGCCTTACGAACCAGAGTCTCACTAATCAAGACAATTGGGGTCAAGCGAAGGTCTTAGCATACCTCACCTCGTAGCAATGTACACTACTATCTATAGAAAAGTGCACTACTATGAAATGAAAGTTTTCTTTAATTGCAAAAATTTTATTATATTTAAAATAAAATGGATTCCATTAGTGTATAAATTAATTACTAGTATATTTATTTAAAAAATAATTTTTTTTTAATGACCACCTTATTACTACTACTATTATTATTTCTAATCGGACGACGGTGGGAGTCGTAATCTTTGTATTTCCAGGTAAAAATTAGTATAGGGATCATTAGCGAGTACATAAGCGTAAGGCCGCCTTGCCTATGTACAAACTGCCATATCAGGCATAGTAGGCGGTGCAAATGCAAATCACTACAGCACAGATGATCCCACGATATCTTTCTCGTGACAGATCTATCTATATACAATATTCATTTCATCCTGTCAATATGTTTCAGTGGAATGCGCATTTAGTTCAATTTCTACTACAATTTTTCAGCGATCAAAATTAAAAATCTTTCTTAAAAAAAATATTATGAAATGATTCAGGAAATTAAATTTCATTAATGATTTGTTTCAGAGTGTCGTAATATTTTTGGGATTGGACGATATGGCTCTATCAGCGACATGGTATATATTTCCGTATCGATGTAACTACAACGATCTTTCTCATCTCCTAGCTTCCCAAAAAGATGCTCTCTAAGCAGGTTAGTCATTGGCTTAGATTGTAATGTACAGAATAATTCATTGTGTTATTTAGTTGTTTTAATTTTGTTTTTTAAGATGTACATCATTTAAAGAAATTATTGCATGCTAGCTCATGCATTTAACAAAAGTTATTGCTTTATCTATTCTCTTTAATTGCTTAGTATCTAGTCAAGATTCGTACTGTTCATTTACTTATTATTATTTTTTGTTTAAATATTTATTTTTAAATTGTTTTCTGTCACTTTTTAAACGCTTTCTGATTTGTAACATTTAGCATTCTAAACATTTCTGGCCAGATAAATATTATGTTTCTTTTTCTATTCATATTTGTTATTCTAATGGGACTTAGTCCCAGAATAAAGTTACTTTTTCTATTCTATTCTATTCTACAATCATTTTAAGTGATATTACAAGTAGATATTTGTCATTTTTTTAAAATTTCAAATGAACTCAATCATATAATATATTCTTTAAATAGGAGAACAAAAAACCTATTTCCAGTACAAATAAATTTTTTATTCTTTATTTTCGAGATACGTTTCGGCCTAGGCCATTCTCAATCTTCTATTCTAATTGTTTCATTTTTTTTTTAACTTATTATATGGTTAACAATTTGACCATAAGTCATTCATATGGTACACACAATATAAAATAATAAATAATAATGATAATAATAGCATACCAAAAAATGTAAACATTAACTTCATTACCAATAAAAATATTAAAGATTCAAAAAAACTTATCCATAGTAATTATAATAAAAAACTAAACCGAATCAGTCAAAAATTACAAATTATTTTAAAATAGAAGATAATAACACAAATACACAAACTAACAATAGCATTGCCAAAATAAGTACTGAATCACTTAATGTAGAATTTAAACAAGATAAAACAAAAACAAACTATAGAAGCATCACATATATTAGAAACCTATCAAATAAAATAGAACCAACCTTTAAGAATTATGATATCCATGAAATAAAAGTAGCACATAACACTAAAAATCCAATTAGAAAAATAATAGAAAGCCAAAAAGACAAAATACCAATATTAGACAATAAAAATGTTGTTTATGACATAGAATGCAATAATTGTGATAAAAGATATATAGGCCATACAAAAAATAGCTTAAATAGTCGGTTTTATCATCATAAAAATAATATTAAGCCTAATTCAAAAACAGGAACTGCTTTATCTGCACATTGCAAAGAAACGTTACACACTTTTAATTGTGATAACCCAAAAGTTTTACATATAGAAAAAAATACAATTAAAAGGAAATGCCTAGAAGCTTTGTGCATTAATGATAATATAGAAAATGTAGTCAACGATAGAAAATAAGCAGGAGATATTAGTAAGTTATATTCATCCGTTATTCTAAAATTGAAAAAGAAATAATATATAGGTTTTATCTGCTCAAAACATAACTGTCACAATAACCTTCTCAGTAATTGCCTTCTAAACTTCACCTGAACCAGCCATAGTAATTTAATTTATTAAAACAATTGAAATATAACATAATGTCAGAATAATTATCAATATGATTGTTTGTTTTTATTTATTATTTATTTATTCATTTATTTAATTTGAGAGTTGTTTATGTATAATATTAAATATTATTTTATTTAAATAATTTCGAAAATAATATGAAAGAACATAATATACTAAGATCAAAGGTTGACTTATTATTAAATGACTATAGAGGATATGGTTCCCTCTGAATTTGAAAAAAAAATTAAAGGAATAAAACAACTTATATTGAGGTATCTATGCTTTATTTTTGGTTATTTGTTGGACAATAAAAATATTTTATATACAGTTTTATTTATTGAATTATTTATATTGTTATAATTATAGAATTTATGCATGTTTTTACAGATGAATGACTTATGGTCAAATTGTTAACCATATAATAAGTTTAAAAAAAATGAAACAATTAGAATAGAAGATTGAGAATGGCCTAGGCTGAAACGTATCTCGAAAATGAAGAATAAAAAATTTTTTTGTACTGGAAATAGGTTTTTTGTTCTCCTATTTAAAGAATATATTAGTAGATATTTGTATTTATGATGTATACTAATAAATTAAATTTATTTTTTTAAATTATTATATTGATAGTGATTTTTTTATATTTTTGTTTTGAAGAGAAAAGAATATATTTGTTACATATAAAATAAAAAGAATATTTTTGGTTCAGATCCCGGCCAGGGTAAATCTTTTCTCTTCAAAACAAAAATAATAAATTTAATTAAAAAACTTCAGTTGTTTCTTCTGGTTTAGACCGTGTAGGTGAATTTTCTGCCAACGTTTCGCCAGGAATGTTGCTGACTTCCTCAAGGCTTAATTGAGACTAAAGATGTTAGAGCTAACCCGCGCCTTTATATTGGAGCAACTCGGGTCCACTCAACCCCGACTGGTCCACTGGACCCGAATGGCTCCTATATAAAACCAGAAAAAACAACTGAAGTTTTTTGTATAAATAGTGGCCGTGGAAACTTGAAAAAAAATTAAATCTTTGAATTTGATCAATTGTTCCATGCCTTAGTACAAATCATTTATAAAATTAATTCTTACAGTATAAACTACAAAAAACCAATCCTTTATCCACATAAGTTGAGTTTTAGATAATGATTGTTTTAAATATAATTTATTGAATAAGGTCAACATACGTATCGTCGCTTTCGAAACAATATCGCCTACGTACACTTTGGGCGATTTTACAGAAGAGAAAAAAAACCGCGCCGACTGTAGACTATTACTCTAAAAATATTGAAGAAAAGTATCAAAAAACTAATACTCTCAATACACGACATGTTGCTGTAAGTATGTAATTCGACCTATAGAATGCGTTACCGTTACTAACTCATTTTCACAAAAGTTGTAGATAGTGCAATATTGTTTTGACGGTTACGATATGCTGGCACGTAGTGCGAATTTCTATTGAATATATTTAATAATCTTATACTTGGAATAATATATATATATAAAGTTATTTTACGTAATTTATATATAAAATTATTAGTATTGAATATTTGAATTGAAGTATTGATTATTTAGTTTTTAAAACAGCAACATTGTAATTAATTACATCAAAATCACATTGGCGAGAAATTGTTTCGGTTTTAATTTTATTTTGAAGAGAAAATAATCCTGGCCGGGATTCGAACCCGTGTCCTACTTTTGGTTTTAATTTCAATTGGTTTTGATTGTATCCTTGGCCGTTTTTATTATTTTTTTTAAATCGAGCAATCTAATCTAATCCCTTCAATATAATAATTTATAATGTTATCTTTTGGCGTCGGTATTATTATTATTCCTTAACTATTTATGGCGTCATATTTATCATGGCGTTTGAAGGTCTCCTCATTAGCCAAATGTAATAGTCAAATATATTTATCTTCATATATCGATAAAAAAAAAGTAATGATATTAATAGATAAACAATAAATAAAGGTATTATAGATAATGAAGGTAATGATTTGCATTCCCGTTGCAGTCAGGTGAGCAGGTTCTATTTATATCGAGCAGTAAAATTAAATTAGAACGGTTTAAAAAAAATTCCTTTCCCGATCAAGGCAAAAACTGTGTGGTAAAAATAAAAAAGGCTCAATCGAGAAGAATCCAGTTAGCAGGAATTAGCAAATAAATTTACAATTATTGCACATGACAACAAAATTTAATTGTAAATAGAATAACATGGACTCCTTTCTTTTTTCTTGAAAGAAAAGATTCCTTATCCACGTATTTTGAGGAACTATAGCTATGAAAATCCAAGACAGCCTGTGATTCACCATCATAATTCATTCTGAGTTGGCTATTAGTGGCCCTATGTTTTTTTAGAATTATTATATCACTTGTGTTTAGATTAATAAGGAGTAATAAAAAAAAATTTAAAGCAAGGTACTTTTAAGATACTTATAGATTTTACTTTTAAGTAGGTCTGTACCTTTATTATTTATCAGTCGATAAGATATTTACGAATTAAAAATTATTTTCTACGGTTTAGTTTTGTTTCTCATTAAAGGGTGTTTTTTTTTTTAATTTTAAAACTATTACTTATTTTCTTCTTTTTAATTAGGCTGGGTATAAACGCGTGTTCTTTATTTTTTTTAAAATAATATTAATATTCTACTATTTATTTCATGTAGTTACAAAGCTATTTCAGATAGCGTTTATTTTAAAACAGTTTTTTTTTATTACAGAATATACGAAACACCCCAGTTCATCCTACCAGTTGTCATGTGCTTGTTTAAAATATGAAGCTATATATGCCTTAGTACTTGAGACCTCGTGCTGGTCAAGGTAATGTGACAAGCTTATTAAATTATTGTGTTATCACTGGTCCTTGAGCAGTGTGCAAAGTTTCAATTAAATTCGAAAAGGGGCCGATAGTCGAGTTCAAAGATTGCGTTACATTCATACATAAATATGTATGATAACTATTTTCTACTACATTCATACATAAATACAGGCCAAGCTAATGAAAGCATTATAAATCCCAACTACGTATTTTTGATGAATTATAAAATTTAGTCTCGATATCTAAAGGCTTTCTATTAACTTTTCATGAAATAGAAAGTGTGATAATTAAAGTCAACGGAGTTAAAAATTTATTTTGATTTTTTTTACTATCATCAAAATCTAATAAATTATCTTAGTTTTCTTAGTTTTTTTCAGAGCTTAAATATTTATATCTTTATGGAAAATAAATCTATTGAATCGAAACTGCCATGCTTGACATTAAGTAATACTTTAAATAGTTGCATATCTTATTGTTGTGATGCTTGGTAGTTCTTCTCTTTTCATTTTCTCAAATATTACACCCATGGATTCATTTTCTCCACTTTTTAAATTACTTCATTTTTTGTAAGTTTTCAAGTAACACATTTAACACTAAAAAAAATCAATACTACTTCTTGATAGGGCACCTATGCATGTTCATTCCAATAGCATATCATTTTTTTTACGCCACGTCGTTGTCACGTTATATAGATTTTGAAAACCTACCTACTTGAAGGTTGGAGATTGAAGTTTATAAATAACCTGAGGAGGGAAATTGAAGCCTGGGACTTGAGGTCAACGACTCAACGGATCATGAATCATCCTCGTCATCGCTTCAACGAGCCAGTCAACTTTCTGCTTCGTCTTGTCTTCAGGAGGTTGACAAGATCGATTAGTTGTATAAGGTTTTCTTTGAGGGGAGTGTAAATTTATGAATGAAGTAAATTGGTAAAAGTAATATAAGGTACTTATAGGATGTGTCACTGCTAAATTGGGAATAGAGGAACCATATTTGTACTTACAGAGTATGGCATCTTTGACACTCACCTTCCGAAGGTATCCTAAGACAGATAGAAGAATCCTACGAGGAAAGAACAAGGCACAATCACAGACGCGAGAGGCGAGCGATGGGGCGGCACTGACTGTAGGCGCTCCGCCTCCACGCTGCCCCCACTGCGGAGTAAATATAGTACCTGTACTAGCACCTGACTCTCTTTCATGGGATTTGGCCGACCATGGTCATGGTTGAATGGATAAATAATATTAAATGTGGAAGATAACCTCATAATATGGCAACCACTAAACGCTCGTAATAATAATCATAATAATAGGAAGGACGGAATAATGTGGAACGTAAATGCGAAGGATATATAGGTTATCATTGTGGAGAATGGTCGGTTGCTGTCTGAAGTCGGATCATCTGTCCTGAAGGTCCCGAATTCGGGTGCGGTAGATAAATTATTTAACCTGTCATAGATGGATCTAGTGTGATCTGCAGATCATCGTGGGGTTCGCTAATTTTCTATAAAGTGGATACCCAAAATCTGGTGGTTGAGAGTGTTATATGAAAACCCATACCCCTGTACACCCGGTGCTCTAGAAATAGTACAATGTACGGAGCGGTTGCTGTACAGGTTTTTTAAAATGTTTATCAATTTTGTTTTCTAATTTCAGTTTTGAATCTGACTTTAAAGCAAAGTATTACATTATTTACAATCATAAGTTTATTTCACCTTTTTTCCTTTCTTTTTATTTTATAGGTGAAATTCGTAAATTGGCGCGGGAGACATTAGTGCGTTAGTTGAGTAATTGAGCTGAAGTTTCGCAAAACTATTGTGTTGAAAGTAAATTTTAGAACACTCGTGGATTTTAAAGCAAAGTATTACATTATTTACAATCATAAGTTTATTTCACCTTTTTTCCTTTCTTTTTATTTTATTGGTGAAATTCGTAAATTGGCGCGGGAGACATTAGTGCGTTAGTTGAGTAATTGAGCTGAAGTTTCGCAAAACTATTGTGTTGAAAGTAAATTTTAGAACACTCGTGGATTCCCTCTGTGAGGTTTGCGACTTTCTTGTGCCTTATCCAGCTTCTATAAAGCGGGAGGGGGGAAGAGAAAAAAAGCCCTTCAAGAGGCAACTTAGTCGCTCGACGCTTGCAATGGAATTGAAGAGGAAGTCAAAGAGGAAGAAGTATTGAATGGCTCTGGAATATAGAAGGATTCGAATGCCCTTAGCTCCGATTCTTGTCAAATTAAGTAGGCAACCGATTAATCTTGATTATTTAAACCGAGAATTCCGTATAAAAACAATGTTTAATTGAAAACTGTATAAATCAGAGCCGGAAGGCAGCGGTCTGCGCTACACCGGATAGCGGCGAAGATGCTAATTAAATCGACTCTTTATCAGAATTAACAGCGGTGATGTATACCCCCTTCCACCCCCCTCTCCGGGTGACTACAGCCCTTTCAATTAGTCAGGTATTACCTATCTTGGGGAAGGTTTTGATTTGCATTCCTAACAAGCAGGAGCTGTTCACGCTAAATTATGTATTCGTTTTTCTTTTAAAATATCTGACGATATGTCTACCATCTCCTAAATATTTCTTATCTACCTCAAGCTATTTAGTTCTTGTTTGCCATCCGGTAGGCCAATTCGATATACAAGTATGTCAGCAATCGCCAGATGTGCCTTTACTTCCTTTTAAAAAACCTAGGGCCACCTGCCGGGCTGCGAAGCTGCGACCTTAAGCACAGACCTAACCATTATCATTAACTTTACTGACGAGATGAAAAACTCATTCAACTTGAAGTACGTCGAAAAGAAAACAAAATAGTTTTCCTAATCGACATCAGGCATAGCGCCTAACCGATTAAAGAAGAGGTCAGAATATCTGTTCTTAAAGGGTGGGTAAGGATTTTCTTCTATAAAGTACGTCCAACATAGTTGCAAAAAGCCCCAAGCAGATTGGGTTTGCAATATTTTTGATAATCGTATAAACATACACAAGTTCTCAATAAATACCTACACTTATGACAAAAGAAGGTGAGGCGGAAATTGGTTATCTGATACCTTTTTTTTTTGGTACTTTGATCCGATGACCTTTTATTACTGCTATAAATAAATTTGTTGCATTATTTTCTTAGTTGTTAAAATATGCTTCAAATAACATTTATTAAAAATATAACTGGATGTTATATTAATATTTTTTTTAATCATTCGTCTGCACAGCTGTCCATTATCGGAAAAATAGTTAACTTCATAATTTCCGACAAAACATTCTTCAATTCAGTCATAAATACATAGCATATCAAACATGTTTATATTATTCTATTTTTAAAAATACGACATCATAAATTTTACCCCCGTACTAAAACCATTGATGAGAGCTACAATTAGGAACGATACTGGATTACATTCCTAACATCTGTTGGAAATAACTTGGCCCTCCACTAGCATATTTCTTCTCAGCTCGAGAATTCCTCAGGTCATTTGAGGATATAAAATTCTAAAAGGATAAAAATACCAGATGGACAGATAGTGGCCGATAGTGTTTACGGTTGCTACGCCCCAACTTTATTCAATCCTTCTACCTTAAAGGAGACGGAAATATCCAAGATCCCATACCTCAGATAAATCAATTAAAATTCTCTCCAAGGTGGCTGGAAGCTTTTAATTTGAGTAACCACAGTTTTTCTTATTAATTTATTAATAAATACAAATGTTAATAATAAGTAAATAATATGCCTTTTTTTCTCTTAAGTTATTTTAACCGAGATATTAGTTGATGGAGCATCCCCTTCCCTTAAGGGATAATCGGAAATTTAAATTCGAAAATTGGTAGTCAAGTTAAATCAAAATGCATGGGCAAATTCAGAATAGTAGAAATAAATATTATTATTGAAAGGTTTATTATTAAATACCTACGTGAAAGGTTTATTGAGTTTGTTGAAGCAAATTATTTTTATATTATGAACAGCTTCTTTGAAAAAAAAATCCTCAAAACAAATGGACATTTCCGAGTCCAGATAAAAAGACAAAAAATGAAATAGATCTTCACCATATTAAGAACTAAAAATGCAAATAGGAAATCCGACAAAAGTAAATCAGAAAACTTAATAAAATGGAAATTTGAGGACCACTTAAAATCAAATATGCCAATATTATGCTTTGACATGGACCAGGTAGCTTATGGATTGGTATCCAAGAGACCACGCAAGGAAGAGAGGACGTCCACCGATAGACTGGAACAAGGGATGAAGAAGAGCTGCGGAGGGGCAGCCTGGAAGAGAGTAACATTAGACAGGAAACGGATGGACCAGGTACATTATTTAGTGTGGTTGCAAGAGTGTTAAGTAGAAACAATCGAACTTAAAACCTCAACTGAAGGTTGATTTTGTTCATACGTGAATAAGTATAGAAAAAATAGAAAGTTTTTGTATATGTTTATTATATTTTATGAACAAATAAAGGTTATTATTATTATTATTAGTGGATGATTCTTTTATGAGTCTTCCAAATATAAGCAAACAATTAAGAAATCGACTTTCCGCTAGTCCAAGCATCAATAAGAATCAATCATCAATAATCAAAGTTTCATTGAAGGATAAAACATAATCAAGGCGAGATGTAGCATGACTTACATCAAAGAAAGTACAAAAGACTAACTATTGAGAGACATTAGATCCTTCCAAACAGATACAACTGGATAGCTGCTAATTGAAATATATTTAGTAAGGAAACGTCTTGTGCTGTTTGGAATGTATAAGTGCAAGGATCACTCTTTGGCCTATTTGGTCTTGTCCCAGTCAGTCAGTGAGTTCGAATATTTTCTTTATAAATGAAAGAGCCGCTACGCTCCTGGTTCATTACCTTCAAGACCGTTGCTGTATCTTTTCATCCATATCGGTCCGATTTTTATTCTTTTATTTAATTTTTCAGTTAGACATGTAGCACTACAACCCGTAAAGGGTTTAATACATGGTAGAAAGTGTACTGTTTCTTGGACAACGGTTGTGTAGGGAGATGATTTGTCCTAGATCCCGCTCAACCGCCAGATTTCCCCCCATTTTTGGGTACCAAATTTATACAGGCTGGATGAGCCCAAGGAGGATCCTAGATTCCGTAGTATCCGTCTCCTAAGAGACGGATAATAGAGCTCTAGGATTTCAAGGCATGAGCTGTAGTGGTACATATATATTGGTCTTGCTTGATTCTCTTATTTATAGATAAAACTTATATGAGTATACAGTTGGCTATTAAGTATAGATAACCAACGAATTGCAGAATCCACTTCTTCCGCGATGTCCATGTTAGGCTCCCCGCGTACAATCGCGGCTATAAAGGAGAGACCACACAGCGGTCGCTAATAGAACCATCTCGAAGGCTACAAAAGGAAGGGGGTCACTTTAATATCCTTCTAACTACGACACGATTCGAAAAAAGAGAAGCGGGAAACGGCTGGAGATTTGTTATCTCTGCTAAAACCCGCTTATTACGGTGCCTCTACACTGTTAACTATGCTATTCGATATACTCGTATTTGTCAAGATCAATGTTTACACAACCGTGATGTGAGCTTATCCTTCCTGCTGCGGGGGTGGCATCAATATAGCGGAGATCGTGCCACTGGCATCGGGCACAAGGTTGCTCCTCTTAATCATTAATAACGCAAGAGTTTATTGGATAGTGAGGATGAGATTTTGGTGCTGATTCTAAAAATAAATGTCTACCGAGTACAACTTATGTACAATGTGTAATCTGATTACAACGTGGGATGCATGTTTAGCATGTTCCTGGTTGATGATGATTTATTTAACGTCACTTTATACTATTAATCAGAAGATGCAACAGAGGGAGAACTAAATTTTATCTATCCAGGTTTAATTAGAATAGGGATTTTTATCGAGTATCTGACAACGCACAGGATCGGGCCCTCCAATTTTCTTCGTCCCTCTGAAGGGCGGTATAACTAAGAACTTTTTACTCCCTTTTAAAAAATCCTAGGGCTACCTTCCGGGCTACTGCTATGTTTCTACTCTTAAATATCTTGAATATATGTATAGGGTTGGCAACTAAGTCATTGCCGTTTTTGTCGATAGATTCACTCTACACTTTCTTTTGTTTTGTTAACGTGGCCAGAGCATCTAACCTATATTTTTTTCTTACTGTATGGACTTCTACGTTTAATTAGTAAAAACATTTTTTTGATTAGTTCTTTAGTTTTGTTTTTATCCCAATTTAAAAATGGAAGAACAGGACGTGCATTTCCGACACATTTTACTGTATTACTTCCGAAAAGGCAAGAACGCATCGCAAGCACAAAAGAAGTTATATGCCGTATATGGAGATAAAGCCTTAAAAGAAAGGCAGTGTCGAAATTGGTTTGAAAGATTTCGTTCCGGTGATTTTTCACTGAAAAATGCACAACGATCTGGCCGCCCAGTCGAAGTGGATGAAACCCATATCAAGGCCATTATCGATTCAGATCGTCACAGCACAACACGAGACATTGCAGAGAAGCTCAATGTGTCGCATACATGCATTGAAAAAAAATTAAAAACCCTTGGTTATGTCAAGAAACTTGATTTATGGATCCCTCACCAGCTAAAGGAAATTCATTCGACGCAACGGATTAGCATCTGTGATTCGCTACTGAAACGCAATGAAAATGATCCATTTCTGAAGAAACTAGTTACTGGCGACGAAAAGTGGATAGTTTATAACAATGTTACTCGCAAGAGATCGTGGGTGAAGCAAGATCAACCAGCCCAAACAGCATCAAAAGCAGATATTCACCAAAAAAAGATTATGCTGTCAGTCTGGTGGGATCACAAAGGAATTTTGTATTTTGAACTCATGCCGCAGAACCAAACGATAAATTCAAATGTGTATGTTGAACAACTCGACAAACTGAAGGATGCAATTGAAGAAAAGCGGCCGGTATTATCAAATCGGAAGGGTGTTGTTTTCCATCATGATAATGCAAGGCCCCACACATCTTTGGTTACTCGGCAAAAATTATTGGAACTGGGTTGGGATGTTTTGTCATACCCACCATATAGCCCTGACCTTGCGCCTTCGGATTACCATTTGTTTCGTTCCATGCAAAACTCTTTAAATGGTAAAATTTTTAACAACGTGGATGATGTCAGATCACACCTAATTCAGTTTTTTAATAGCAAAGACCAGACATTTTACGAACGGGGAATTTTTACGCTGCCAGAACGATGGAAAAAGGTCATCGACAAGAACGGGCAATATCTAATTGAATAAACTTATATTTTTAAACAAAAATTCTGAATTTGCCTTCTTATTTGAAATCGGCAATGACTTAGTTGCCAACCCTATATATATTGATATTTGGGATGCCATAGTCTCATTTAGGATGAGTACTCAAATTATTATTTATATTCCTTTATCTTAATTGGGTTCCTTTCCAAAGATCTATTCTTGTGTTTACCAATTTACTTATCTATTATACCTTCAATATATTATTTATAAATAAATAGTGTATCTGGGGTATGTAAGCACCAAAAGAATTACAATAAGGATCGTTTATTTATTCAATTTCAACAAGGTTAATGATTCAGATTTTAATATATATATATATATATATATATATATATATAAAGGATTGCCATAAAATACATTACATGAAATAAACTAAACTTATCTGTGGACAGGGATAGATTGGGTTACTGGTCGTTCTTCGCCGTGCTGCCTCCGGGATTCTCTATCTTCTGCCAGATCTCTCCTCCTTGCTGTACACCTTCAGAGTACCTCCTTCATGTTCCACCTTCGTCTCCAGAGTCCCTCCTTCCTTCTCTGTGTCTATCTCCCGAGTCCCTCCTTCAGCCTCGTTTTTCAAGGGTTTCCTTCTCTCCCCCTCTCCTTCCTTCTCCACCATCTTGGACCATAAAACCATAAGGGACCCAAAAGGTCTGTTCTTTGTCCCAAACATATTCCCTTTCATGTGTCCCGACATGACACATTTTCCTCGCTCAGCATCCCTTTCATGGTGCCGCCCGCATCAGTACATAGCGCTGCGAACCTGCGATCTTGAGCATGATAGGTTGTTATGCTAACCACCACATCATAGGTCACTCCATGATTAATATAATTGAAGTCGATAAGATTGAAGTGTGTTTGTAAAGTGGGGCTTGGTAACAAGCACTAAGCAAATTAAAAATATTTAGTAATCACTGAACTGACTAGTAAACTTCCGAGGCGTAGATGGCAGGATTATTTTCATAGTGATCTAACATATTTCGGTTTAGGATTGGACGGAAGTTTATAAACAGAGATTGGGCTCACTTAGCCTTATTATAATCATTATTTAGCCGGATTGTGATATAAGAATTATCAAAGAGGAAAGGAGGTTGGATATTTAGGTTTCAGTTGTCATTCATTAAACAAAAAGAACTTCTGGACCTTTATTAAATTACGATAGCAAGGGCAGAACATACTTGAAGATCAAAATCTACAGCCCCGGTGAATAAGCGGTTAAGCCGAATTTTGTCCAGAGACAGTTAATTATTTTGAGGGAAACGAAATCGTGTCATTCTCGTAATTTTTGGCTTGAAATGGAGTTTTAGTATAAGAAATGACTCTTTTGCAAGTCAATGCTTTACTTAGAACTCATCCACTAGGAAAACGGCATGATTTCGCTTCCCAATGCGGACAGGAAACTTATTTTCGAGAAAATTCAACTTATTCACCGGGGCTGTTTAAATAGCCTTGATTAAAACAGATGGTTTTAGTTTATTGCTCGAACCTATCATACGAAAGTCTTTGTCAATTTCCAATAAAGCTAAATGAAGAAACTCCTTTCAAGGATTATTTCAGAGCTATAATAATTCCTAAGACAGCTTTCAACCTGCTATTAGTGAAGATGCTCCGCAGGTGGGCACCCACTACACATGCAATTACTTCTCCGCATCAGCCAGAAGACCTCACACGTGAGATCGGTTGGCCAAGGCTCGTCTTCCGCCAAGCTTAATGAAACATTAATTAATTTACTTTAAAAGTTTAAATAGTTAATTAAACTGTAAGTGGCTACGTGCTTCGGTAGAGGAACCTTATGACCGATTGCCACAACAGAAGTCCAGAAACCGGTAGTTGATTATATGTTTGCGCTACTCCTACTTGCTTATATTTTAGTTGTTAATTGGCAAGAGAAGGTATAATTAAATGTTTAATAGACGTTTATGGACTTAGTGCATATCCTGTTTCACGAATGTTACATGATACAAACGATGTAATCCAAGGATTTTTCCTAATTATGGTTATTATTGCACAGAAAGTAATATTGCGAAACGACTTAAAAAATAAACACATATTATTTACATTAGACTCCTCCTATATTTAAGTTCCTGGAATATATTTAGAATGGTAAATTTGTTTTATTTGCAAATGATTCCGATTAAGTAGGTCATGATTAACGTAGACTTAATTCCTTTTTTAAATGCTAATTCACTTGCAGTGATTCTTTCTTTATTTGTACCGCTTGTACCAATGAAGGGTCTCGGGTTCAGTACATGGTAGTGACTTCTGTTTCTAGGACAACTGTAGTACAGTTGTAGGCAGGAGATCACACTCAAGCACCAGTCTTTTCCTCCCAATTTAGGGTACTCACTTTCTAGAGCCTAGGTAAGCCCGAGGAGGGTTCGCAGATCTGATAGGGTCCATCCGAGGCTGTTAACAGATTAAATGATTTATTTGCTGCATCTGGATTAGAATCCGAAACCTTCGATACAACAACCTAGGCATCTTCGGAACTGGGCATTACTATTAGCTTTTTGGTTTTAAAATAGTCCCCGCATTAGTACGCCTGTAACTCAGCTATTTAGAAAGGTGTGTAAAGATAAAATAAATTAATAAAGAGAAAAAGTGTAATATGTTTTACAATAAGGAGTCATTAGTTTATACCTTTATTTTCTGCGCTTTGAGGATCTCCAACTTTCATGCTTCTTATATGTACTGCTATTACTTTGAAACAATAATTTATTTGTTGTTAATTTCAAAGCTGTGTCCTTCTCTTGTATTGTTCTGCATTCATTTGCATGCTGCAATAGTCAATTTTAGGCCCAGAAGAAGGGAGGTATAATATTAGTTTGCTACAAAACCATACGATCTTTCTATTAAAAACTCAATAAGATACATATATTTTTAATTAGAATACAATAGAAACAATCTAAAAAGCAAAGCCTTAAGTCCCTAAAATACTGGGAAAACTAACCAATCAACATTTTGGCGTACGCTGACTTGAGGAAACGTTGATCAGTATTTTATAAAAATTATAAATGCTTTGTTTTTCTGGATTTTTCCTATTAAATTGCAATTCACCTTGCTACCTACCTAAGTTACCTGCCTCTTCCTCATTACATGTCGGGTTCTTCTCATTTAAAAATACTTAATAATGCCAAATTGTCTTACTATTAATTACTTTATATTGCACACCTTCTTAAAAGGAACCAACGTTCTTTTCACCCCGATCTTTATCACTTCATAAACGGCTATAATATATCGTTAAAGCCTTTCACTGGTTACGAGACATTATTTATTAGTTAGTGTAGATAACTCTCTAAGGACGTGTAATATTTATCTATTTGCGAACACATAAAATATTGCACTTTATTATAATAGGTCTGCTTTGTAGACCTAAATTATTCAACCAATAAATTTATCCTCCTTACAGAAATTCTTGGTACAGCTTTAACATTTTGTAGTGTACATAAAAAAATATACATGTTATTAGGACTCAAATTGATAACTCATATTATAATGCTATGTTTGGGTGTATTTAATATGTTTTAAATATTTTATTGATTTTGGGATGCCAGAGTAATTATTTAAGATGATTATTATTTTTTTCAAAAGTACTAACTTTATTTTAAATGAGATTATTTTCCAGGAGTTGATTGTATGTTAACCAATTTACAAATAAGTCCGCTTAGTGCCTTATTAAACCATCAATGTAATATTCATAAATATGTAGTTTTAAACTTTAAGTTATGCTGACGATACATGTGTATTATCAGTCAACACCAATCCAGTTATTGCATCCCAAAGGCTCCAATCCCATATCACTGATCTTGGAGAATGGTGTCAAAACTGGATAATCAAAATAAATTCTCAAAAATCGCATCAAATCACTTTTACCTTACGTCGTAAACCAATGACTTCCAGCCCTTCAGTATCCTTTAATAATATCCCACTGGTGCCAGTAGAACAGATTCGATACTTAGGGTAACATCTCGACAAGCGATTAGCCTGGAATCCTCATACAAGACTGAAAAGACAAGAAACCGCTCGACGTTTCAGGCTACTTCAACACTTACTAGACAAACGCTCTAAGCTTCCAATTAACTACAAAAGACTCATCTACATGACCATCATACGATCTATTTGGACTTACGGAGTAGAGCTTTGGGGCTCCACTAAGCCATCGAATTCCTCTCGTATCCAATCCCTACAGACCAAAATCCTTCTTAAAATCACATATCGACATACATAAAGTCATCCATAACAACCTTAATGCCCCATTGGTTGCTGATTTGGTCCATACCCGGTATCTATCCTTTCATAACAAACTTCATTACCACTCAAACCCTCTAGTTTCAAACCTTGCTTCCTCTTCAATTCCCGATAATCCTCCGAGGCGTCTGAAAAGAAGATGGCCACGTGACCTTCTTAGTTGAACTGGATTAGTTTGAGTACTACCAGTGGGTAGTTTCTTGTTGTATTATTGTAATACAGTTGTAAATATCAATAAATAATTTTTTTAAAAAAGTTAAGTATATAGTTTATTCTATTTACCTGCTGAGTGACCTAGTGCTTACTATCGTTATTTGCTCATTATGCGAATTAATATATATTTTTATAATAACACCCAGTACGATACATAGCAATAAGTTCGCGAAGTAACGCAGAATGCGAGAGGTAATTTTTTTTGTTGCCCAAATTTGGAAACTGGATAATTTATGAAAGATCAGAATGATGTAAGTCTAATTTTTTATTGGTTTAGATATAATCTGTTAATTGTAGAATCCTATAATCGGTGGGATGCATAGCACAGGGATGCACACACAACGCCAACTCTCCCGTTATATGTTCTAGAATGTATATGGCATGAATTCAGAAATAAATAATAGAACAGAAATATATTTTTCTTCTGAATTGCGTAGAGTAAATAATCCTGAATCACAGATATCCTATTCGAGATTCGAAACAGGGACTTCATACTGAGCCTATATCATATTAAGTTCAGTCGGTTAAACGAATCTAACCAAATATTAATAATTAACGCTTATGAAAAAAAAATAGAGAATATCTTCCTTACTTCAACAACAGTTGGTGAATGGTTAACAGCATTTTAAACTAAAAAGAAATAAAATAGTAAAACAAGACAACAACGTGCAATAAAATCTAACATTCAACCCGTCCTTGGACCGAATAGCATAGCAACATGTGCATTGACAACTACGAAATACGAGAATGACTTTTGTATTTTATGGCTTAGTTTTATGGCTTATGTGGTAATTTTACTTCCTCAATAGGACTTATAAAAAAAACATAAAAGAAGTAATGATGCTTTAACTCTATTAAATGTTCTTGTCCTTTTTTTGCTCTATTTATATGTATCTAATATATAAAATTGTCGTGTCACAGTGTTTGTAACAGAACTCCTCCGAAACGACTTGACCGATTCTTATGAAATTTTGTTTCTATATTCAGTAGGTCTGAGAATCGGATGTAAACTATTTTTCATACCCTTAAGTTATACGTGTCGGCCATTATTATCGGTTAAGCTTCGATCGTAGCAGTGACGCTTGATGACGCTGCATTTTTGATATGTTGTAAGAGCATGTATGAGTAGTGTAAATCCAAGTTCGCAACCGAAAAAACGGACGGGAATACATTTGGTGGCCGAAAAACTTCGAAATTTTCGGATTTTTTTTTCAGTTTTTTTTGCCTCTTATCTCCTAATCGGTGCGTTTGAGGGAACAACCACAAATGTCAAGTTTTAAGGAAGATAAACTTTGCCACAATTTGAGCTCAAAAAAAGCTCTGTAGGACTAACAGATCGTGAGTCAAGTTCCAGTCCTGTAATAATTCACCGGAATCTTAGCCCTATCTAATATATAAAATTGTCGTGTCACAATGTTTGTAACAGAACTCCTCCGAAATTGGTCATAAAAAATGTCACCGGAAATGTTTTTGAAGGGGCAATGTTGAATGGAATCTCTAAATGAGAAGTTGTACTGTAGCCACATATTCCAAAGAAACCATCAGAACCCATAATACCGTTCAAAAGACTTCAATTTGATATAGGCTTGGCTATTGCTTTGAACATCAGCAAGTCTCACTCTTTGGCCAGTCACTGTCCATTGTCGGTTTGGACCTAGAATATCCATGTTCCTCCCATGGACAATTATATGTTGCATGCTCACGTGTTTGTAAACCATCTAATCTATTTGTATTAGCAAAGGACAGATTAAAACAAAAGATTGTGCATCGATTAGCGCATAATAAATTGAAATAAATAGCTATAATAATAAGTTATAGTTATATTTTTATTTTATTCTTATTTATTTTTTTTTATTTGATTTCATTTTTTTTTTATTTCTTATTTATTTTTATTTTATTTAATTTTTTTAAATTTTTATTTATTCTTTTTTTAATATTTTTTAATATTTTTTTTATTTTATTTTTTATTTTTTTATTTCATTTTATTTTATTTTTAATTTATTTTTATTTATTTTTTTTAATTTAATTTAATTTTATTTTTTTAATTTTTTTTTTATTTATTTTTTATATTTTATTTTTTATTTATTATTATTATTATTTTTTAATTTAATTTAATTTTATTTTATTTTTTATTTTTTTTTATATTTTTATATATTTTTTATTTTTATTTTTTTATTTTTTTTTTATTTTATTCTATTTTTTTTATTAATTTAATATTTTTTTATTTTATTTTTTTATTTCATTTTTTTTTTTTATTTTATTTTTTTATTTATTTTTATAGTGGAATATTTTCTAAAAAAAAAGCTATCAATCAGTTGCCAATAAGTAATACTAATCAATCACGTGTGAGTACACTATATACTATGAGCTTGTGACAGCTATTCATACTCATGCCCTAACAGTGAAAAATGAGCTTTTAGTAAATACATGGATAGCTCATCCATTAAATATATTAGAGAAGAAATTAGTTGACTGGTCAATTAAAACACCATAATATAGTTGGAAGTTGCCCTTCCTCGCAGCCGCTAGGTATATATGCCCTGAAGATGACCTACAATGTAGGTCGAAACGTCGGCACACAATAAATAAGTATGTACTTATTATGGTGTTTTAATTGACTGCACCCCCAACTATCTCTATCCTTAAATTAAATATAAATTGACACGTCTAAGATGTTAATTAGATAAGTTGTACTACCGATATATACATAATTCCTCTGTTCGTGTCTTTATCACTGAATTCGTTTTAAACAGATATTAAGCAGAAAAAAAATACCTGACATAAGTTTACAGCACACAGACATACTCACACATAATAATAATAAGTAAATTCTTTATTAATTTCTTTATTTATTTAATTCTTTATTTATTCTAGGACAAGTCCCTTTAGAATAACATTATAGGTTTCTATACAGGGTATTATTATGTCTTACTGTAATATGTAACTACATTTAATTAATTAATACAATTTAACTAACAAATGAGAAAGAATTAATAACAAAAAAATTTGCGAATTACCTTCAATGGTAACATTTAAAGAATAAAAAAACAAACAAAAACACAGAGTACAAGCAATAAAAATAGCATAGAAACAAGATAACAATAATTACTGAGAGAGAAACAATAGTAATTATGTATGCAAATTATAATGTCAAGTAGAAAAACAAAGCAAATAATGAAACTAAAATACAAACAATATCAACTAGGATAACTTGTTTTTAAACATATCGTGTATGATAATTAAGTTGATAATTGATATGGCAAGTTTTGATAACTGTGTCCATAATGAAGTCATGCATTTCAATGATTTTTTTATATATTTTTTCATTAAAACTGTCCAAATGATTACAATATGTCAATTTTTTTTTTTATAATTTTCAAATTTAAAACTTTAGTACAGGACTAAAGTTTCGTTTAGCAGTCTATCGAGTCTAACATAACATAATGAAGTCATGTATTTCAATGATTTTTTTATATATATTTTCATTAAAACTGTCCAAATTATTACAATATGTCAATTTTTTTTTTTATAATTTTGAAATTTAAAACTTTAGTACAGGACTAAAGTTTCTTTTAGCAGTCTCTCGAGTCTGCTATTATTTGTATAAAATTTTTGAAGATTGAAAAAAAAACGAAAGATATTTCTTTTTATGAATATCCTTAAATCACTTCTAAAGGTTGTCTGAAAGGAACTGAAGTGATTCCTGTTCTGTTGATCGCTCTCAGAAGACATCTGATCAAGTATTCGAAGTATAATTCAAGACCCGGGGTTCCAAAAGCAAGGCGCGCCTTAAGGGAGGTAAGTTATGCGATGGGGTGACATGTACTCCTTATTACGAAGCTGTGTCGGACAAGTGTGAACACGAGAAGGCCTGGATGGGAGAGGATGGGACCAGGTGGTCGAGGATGGGATGTGGTTGAGAGCGTGCTCGCAGCGACTGGTTTGGGGCATTTCCTCCCCATTTGCATAAAAGCCAGAATTAGAATAGCCGGAGCGGCCATCTTGAATGGGAAAGTGACACATTGATGTATATCCCAGCCGGGGCCAATTTAATCCACATTATATTTCATATTATAACGAGCCCGTTCTAATATATTAGCAACTTAATGAAATCCAATACCATCCTTCCTATCTTACCATTCCGCCATCTTCCGTATCGTACCATTCCATGCAGGACGAAGAATCGGATGTGATGTTCATGCCGTTATGGCAAGCCCATCCTAGTTAGATAATCTTCGTATAAATGTATAGGACAAGGAAGAGAAAAGCGACAGCTAATGTATCAATAAAATGTTATAATAACCTATTATTATACATAATATTTTAAAATAATAATAGGACTACCTAATGGAAAATATCCATAATAAATAGCTATCCAGAATCAGAAAGGAAGAAGCGTTTTGTACAAAACATCAGCTTATGACATACTTTTAACGAATCCTTCATAAAATCGAATCTGAATCAAACCATCAAATTAAATATTAATTGGAGTTAGGATTTCGAACAATTGATTTTCATTTTTTTTATATTAAATAAACTACCTCAACAGATAGTATATTTCAATTTTGTAATTGAAAAATTTGCAAAAAAAATTATTTAATGATAAATAATTATACTGATAGCCTCATAGCATGGAATAAAGACGATTTTTAAAAATATACACTTCAAATTTGTATTGTAACATGTTATTTCATGTTTAAATTATTCATTTAAAATGCCAGATAATCAAATTTAAATAGATACTAGACTATAGATAATAGACTACATTTTAAATTATTTTGAGAACTAAAGCAATGAAATCGATAAAATGAGTTTGTGCACTACAAACTAAAAATAGAGTACAGAATTTATTTATAAAAAAAAATTTACTTTACTTTTGTGAATGAAGAAGTAAACTTAATGAATATGTTGGTAGTTTTATACAATATTAAGAAGCTGTTATAAAGATTTATTATTATAAATAATATAATATATAATAATTTGACTATTTAATGGAATCCAGTGTCAGAAAGAAAGAAGCATTTTATCCTTAACGTTTTGTGACTAGTCAGATCCTTGCACCGGAGCCTTCACATAGTCGAATGAAACCATTCCAATAAAAAGAAGAAGAGAACAGGAGCTTATCTTGAGTTATTAGAACGTAAAGTTCTGTAAAGTTTATTTTAATTTCATCAATCGTGCCTGTCATTAAAATATTACATACAACCTTCTTTCTGCCCGCCTTGGTACACACTAAACTTACAAAATTATCTTACTTCTACAACTACTTCTTGAATTAATAATAAGGTTCTTCCAGATATGTTTTTTAAGCTCTTTCGTGAATCATAGTTCTTCCTCATAGCTATTAGAACTACATCTAGATTGGGTATTCCAGGTATGTTCTACAAGTACTTATTGAATCATGTTTTTTTTCCAGATACATTCTCCAGCTACTTCGTAAGGCAGCGGAACGTTGTTACTAAATTCTTCTAAAATCTAATTATCAATAATAACTTTTTATACTTTATGTTTTTTTAAATTCATGATATTTGAAGTTTTATATTATTCTGTAAAAAGAGAACTCTGAAATAGATAACAACCCGGACCATTTTCTTTCACATATATAATCAAGGTCAACTATGGAAAAAATAATTAATGGAGAAAAGCATATACTGCTTGACATGTACGGGAAAGGGTTCGCAAAGAATAATATTGGAGCTATACTGAGCCCTTTAATGGCATATTATTCCCTAGAATAATTAATGTAAAATACCGGTGGAGGATCGAATGTTAAACATATAGATGAAAAATAACATGTAATAACAAATTTTAATAAAAAATTCTTAAAAAGAAGAATAAAGAGTTGCAACACTAGAGCCATATGGTGAGAAATTCAGTTCGGCTGGCTAGTAACAAACGAGCAAAGAATTCCTCATATTCAATTCAAAATGTTGTGGGGATTGTGCTAGTGAAATATATATCTGGTCGAAATAGAATGGACCAGCGGCCTCTAGTAAATGTTTACGAGGCACTTCAAAAGCCAGCCTACTCAAATGAATCATGGCTATTCAGGAATAGGTTTATTTTTGTGCTTTTTTATTTATTATTTTTTTTATTTTAGACCTAACACTGAATATATGGTATGCGTCTCACTGTACTGTCCACACCATGATATCCTAAAAATAATGTTTGGCTATGTACAACCAGAAGTAGTTATTTTTTTGGTTATCTTAAATAAAAGTTGTTTTAAAATTGGTTCCTGGAATTAAATATAAATAAATTTATAAAATTAATATGGCAATCAATTAATGGTTAATTAACAAGTTTTTAGGTCATTGTCTTCTCAGTCTTCTAACTGACAGTGTAACAGAGTGGGTGAAAGGGAAATAACTAAAGAATATCTAGTACTTATTTAGTTTTAATTTATCCCTTTGTATTTTTTTAATTTAGTTAAAATACCTGCTTATATTTTATTATTACACAAAAGTATAGGTTCCTGTTCTATTATCCAGCATTTATATATTATCCTACATTTTCCATTCCTTCCTTTTGAGCAGATCCACTGCCCGGGAATTCATCTGACTATGAATACCCGTTTATCTTGGAATCCTGAACGACACTTCTCAAATGATCCGAATACGATGAGTACTATTAAATGAATTTGAATATAGAGAAGATTAAAATATTATCTAATCAGTCACATTACAGACCGATGATTACGTAGTTTCTGGACCACAAGAAAAGATAAACAAACTAGTTAAAAGATTCACGCTATGATTCCCTCCACGCAAGCATAAGTGCCAACGAATGAGCCGGCAGTCTGTTATAAGATTCACTTTTTTGCTTTTGCAAATGAGCAAATGAGGTAAAATAATTGGGATTAAGTATGGGAAATACTAAGCTACTTCTGTCATATTAAAGAAAGAAAACAATGTCTTATTTTATATGATATATTAAACTCTTGTTTTCATAATGGCATAGAGATGCTTTTTCCGAGATCACGAGCTCAGTTCCCTTTTCTTTTCCAAAACAACCTAATATATATTAATCTTTAAAACTAAATAAAGTATTGCTATCACTAAAGAAGTGTATTTCGTTTCATGTGAACTTCAGAACCAGATCTAATTGATTTTTATTCCTGAAGGGTATCTTGAATTGGTTCGTTCATTTAGTCAAATATTATACAATTATTCAAAAGAGACCGCCTGGACTCAAAGAGAAATCAGACAAAATCATTAACATATAATTAATTCCAAGTACCGGATTATTAGAACAAATTCATAAATAGTATATCATACGGCCAGCTAATTTGTTGTTGCCCCGAGCGATCTACAATTTACATATCCCTTCATTAGCCGAGAGATTCATGATTTTTTAAAGAAAATTAACGATTGTAGGAGCGGGTACTATTTCAACGGTTGCAGAACATCTGTTGGAGATCACTTATGCAATCAGATAATTTAAATGTGAAGAGCAAGTTACAATTTATTCCAGTGGAGACTACTCTTAATTAAAATTAACCAGTGGCCTACATGCTCCAGCTCAACAGTTCTCGTCCCCATCCTCATTACCTTGTCCACGCCGAATAATTAATTGCTCCTTATGTAATGTGTTAAATAATTAGAGTCGAGAGACCTTTTAATTTAAACTGAGATAGTAATGTTATTAGCTAGGGTGAATATCTCCTCGACTGCGAGTGGATAAAGTATGATAATAGTTTGAAAATAATTTTCTGGAATCTGGTTTTATTTACATTTTTAAACTTAATCAAACCAGAAAAAAATATGCTAATAAAACCACCTCCTTCATGTCCGCAAAGTTGGGTTCGTTCGAAGTTACTAAAATACTCCGTTTGTTCAGGTTCGTCGAGAGTACAGTATAATGGGTACTAAGCTTACTGCTACTATTGTTGTCAAAGAAGCATTACAGCTTAACCACGTAATGAACCCAATACCATTCAAGGGCTGTAGTAGCTAGGAAAACAATATATTAATTACGATTTATTTTATTCATCTGTATTAATATGTGAACCGGAATTGTTTTTATAATATTTTTATCCTTCAGGCAGGTATTCTTTCTCGCTTTATAAAAAATACATTGCAGGCTGTAGTTTGTTTCTGTTACATACATTATATAGTTTTTTCTTGTTTTTTATTTGCTAAAATTATTAGTTTTTAATGATATTTAGAGCAGAAATTCAACAACATAATACCTCCAGTAGAAAGAATCGCGATATTCATTTCAGAAGAGACTAGATTCCACCTTTTATAATGTATGGACTTGTCTGATTGACCCACAGTCACAATTACCAGCTCGCTATAGATTGACCTGAGCAAGATAATCTTCTAGCTTGAATTTGACTTGACCAATCTTTAAAATCCCGAGGTGCTGAGTGACAAGACAGCACCGCCGATGATGCGAAGACAGTGAACCCGGCGGGAGAGTGCAGCCAGAAGACCTAGCCCAATTCTGCGTTTTATGCAAATCAGTCAACCCGGCGAGGGAGTTTCCTTTTTTGGAGGCAAACCTTTTTTACCGGAGAAGACACTTAGCCTTAGGAGGTATAAGAAGCCTTTTAAATACCCGATCTCCTTAACTCTCTTCCATTAGGGATTTTATTGTCTCATCTAGTTCCTACGCTCTCCTCTAGAGGATGTCTCTCGTAGCCTAAGCTCCGGTGTTTATTTTATAACCACAAGGATAATATTGTCTGTTACATTGTAAATTATATAAATAAGTCTTTAAAAAATATAAAGAATGGCTCAGGATAATATTATATCCCAACACGCATGTAAGTTGAGAAAATAAGAGATAATATAAAAATAGTGATATTATATGCCACTGGGAAGTTAAAATAAGTTAATAGTGCAGCTTATTTTTATTAAATCGCTTTTTTTATTAAATTCCTTATTTATTTAAATTCATTGCAATACACCTGAATCAACCAAACTCTTTTTATGCCCTTATCTTTCTAAAAACTGTAATCATGCTTTAGACTTTTTTATTCATTTCTGCAGCCTCAGTGAATTAGTGGTTAAATCGAAATTTTGACTATTGTACTGAGATAAGCGAAATAGTGTCATTTTCGTAATGTTTGGGTTGAAATAGGTTTATAGTATTAGCAATAACTCCATTTCAAATCATGTCTGACTTTATTCAAAGAGGATGACACGATTCCGCTTCCCTCTGGACATATAACTCATTTGACCGGGGCTGCAGATTAATGAGTAAACAATGCGATATTTCTTTTTTTATATAGCATTATAATTATGAAGATGGACACATGATAACTATCGCATTAAAGTTTTTTATTGATTCATCTACCTTGGATTGCAAGAAAAAGGAAAGTGATACATCAGAAATAGAATGATGACATTAGAATTCTATGGCCCTAGAAACTTATAACAACTGCTAACCTTAACTAAAAATATATAAGTCCCTCATAACACCGGTGGATTGCTATGGTGCAAAAACCTGGGCGCAGAAACAGTCGGCTAATCAAGGCAGCTGGTGCATCAGAAATTATTGTCAGACTAATTATAATTAGATTAATAACTAGCGTAATTAAATTAACAATCTAGATGAGATTTAAAATAGTACGGATCGGATCATAACTTATCGCCACATTTGCATGTTTCCCCCTTAATCGCTTCGAATACGGTCATATGACTTCCCACACAGACATACGTATTTTCCAATTCACTTACACTTACTGCACTTGATTTCTATATGTGGCTGTACCAAGGTATGTTACAAAACAATATTTTGTATCATGGTTAATCTACATTAATTTTCTTAAATAATCTTCATTAACAAATAAAAAAAATACAAAGTTCCTTCGACAGAACGAACATACCTTTTCTAAACGGAATAAAAGGAATTATCAAAGTTGCCGCGGGTAATTACTCCATATTTCTGTATGAAATTCCAATAAATAGCAACTGATTGTATTATAAACACAATAATGTATTCGGCTTCATTGCAGGGCCGCCATCACGATGCATATTCATAGTTTATTATTGCGATAATTGCGGCAATGCAACTGACACGTTCATTTTTATCTGGCTCAGTGAAGATAAGATTAAATAAATGTTTGTCCCAACGTCAAATTAATGATAATTTATTCAATTCGATAAATATCTACGTTTTAATTCAAATTGCCAACAGTCCACAATAATTATTCTTTGTATTTTTTTTTAAGGCTGGAGGTACGGTATTTAATTATTGATCATTTTATGCACATATTCTTAATTTATGTAAAACATTTTCAATCTTATATGAGCTTTGGAAAATTCACCAGACACCAGACAGACAGTTCCATTTGTGCTATTTGTGTTGGCATTACTATATTTGTGTTTAAATTTGAATATTTCTCAATAATTCCTACTTTTTTATAATTTCACTTAGATATTATTACTTTGCTAGGGAGATAATAATAATAATAATAATAATAATAATGTCTTTATTTATTCTGGGACGAGTCCCTATAGAATAACAATACAGGCATTGTAAGCTATTATGTCTTAGAGTGTAAAATAATTACATTTAATTAATTATTACAATTAATTTAATAAGTGAGAACGAATAAAAAAATTAACAAATAAAAAATGTGAATTACCTACAATAACAATATTTTAAAATCATATTAGAAGAAAAGAAAGAAAAAATAATTAAAATAAGTTTACAATAATTATATAAGAGAAACAAATTTATGTTCACGTATATATCAAATTTATGCCAAGAAAAAAAGAAAAAAGTGAAGAAAAATTAAACAATATTATCCGAGATTTACATTTCATAATGGTCATCCTTCAGACGAACAGGTGGACAACCACAGACATTTGTCTGTTATCTGTCTCGTGCTTGGCCTGACAAAGTTATTTTGCAAGTCACAACGATTAAGTATTGATCTTGTATCTTAAACAGACATTAATTTTTTATTCAGCTATAAATGCATTAATAACAAACATTATATGTTCTGTTTCGTTGCAGTCGGTGAATATTTTTTCTCAGAAAATGATCACTCAATTCGTGAAGGTCTCTGATCATTTGCATTGCTTGGGGCAGATAGCCTGTGAAGAGCTCTTGTAAGATGCACTTAATGACGTACTCACTAATTATCCCATCAATCCTAGGCAGATGTTAACTAAATTATGCACTTTTTTGCTAATGCAAGCTGTTAATAATTTTGCAATTATCAGATCTCGCTCAGTATACAAGCTGTTTTCAGCAAGTAACTGACAGTTCCTTTTGTCTCCAATTAAGCTTCACTGCTCAAACAATGATCTTACTGAAAGTCATGACCCTTTGATCTGAATAATTTTTAAATAATAATATACGATGCCAACCTTACAACTATAATACTATGTAATTATTGATTAAAAAACATATCCCTCTCTTCTCTAAAGGTTGACGGAAATGATTTACTGATCGGCCAGCGGACTGGTGTTTGAAGGTCTCAAACAATTTAAGAGAGCTGCATTTTTTATATGTTGTTAGAGCATGTCTGAGTAGTGTAAATCCAAGTTTGCAACCGAAAAAACGGGTGGAAAAATTTTTGGTGGCCGCAAAACCTCGAAATTTGCCGAGTATTTCAGTGTTTGGTCTCTATCTCCTAATCGGTGCATTTTTAAGTTTTGGCCGACTTTCGGGAGGAACACTGGTCGAAGGAGTTATCCTACGATGAAAGTCAGGGGGAATGGGGTTGTAGCAAATTTAGTTAGCTTTAATTTAAGTACGGAAGGAGGCCTTAGTGTTATACTTCTCTTGTTAATTAAAAAAAAGGGGAAATCGGGGAAAGTAGTTGTTTTGGGGAAAAAAATTACCTTGTATCCCCACGAATCGATCCAAAGCAGCTTTTTTATTGTAAAGTATAAATATTTACTAGTAAATTACCTGTACAAAAAATTATGGTACTACTATGTAGGGGGGGAGCCACCCAGTCTCGGTTGCAAACTTGGATTTATACTACTAAGACATGTCATACCTTTATAAGCAGCTCTCTTCAATTTTTTGCGACCTGAAGCCCTTTTTTGGTGCCTGGCCGCTGGCCTATGAGAGTTGTTTAGGAAATAAGGTGCTTTTTACATGAGAAAGATAATAATAATATTCATTTTATTATGTGTTGATTTTGATACAGAAATATAAAGACCCTGTGAGACTTTTAAGTAAACGGCGATACCTCTGCTCGGTACTCTACTGGTGTGTTTCAATATTTCTAAAATTTTAAACAACCTAAATATAACAATTTTGTATTACATTTATTATATATAGTGTATTAGATAGCAAAAGGTGTTAACAGGTTTCATTATTAATTTGTTAAATTTTCTTTTGGGGAATTAATTTTTTTAAAAACCGGTTTCTGATTAAGTGCTTAATTTACCGATAAATTCTGAGAATAACATCGTACATACTTCCTGATTCATAAGATCTTAAAAATTAACTTGTCCAGAAATTAAAATTTACCTCAACTTGCCTTTGCCTCCCAGAAGGAATCTCAACAGTAGCTCTCATCTTCTTAATCTTAACTAGAGCATTACCTTTGAAAGCTCACTTCACCGTGGGCTTCAGCTATCACTATTGCCTCTACTTCCATACCTGGATCCTCTGCGGCGAGGACTTCGTTCTTCATTTTATGGAGTCTATCCTCTTCTTTCCTTATCTATCTAGACCAAGAGAAATACACTACCGGAATCTTAAGTTTCTTCAAGCCTATCCCTTCAACATAATCACAGAGTATTTTAGTGGCCAATGTTCCTATTTAAAAAGTAATGTCTGGCTATATATATATTCGTATAAAATCATACAGTCATTTAATATTTTTATATGCTTATATAAAGTCAAATATTTAGAACTTGACGAAAAAAAAAGAGAAATATTGGAGTAAGTATTTATTATTTTTTTGTCCCATTTTTATTTTTTTACGTTAGCTGGGACGATCACGCTTAAAATCGAATAACGATTTTGAGTATACCATTTTAGTTTTTACCCTATTTTATGAATACAATAACAGATCACCAACTCCGACGCCTAAGTTCGGAGAGTTGTTAAAAATATAAAAGGGATTACAAATTATCTAAGATTTAAATATTAACAGATTAAAGTAATGCATTTTTGAAAAATAATTACTTTTCGTAACGATATATTGCGTTATCAACAGGACGGAAAAGAATACGGAAATATAAACATAATTTTGTTTATACAAAGCTTTATCTGTTTAATATTATATTTATAAAACTATCATCCTTACAACTGTTCTATATTGATGTGGAACGTGGCGGTTAACATTAAAAGTTGATTAACGTCTTCAGGTGTTCGTAAATAAGGTGTTGCAAATAAGACTGCCTGAGAAGATTCCATAACGCGGAATGGCATTCACCTTGTTAGTATAATTGAAGCAATCGCGTCGCGAAAGTTGAGATGGGCTTATAAAATTTTGGGCTTAGTAAATAATGAATTCCTAAAAAGTTAATAGGTGCTGAAACGACTGGTAAACATCCCATTGGCAGAATGGGTGTAATTGATAGAATTGCGTCAAGAATGATCCAACGGATATCGTTGAGGGATGTTGTCCTTGCATGGTAGTTTGTAAGCAGATATTGGTGGTATCGGCATCATGCCTGAGGGTTCGCTATCCCTTATGACTATTAATATATTTTCCGAAGGTTCCGAGTTCAAATCCGACTGTGGCAAATAATTTATTTAATCTCTTAACAGACAGGGGTGAATCCTTTGAGGCCTGGAGACTCTCCTTGAGCTCACCCAGCCTATAAAAAGTGGATACCCAAAATAGGGCGAAAGCTTGGCGCTTAAACGTGATTTCCACTACTTCACCTCTCTGCCTGCCACAACCGTTATGCTAGGAATAGTACAGTCTCTACCATGTACTGAACCCAAGGCTCTTCATGGGGCGTAGTACTACAGCTTTTTTTATTTTTGGTTGGAAGGATAAAACTTTTTACTGTTTGTTGATAGCAATAACTATTTAGCTGCTTGGATATGATAAACAAGGCGGATATAAATAGTGCTGGAGAAGAGTGCTCTATTAAGGACCCGTTCGCTATTTACATACTCCAAGAGAGGAGATAGCTTTCACGGCTCCAGATGACCGGTTATTAACGCCCAGCCAGGGGAAGAAGCTAATCCAATTACAGGTAGATCTAGTTGGCGGTGGGCCATTTGTCATAGCAGCAGATAGCATCTAGCTCGCTGAGATAACGGCGATAAAACTATATCAAGGCGGAATAAATAACCTCTTTGGAGAAATGTAATTGTTAGCGGTGGATAGACCGGTAGCCCGCTATCTCGGCATCTATTCCTCGGTAATTGATTCGGAATAAACATCGATAAATCCACCAGGGGCAACGAATTAAAAAATGATAAAACGAGTAAGGCGGGGCCATTTGTCCAATTATAGAACGTTTAATTATCCAAATGGTAGCGTCGACTATTAAAGCTTGATAAAAATGAAGTCTAAAAAGAGAGGAAAACAAGAAGAGGAAGAGGAGTGAAGGAGACGGCGCCACTCAAAGGGCACTCCAAGATGGCTAATTATTTCCTCGTGTCAATTCTTGATTAATCTCCTCGGGCGGATGATGACCTCGGGTCTTTGATGTCCGATTCCGCTCCCGCAGCGACACACGGGGTTCGATCCTGATCGGCCTGTCCTGTTTACACACCCCCCTTCCTCTCCCGACCACTTTGTCGACAGAATTGTTACATCCTGTCGGGATCCATCTTGTCCTTTTTTTTGCACTGCCGACCATTCACCAGCAGTAGCTCCATTCATCCTCCTGTTCAGCTTGATTCATTAGCGGACCTCCTGATGAATTGCCATGAACATCTCTTCTTTATGAATATTTATCAGCCAAGAAACATCGGCACACCTGGAACTTCTTCAAAGTTAAAGATTACTTTATTTGTAAGTAGGTGTGATAGGTAATACTTAGTGTATTAGGTGTGACGGATAATACTTAACTGAACACGATTTAAGGAAAATTAAAGAATCTTAACTATCAGTAATCTTACATCATATCAGACACGCCGATTGATGTGAGTACATTAGACAAAGGGAACCATTTACTTTTTATTTAATGTAAAATAAAGTTTTCTTTCTTTATTTATATGCCAATTTAACTCATCGTAGTGATGTGACACCCGGGATGGCCCCGAAGTAGCATGGACAAACCTTAGAGCGCAGTTCATTATTCGCTTTATACGACTCTCAAGTATTTTCGAAAGCTCGAAGGGAAGGTGATGGATGATACCAGAAGCTTAGATTTAGATAGATAATTATATATTTAGGTAGATAATTATATATTGGTTTCAGAATGAGCTAACGTTCTAATAATTATGTCATTAACCTCATTATGAAAAATCTAACATACTTTGTTATTAAACATAAATTTTACAATAATAATGAAAAAACATGAAATTTTTCAATTCATTTAAGAGTAAGGAATCTATAAATCACACCTCAAAGAAAAAAATGCAATAGAAGAGCTTCCTTATCAATGTTGGAACTAAAATAATTATTTTTTAATTCAATCTTTACAATGAAAGGACTAAAACTTGATTATTTTATTTATATAACAACGATTGTATTAATTAATCCGGCTGTAGCTGATAAATTTTTAATCTTTTAACAGCAACCAAAGGACTCTCTGGAATCTTCAGACCCTCCTGGGTGTCACCCAGCCTCTTATAAGTGGTGAAAAACCTTGCGGCTGAGCAAGATTTTGGACAAAACCACCCTGCACAACCGTTGTCCTAGAAAGAATATAGCATTTGCCATGCACTGAACCCAAGACTCTTCATGGATCGTTGGAGTGTTACGGGTTTTGACAATTTATTAGTCCCCACAGTGAATGCTTAATATAGAAATTATTATCTGACTGTGCTTATATTTTTGTTTATGCAATAAAATTAATGATGAACCATTTCTCGTGGCCTTATCCGACACTGGATTAACAATAATAAAAGAACATCACACACAAAGTGGTGTCATAGAAGATGGCCGTCATGCGCCCAAAGCCGTTGTTTATAGGACGTTATCACTATATCTATCATCCGGTGGGGGTAATTCCCCCAGGATCGATCCGACCAGCCTAAAACAAAGCTCCAAAGGATTTATGGCAGATATAAAAGTGTCGCGCGGGGCAGGACAAGACCGGACCGTTAGAGTCCTCAGTTTATTAGCGCTGTTCTTCCAGGGGAGACAAAATATTTCGATAGGGCGCCTTTCTCTACGCCAGGGATCATTCATATTCTATCGATACATTATTCCTGTGGTGTAGCGAGATTGTTGAGGAGAAAGTAAGGCACTGCAGGAACTGTTTATCATAGAATAGATTCTTGACAAAAAACTTTTTACTTGTGGCTTTATCTCCATGGGCTAATATTGACTTAATACCAACCTAAAATACAATGAGAAGCAGCTGGATTTACAAGAAGCATAAGTGTAAATTCATGTTCCAGACTTCCTTTACATGTTTAAAGAACTGTTATTTTAATTAACTAAAGTTATCTTTTATAAATAAGTTTTACAATAGCAATAAAAGGATGTACTATTTTTTAGCCAATAGTTATGGAATGGTTTGAATAGTTATGGAGGGTCTCCAGATCCCACAGAAACCATCCCCGGCAGCTAACAGATTAAATATTAATATATATATATATATATATATATATATATATATATATATATATATATATATATATATTGAAAAATAAAAAATAAATTAGCCTTTAGTTAGGAGACTAAGGGCTTTTCGTTGGAATTTTTCCACGGTCTTAACATGTATGTAAGGTCTCTTTTTATTTTTCAATATTTATATATCTTGTGGAATATCCATAAATCCACTGGTGTCTTGATTATGTTGTTTTTCTTTTCATTGCAATCTTATTTTCATTTTTTCATATAGTTTTTTGTCTTATGTTTTGGTGTTGTTTACAATTATTTGTTTTTTCCTGTTGTGCGTTTTGTAGTTTGGTGAGTGTATATTGAATTTTCATATTCTCCAGTATTTATCAGCTGTTTTTATCTAACCTTACCCAGCCGGGGTCGAGTAACCTTCCTTATGATTCATTAGTTGCATTTGAGCCTTGGAGGTGGTGGGATGCTTCTTGGGTGCATTATTCATGTATTGTTTTGTTCTTTTGGTTTTTTTTTTTTCTTCTCTATCTGCCCTGAGGATGCCTGAATGGGCGAAATGTTAGACAGATAATTTCTATTTCTGTTTTAGTTTGGAGACTAAGGGCTTTTCGTTGGAATTTTTCCACGGTCTTAACGATTAAATATTAACTTATGAAATTTGTTTATAATATGGATTATCAACCCCCTTCTTTTATATGAATATCTACCAGCTCTAAAATATTAGGAAGTAGAGAAAAGAGCAGAGAGAAGTATGACTATAGTAAAAAGAGTAGTCATTATGGTAATTGTTAAGTTAGAATGTTAGTCCATAGTTAATGGTCAATCTAGTTAGATCATATCGGAGTCTCTTTGTATATCTATGTTACATTGTTCCATTACACAATCAAAAATAATTTTTTTCTCAAAAGTCATGTCTGCAGTTTGGTGACACAACGAACGTGCGAGGGATAGCCAAGATTACACTCGACTGCCAGATTTTTACAGAAGCTGGATGATGCCAGGCTGTTTCGCATCCTGGTCTGTTGTGGGTCCATCTTTGGCTGTCAGGTTAAATAATTCATCAGCAACATCCGGAATTGTAGAAAGGACCTTCAGCCCACTGAGTTACCCCGCTCCCTATTAAATAAGTTCACATCACTTTAAAATTAAACCTAAACATAACATTAGTAAATTTTCCACTTATAATATCCACATAATGTACTACAGCAAGGAGCATAGTAGATTTATTGAACTATGCCTCCTATCTGGCTGAGTTCTTAATTCTTTACCGAAAATCCTGGGACCGTGTAAAATGAAGCTCACGCAAGGCTCATCCATCCTCAGCACATCAAATCGTCGATACAAATGCAAATTATCAAATGGGAAAAAAATACATTTTTCGTTTCTGATCTATAGGGATTGCTTTGAAGGGAGCGGAGTGGCTCAGACCATAGAGCACTGAGTTGACATGCCGGAAATCCCGGTTCTAACCCCGCTGCATGCCAACACTTTTATTTAGTCTGTTTTCAGCCGGAGAGGGATCAAATAGGATCTAGGAATCTCCTGTGGTCATCCGCCACTATAAAATATTATAAAAATAGGGTACCCAAACTAAGGGAGGGGGAAATCTGATGGTTGAGCGTGATCTAGGACAACTCACCTCCTTGCAGAACCGTTTTCCATCAAATGGTACAGTCTCTACCATGTACTGAACCCGTTCATGGGTTGTAGTGGTACAGTTTTTTTTTAGAACTGAAAATTGGAATTAAATTCTTATAGTCTTCAATAGCAAGCACAAATCATATGTAATGAATGACACAATAGGTTTGACGGTGCGCACGGATTTTGAATGAACCATAAGTTTTTTTCGCTCTCCGGAAAAGTATTGTTTTTCACCTTGGATAGTTTGCATTTATATCGACGATATTAAAATAAATTAAAGTTATTAGATTGGGTTGGTTAATTACAGAACTAATTTATGTGTTTAGATTGGGTAAACTCATAAATTAGTTCTGCAATTAATAACATTTTTAGAGAGTTGAAATTAGCCCTTCATTTACTTTGTCTCTCCTCCGAGATACCCTCCCTTATTGGATCTGACCAATCACTCTTCGTCATGTTCATTGCAACATCAGCTTGTACAAACGTTGAAGAAGAACCTGAGAGGATATGATATAATTACACTTGGTGCTGTGAGAATGCGCTCCGAGTGAAAGGTCTAACGTTTGTCGCCGGTTGTTAATGAATATTTTATCCGGGGCGACCATCTGTTCCTCTCCAAGAACTGGTCTGTCCCACATCTACCTCCTAATATCCTCCTCGGATTCCTCTTTGTTCTTCTATTTATTCAGAACCATCTCCTAGATTCCTCAGCCTCGTTTCTATGTAGAGGAAAGCATGCGATAGATGCAAGCATTGGGTGAACAATGGAAAATGGAATAACAATGAGTTGAAATACATCAGATTTATTCAACATTACTATTCTTGCCTCCTTCGACTAACTCGAAGTTTGTGAATCTTACAAAAAATCTCTTATCCAGTATAAGCATAAATAGTCTATAACATTATACGTATATATCAGTATTTACTTTTCTTGACTATAAATAATTTTTACTTTTCGTTCTTCAGATTTTGTCTTTTTTTTAAACTTAAGTTAAAAGAAAAGACTGAACCTCAAGAACGAAATAAATATATAGAACGATAGTTTACATTTATTTAGAAATTGCTGCAGTAGCTTCAAATTACATCGCACATAAGAATAAATAAATAAATTTGCACTAATTACATATAAGGGCATAAATGCTATAATTTAAAATGTTTTAGTTGAGATTAAACACTTTATTGCATTATCTGGCTAAACCCGATTACTTTATTAAATATTGACTTCTTGTTTAATTGTATTATTTATTATTAATAATAACTTCTATTAGCCCGTTTAATTAATAAGTAACTCACTGTGACCAAACAATTCTAGTAGAAAATCAACACTCATCAAGCAATCTAGGTACGTTAATTGCAAAAATTATTTTTAGAATTTTTTTTTAGTTTTATGCAATTTCTTATCACGTAAATATCTTTTATCAGAATGGTATCAATAAACTCCCTAGAAAGTTATATAGACTTTTATTAAAACTACTTTTTTATGAAATACTCCAAGTTCCTTTTTTTTCAATTGTGTATATTTTTATAACTTTATTTTTTAGTAACTCAATTTATTCAACTATCTTATTTATTTATACTTATTTTTTTTAAATTTATTTATACTTATTTTATTTATACTTATTTATTCAACTAACTTTCTATTATAATATAAATATTTCGACATTTTCTCGCCTTCTCCTTATCTTGGGATCATAGATGATAACGTGCCTTCTTCTTGTCAAATCCTCCCTCCAAAAAAAAAGTCAGGTAGCTCTACTGAGCTTGAGTTTCGAGCAATATTTAGATTGGTTTATAATAGAATCAGGCTATTTATCTCTTTGTTATAAAATACTTGATTTAAAAAGGAAATATTTTACTTTTGTTTTCAAACTAAAAATTATTTTTTCCCGGCCGAGGGCCTATCTTTTCTCTTTAAAAATAAAATATTTAAAAACTCAAAAAAAATTGACCAATAATTATAAAAAATTAAAAATTATTTTCTTAAGCCAGTTAGCCGGATGCAGAAAATGTCTTCATTTGCACTGATTACACATAACTTATTTACAGAATTTTTATTTAAAACATCTTAAAAATAACAGTAAGATATATAAAACTCAAATCTGAGCAGGCAAGTAAGTAGGAAGAGACATTAGCAACTCTCGATATATTTCTCTAACTAATATTTTTTTATCGATAATGGCTTAATAATTAAGTTCTTGTTATATTGTGGCAACTATTACAAGGACTTGTGTCTGTATTTAAATAAATTACCAATATACAGAACTTCCTTGCCCATTAATCATTGGAAAATATAGGAAAATAAGCGCTAAGTGCCTCCAATATCTGCATAAGATCCATTTAGATTTCATTAGCCGAACAATATATCATCAGCAGTGAAGCAAATCCGACACCAGGGTGGCTCTAAATCAGGTCAATATTGCACTAATCGTTATATTTAATCCATTGGCCTTCCATAAAGCCTGCCAAGAGTTTATCTTGTCAAGAATTCCTGTTTCTGCTCCTGTGTTAGCTATTTGTTATCCATTAATACAATGTTGCAAAATATATTATACGTCTATATTATGTAATAAATTTTTAAAAATGAGAAGTTAAACGTAGATAAAATTAAATGCTTCAAAAATTGTCTGTCAAAAGAAATGCAAAATCTTCTTCTTCTTTTACTTTCTGTCTATGCCTCTCAGCGTTGAGGGTTTTTTCTACTCTACTTTTTAGTGTATTTTCCTCTTCTTTCTATCCAATTTCCTCACGATTATTAATTATTTTAAAAGCGAGATCCAAGATGTTGATGGGGTCAGCAGGCGCAAGAGGACCAATATTTTTTGTCACTTTTGAAATATTTCATGATTTGTACTATTCATGTTTGTTATTCTAAAGGGACTTAGTCCCAGAATAAAGTTTGTTTTCTATTCTATTTCTTTCCTCGAAGCACCTTCCACAATTTGACATCCTGGAGGACCACTATTCCCGATTCACGTAAACGGAGTTGAGCCATCATTCCAACGCCCAGTCATTGTTTCACCTCCAATAAGCTGGCGGGCCTCATGTACCCGAGAGGGGTGGGTTTCTATGTGACACTTTTGCAACCAAAGGCGATATACATGTGTTTATACATATTTAAACTGTACATCAGGGCTTAGGCGCAATAGGTCGTATCCCACACAAAATGTGTTTTTGCGTTTTTGGCGCCTTTAGATTCTCACAGTCAATTTTTTGTCCCTACAATACGTCGTAAGCCTCATCACCCTAAAAAAATATCTCTGTTTTATTATTTCAATATCTAAAACAATATCAAATATATCTTGAATACTGTAACTGTCATGTTTTTGTCTCTCCTGTAAAATTTACGGTTAAGGGAATGCGCCTAAGCCGTCAATAGGGTCTAAATTTCCAAGCCCGCAATAAATAGCTACGATATAAATGATATGGTACTACCCTTTTTCGTTATTAAATATTTACCCGATATATTACAAGAATTATTTGGTGCTCAAAGGTATGTGAATCGGTAGCTGATACGATCTAATAGTTGATGGGAAAAAATGAAGAAGAAGATCCGTCCAGAGACATAAAGCAAAGAGAAAAGTGAGTCCGGATTTTTTGCCGCAATTTGTCACCGCTGCCGCCGGCTCCGGCCAATGGCACGCGCTGGCCCGCCCTAATTGACCAATCAGGAACGCGCGGTGACCACGTGCCACGGATTCCTTCGGGCTGTACAGCCGGGATTCCTTCTGTATCTGCCGATAAGTTTTTATTTGTATCTGCATTCCAGCAATATGTCCTTTTCTGGCTCCTTCTCAGGAAAGAATTTCATTTATTAAATTCATTGGCTATTATTTCTCACAATTTGTTTTTAAAGTGTTTTATCTCTCTCGAGATATTTTAAGTGCCTTTGGATTTTATTTCGATAAAAGAGAAATACTAATCTCAAAGCTATGAAAGTGATGTATATATTCTTTATTTTTTAAAATGTATTTTATATACTTATATATTGTATAAGCCTAGGTTCATTTTACAAACATTCTGACAATTTATTTTTTCAAAATTTCTCAAAACCGGGTCGATGTCTTGCCACAATAAATCAACTCAAATGAGCTTTACAAATAATTGTTGAGTATAGTGTTTCCTACTTTTTAACAAATTAAGATGTAATATATTTGAATTAATTATCTGATAGAAGTGACCAAGGCAATATAAGATTGGGAATCGAAGTTATTAAAAAAAACTTATTTGGTTAGCTTAAAAGTAATTTATATTATCTATTAATTGTATCATTTATTAATATATAGTACTTTGTATTATTTATTAATTTAATAAATTATATTATACAGTTTCACGCCTTTAAACACCAACAAATGACAAAGTAATTTATTTTACATCCCTGAAATAGTAATCTCTTATTATATATTTACTGACACGAACATTTTTCTTCCTGTTTTTGCTCAGCTTTATACAGTCCAATTCATGAAAAAGAAAATCCACAAGTTCCCGCGGATTTTCGTAGGAGGTTTTCCTTAAGTGGAAACTGGACGTGGGTGTAATACGAGCCTGGCTTAATAAAAGCTCCTTTGAGGTTTGACAACTGATTGGAACCATTGAATCCCAGCAGGTCATCTCGGTTTGTCAATGGAGAGATCTTATTCTAATAGCTCCTCTCCCTTAAAACGAAATACCAGGATTAGCCTTCTTTAAACATTTCTTTAAGGAGAAAATTAAAGTAATCATTTGAAGAATCAATAATGTTCTTGGAAGTAGGATTTTCACGCCGGTTCGTAGGAAATATTCATTGCTATTATTATTTTATTTAACCAATATTCATCGGTTTTATTATCAGATAACAACAAGATACATCATTATACAGACTGACAATTCACAAAAGGAGGCGGAAATACAAGAACAACAAGTCTACAACGAAATCCAAGGGTATACAAAGCAACAATAATAATTTCCAGAGAAAGCGAATATATAACAGTACTTTAATAATGGTGACGATGAGGAAAAAATGTGACCGTAAAGAGTGAGGGAAAGTAGCTTTCATATGCAAGGCCAGCCCGAGGCGGCTTTTATGCAGGTCATTTTTTAAATTAACGAGCTACGGTAACATAGGTCAATGAAATGTAGGGCTAAAGTCAAGCACTTTTTTTTTTTTTAGTCATTCTTGAGAATAGGGTCTCTTGCAATACATTGACGGGAATGGCTCCCATCTCATACAAATCTGTTGTTGATTGGATAGTTCAAGTATCCAAGTTTACTTTGCCTCAAACATTTTATTTACTACCAAAAAAAAACGCGAGAAAAGAGATTCCTTTGGTTATTATAATTAAAATTATTATAATTTATTATAATTAAGGGAAAAGTTTCCTCAGAAAAGTCAGCGGCTTTGAGCCGGTTCGAGTAAAAATGCAGTCTTCAGCGCACTCAGCCCATTGTAACGCCTTAAAATACCGAAAGGTAACAGAAGGCTTTTGGTTTATATAGAAGCATTTTCAGGTATTTATTGTGAATTTGTATTATATTGTAAATAAAATCTTGGAGGATGCGAAAAAAAAAAAAAAAAAAGATTCCTAGATCAAATCGCTAAAAGCAACTCTTGAAACTTCCAATTTCACTTGTTTCCTCGACTTGTTTTTCATACTTTTGTTTTGTTTGGATTTAAAAAATAAAACATTCTATTTATGCTATAAAAAATATACAAAGAGAATGAAATTTTTGATAAATAATTTTATTTTAATTTAATATTGTTCCACTAAATGACTTCCCGCAAAAAAAAAATCGTAGTAAGTTTATTTATTGTCAATAATCTTGTTTTCTTCTTTGATCTCTGATTTGCCGTAACTCTCTTTCATTGTTATATTTTTGCTCCAACTCTTCATTTTTATTAGCTTCTAACTCTCCGTGTAGATCTGTAAATATTTAACTTTCCTCCCTAGAGTATTGTGTTCATGCATGGTTATGAAACAGTTTTAAAGTCAACGGTTGAATAAGGTGCCGATTTGGCTGAGACCACATTGAAGGGTACCCGTATTAAAGAGACCTGTTGAGCTCCATGAGAATCAGCTGATCCCTCAGAATCGATTCACGGCTTGTAACAAAACAAATAATATTTGCTCGGTAGCATGTCGCTCCGTTCTCTATTATGTTATTTACTATTTCTTTATATACTATTATATTGTTCTTTATATGGTTGTATGTAATGCCACTATCTTATCATTTATTTTATATCTTTTTTTTCTTGTCCTGTAAACTTCGGCACTAATGAAGCGATTTATCTTGCGTGTTTCTTTTTTTTTTTACCGCTTCCTGTCATCAGCTTTTTTTTTCCATGTTGAATATGAATTAAAAATTTATACGAGCTCAAATTTTATAGCGCTATAAAGATAGCCAACGTTGTACATACATAATTTAATTAGCTAATGACCCCTGTTTCAATGATGTTTTTCTTGAGGTGAAAGTTGTTAATGACAGAATTATGATAAGAGTTTTGAAATATATTTGAGAGCAAGAGCGACGGGGTTTTGGCCGAAACTGGTCCATAAATCCATCCTGGCTAACGAACTGCTCTCTACTAATTGGCCTACGTGTAACTGTCCCGGCTCAGAAATTGTACGAATTTAATCTTTTGCCGTGGACAGAGGATATATTTAGCCCGGCGCTTGCGTAATCGGGATAGGCGGTAGCCCCGCACCGTTTAACATATACTTTGAATATTAATATTATAGGATTGATTTTTTTTATTGTTTTTCATTATGCTGTTTTGAGCTCGTTTTACTTAAAAAAGAAACTTGAATTTAATTTTAACGTTTAATTTCGCCGTTTCAGGCTACTGCAACACTTACTCGACAAACGCCCTAAGCTCCCAATTAATTACAAAAGACTAATCATATACATGATTAGTTTAAGACTTATTTAGACTTACGAAGTAGAGCTTTGGGGCTCCACTAAGCCATCAAATTCCTCTCGTATCCAATCCTTACATTCCAAAGTCTTTAATGACCCTTATATGGTTACGAATAAAGTCATCCAAAATTACCTCAATGTTCCATTTGTTACTGATTGACCGAAACCCGATACAATCCGTCTTTTCATAACAAACTTTATTCCCATTCAAACCCACCAGTTTCAAACCTAGCTACTTCTTCAATTCTCGACAATCCTCCGAGGCCTCTGAAAAGTGTCCTTGAATTTTCTATTTGAGTACTGCCACTGGATAGTTTTGTTTCTCTATTAGTCATTATTTATCATCCTGTCATTATGTTTACTTGTTGTAAATTTAACCAATATTTATTTTTTTCAATTTCAATAAATACATTTTTTTAAAAATTAGTTTATTTGAATGTTAATTCTAATGCTATATTTTCACACTTAAACATTTGTTTTTTTATTCCATAATAAACTTTAATTATTTAATATATTCTTAAAATCTTAAACGGTTACTTTTTTAATTAGAATATTAGAATGTAACCTATCTTTCCATTTTGCACGATACTATAAAATTTGAATTTTCAAATCTGTATGTACATTGTACCTACAATAAATACATAAAATTAAACATTTTCTCTGCTCTCTCAGGAAAATATGCTTCATTACCTTAATTGGTATATAATTATAATATTTTAATTTATTCCTTAATTCAAATTTATTACTTCACTCAAATAATGAATGAATGCATCGTTTTGGGACAATTTTCGATCGGAAGGCATTTATAAAGAATGATATAAAGTAGATATTTCATACTAACTACAATATATATTAATGCAGTTTGTATATTACTATCGGTAGCAGAGTGGCTCAGGAGTAGCCATGTCGAAAATCCTGGTTCTAATCCCGCTGCATCCATGATTTTATTTAGTCTGTTAGCCGCCGAAGACGGATCATATAGAATCTAGGACCCTCCAGGGGCTCACCCAGCCTCTAAAAGTGTGTACCCAAAATAAGGGGGAGAAATCTGCCAGTTGAGCGTAATCTAAGACAAATCATCTTCCTGCACAAATATTGTCCATGAAACAGTACTGTCGTTACCATGCAATGAACCCCATACCTTTCACGGGTTGTAGCGGTACAGTTTTTTTTATATATATTACCATCATGTTTACTGATGTATAGATTGCAATTCAGAGACCAGAAGATTTGGGTTTTTCTCCGTTCATTAAATGATTTAATAATAATAGTAATAAAAGTATTAGAGAACCCGTGAAATCGACGTTTACCAACTTCCGTCATCAGATTATCGCCCCAAACCAAATTCTTTGGATCAACGCAATCCTCCCTCATGCGTATCGGTCTACTGCTTGGACGTTTACCAGCCGGCGCTTGTTATTTTTTTAAGAATTCGTTCGTTACCATACCAAATAACCTTAATAGGGTAATATCGCAACTAATATATTATTTTTAAATTTACAGTATTAAATTTACAGATATATTTATATATGCATATATGCTCATGTGTGTAATATAATACACATGTCTCATATATGTAAATGCGGAAGGCATAATAGTGGACCAATTTCTGATAAAGACCCCTGATATTAAAGGTAATGTAAGTTAATGAAATACATAATAAATCATTGTACATAAATATAAATCCTCAGCCTCCGCCACACCTTTAATTCGACAAGATTATTGATTGGGTGTCGCCGAACCAATAAAATGATCAGGTTTCCCCCAGATTGAGAAACATAGTGGCTGGCGTACATTAAATTACTTGTAATCGACGGGATAATGGATAGGGCCCTGGCCGTGGCGCAGATGGGACGATAACGGTTGGCCCTCAGCTCCCTGTAACCCATCAATCTCCTCAAGACGGGCTCTCTATGTCTCTTACTCTTCAGTCGTTTACTTAACTAATTTCACTCCTGCGGTTGTGATTCTATCAATTAATACATTTTTAGGACATTGATAGAACTTTATTCTGCATATTCCGAATAAAAAAATAAATAAAAAAACACAATGATAAAAAAATATATTATTAACGTCGTATTACATAATAAATGAACTAAATAAATTCTAATATTAATATTTCATATATTGCTATTAAGCGGGGCGGACCGCAACGAAGATATACTTGCCATTCCTAGAAATATATATCCCAGCATTGTTTAGAATTATTTTTTCCCAAAACCGAAATATCTCATCCACCAATATCTAGAAAGGTCTCCTGTGGTCTAGTGGTTAGCGTAACAAACTACTAAGCCCAAGATCGCGGGCTCGTATCCCGGCAGGTGACCTAGGATTTTTTAAAGGGAGTAAAAAATCCTTAGTTACGCCGTCCTTCGGAAGGGACGTTAAACGGGGATCCCGAGCCTGTACGATGTCAGGTACTCGTTAAAAATCCCTATCCTAATTAAACCTGGATAGGCAAAATTTAGAGCTCCAATGTAGTATCGTCCGATTAGCCATAGCAGCAAAAGTGACGTTAAGTGAACAAACAAACCAATATCTAGCCTCAAAATTTTCTGAATAAGTTTAAATACTTATAACCGGAAATAGTTATAAAAAAAACAACGAATCCCGGGTTTATATCGCAGTCCCGATTGTGGAGCACCCAATGAACGAACAAGGGAACCATTTCCGGAAAAAGCACAGGTAGCTCAATTCTGGGCATCAGTCACTGTTGTTCCTGCATTTAAATTTGCTTCATACGTAAATAAAAATAATAGTAATGTCCAATTTTAAATTTTTTAATTAATTTTTCTATTATATTAAAATATTTTTAGTTTTATCTCGGTGTAATATTTTATTTAACTTATAAGGTGGAATATTAAAAATAAATCGTAAAAATGACATTAAGTGATAAAGAACGCGTATAAATGGCAGTTGGTCTGGATGTGTGGACAGAGCATACCTCCTAGTATAAATAAAAAAGGATCACAGTTTAAGACAGACTGACCATAACGGAGACACCTCACCTCTCCCGTATTCCCAGTAATGTTTCTCTTTTGCATTGCTTTGTGTTCAGTTTGAAACTGTGAACTACCCTATGTGTTTAAAACGACGAACGATTTTCTGGGCCCTCTCTCCTTACTTCCTTCCACATCGAAGTTTGGGCAGGCGTTCTCCAAAAACCGCTGAATCTCTTAATAATAACTCTTAATAGTGAATAACTCTTCTCAAAATAACCATATCTTAATGCCTTGCCATTTATTTTTTTTAATTATCTTATTTTCTATCGAATATATATATTTTTTAAATTGTGATCACATAGCATATCCTTATCATACATTTTTAAAATTATTTTATGCTTTATTTATCAATTAATTTTTTAGAATTGGGATAGAGTTCCCAAAACTTATTTTCCGCTTCCGACCGTATTTGGAATGACAGCAAAACTATGAGCCTGAATGTGATAGACAGGTTTTCGCACTTACCAAGTGACAGGTGGTAATTGGAAAAATAATCATTGAAATAAATAATGTCGAGTTGCAAAATATGAGGGACTTCAAATTTTCCAAGTTAGCAATCGCTTAAGTTATCAATTGCTTAAGTTAGAATTTCTTCAGGTGTTCTTACTTCATATGATCGAATTTGAAAACAAATTAAGTTTAATTTGGTTAGCTATTAGCTTCTCTTCTTGTTCCCATCGATATGTTAACGTATGTTGCTACTTTAAATGGTAGGACCCGGCTGGGACTCTATAATGTGCCTTTATATTTTTTTTCGATGATTATAGCGTCAATATTTAGATGATTAATTATAGAAATGAATTTGCCAGTTTGTAAATTATCATTGATGTTAGTTGCTGCAACATCAGCATTTTGACAGTTAACTAATCATTCGATTATATTAGGACTCGATCGAAAGCCTAACGCCATCTACAGGCTCCAAAGCAGCAACTGATAAGAGATGCTGATAAGGAGGGGCGGTGGCCCGGATGTGACGTCAGACAGGTGTGGGGACTGGTTCTCCTTGCACGGACATCTGTCGCCCCTGGTGCGGGCTTCCGGTGCCCCACGAACCTGAGGCCCGGGACTGAGCCCCCTCGGGTACCCCCTTTGTGGAAACGGCCACTTGGAAGGAGGAAAACCGAGCAGGGAAAGCCCAAGGTCAAGCGCCTGTTCGTTATGAATGAATGTGACTCCATCAATGAACGGCCCAAGGCCTCAGCGCTGGTCCTCCGAGCTACAGCGTGTAGTTATAAACCCTCCGATTTATCGCTTCATTATGCAATTTAATTTCTCGTCAAGGTTTTGCCTGTGTTTTTTAATTTTTTACCTCAAGTTCCCTCCGGTTGTTGTTGTTATCCTTCATCACAGCACTGCAATTAACTGTAATGGCTCAGCGCAGAGTTTGTTTCAATTCTAGAAAAATTTAATAGAAAAACTGCTCATAAAGTCTATAATTATAGTAATTTTATCAACTCTTTTTCTTTTCTTTTATTTTTCAAAATGTATTTTTACACAGAAGCAAATCATCTTTCACTACATGCCTATGTAAGGTAAATTATAAATATATACTAGAATCATGCATGTATAAATATTTCATAATTGTTTTAGACCCGTTAATATTGCTAAAAAATTATATCGATCCTTATCAACAACATTTGGCTCTTTATTCTATAAAAACGAACAAAACCGTTCAAGTTTTATATAATTCGTCAATCAGATGATTAATATATGGTAGGATTAAAAATGAAATACTCTAAGCCAAAATATGATATTTGAAAACGCTGATGAAAAGGACTGATTACTAAACATAATAAATCAATAAAGATATGAATTATTGGATTTCATCAGTAGAAACATCTCGAATAAAGTACTCAAGCCTTTTTATCAGCTTTCTCCCAAAATCATGTTAATGAGTTTTTAGAAATCTGTAAAAGTTTTATGATAGTGTATTAAACTTCACAGTGTTCCTTATTAATAGCTTTATTAATAGCTCATTTATTATAATAATAATTCGGGGTTATTACAAAATATTAGGACAACATTTAAAAATTCAAATTAACTAACTATTATTTATTTATATGTTGATACATTATAAGTTATGCTTAAGCCAAAGAATTCAGTTAGAAAAGATATTTATCTCAAGTGCAACATAGCATCAAATTAAACTACTAATTTTTATTTTTTAGAATAATTTATTGATATTTACTACTGCAATTATATTACATCAAGTAAATCTGCTGTATGAACAAAGGACATGAAAAAAAAACACTTGTGGAGAAACTACCCATTGATAGCGCTCCAATAAAATTCTATAATAGAAGGTCTCGAGGTCATCATCTTTTCAGACGCCTCGGAGGGTTATCAGGAATATTATGGGAAGCAAGTTGAGAGACTAGCGGATTCAAGTGTGTATGGAGCATCATGGAAGGATAGGTATCTAGTTTGGGCCAAATCAGCAACATATGGGATATTAAGATCATGATGGATGAGTTTGTTTGTGACATAATAAGGAGCATTGAGGACTTTACGAAGAATTTTGGATTGTAAGGATTGGATACGAGATGAATTGGATGGTTTAGTAGAGCCCCAAAGCTTAACTCCGAACGTCCAGATAGGTCTGATAACTGTCATGTAAATGAGTCTTTTGTAATTAAATGGGAGCTTTGAACGTTTGTCCAGTAAATGTTGAAGTAGGCGAATACGTCGAGCAGTTTCTTATCCTTTCAGTCTTGTATGAGGATTCCAAGTGAGACGTTTGTCCAGGTGGAGTCCTAGGTAACAATCTGTTCGACAGGGATCAGCGGAATGTTATTAAAGGATACAGTAGGGCAGGGATTCGTAGGTTTACGACGAAGAGTGAAGGTAATTTGTTAAGATTCATTTTAATTCCCCAATTTTAACACCATTCTTGAAGATTTGAGATATGGGAATGAAGAGATTGGGATGCAACAAATGGATCCTTATTTACTGATAACACACGTGTCATCAGCGTACGTAGTGAGGACAGTACTTGGATGGGTTGGGATGTCAGCTGTATATATCGTGTATAGGATGGGACCCAGGATACTACTTTGAGGAACACCAGCAGACTGGGTATAGAGGTAAGAATAGGAAAATTATGGTTTACTTTAAAGGTTCTATTACTGAGGTAGGAACTGATAATAAGGAAGTAAGTAGAAGGTAAGAATTTACGGAGTTTGTACAGCAGTCCCGGATGTCAAACTCGATCAAAAGTCTGCTCTATATCGAGAAAAGCTACCGTGCAGAACATTCCGCGCTCTAATGCGGCTGAGACAATGTCCACCACACGATTACATTGATGGAGTGTGGACTGCGATTTTCTGAAACCAAATTGGTGATCTGGGGTTATTTGGTTGGATTCTATGATACGATGAAGACGTTTCAGAATGAGTTTTTCAAGTATTTTGCCCATTATGGGCAGAAGAGATATAGGACGGTAAGAAGATGGGAGTTCTGGTGTTTTTTTAGGTTTTGGTATCATCTTAACTATGGATAATTTCCAGGAATCAGGAAAGTAAGTGGTGCGGAATAAGGCATTGTATATATATATATATATATATATATATATATATATATATATATATATATATATATATGTATGTATGTATGTAATTAGTAGTTCGTTTTCCGAGGAAGGCGTTTTAGAATGTGGGATGTGATTAGGTCGTGCCCAGGGGCTTTTTTGGCGGGTTATCTATGAATAATGTTTGATATTTCAGAAGGATGGAATGCTTTAGGAGGAGGGGACACCTGAAGAGGAATACTCAACTCTGCTTCAATGCATTCAGAGTGGGTTGGATTAAGGATATCTGGATGAGGGTTAAATGTGTTGAATAGATGCTGGCCGAAAATTTGTGATTTTTCTTCATCAGATTTGGCCAGGTTTGGGATTCGGTTAAAAGTGGATGGTTGAAATTTTTATATTTTAGAAGTTTTTTAGTGGTATACCATAAGGAGTTGTCAGTAGTACAAATTACTAATTAATTTTAAATATTCTTACATGTCTAAAATAAAAGTATATATAAAACCGAAAAAAATCTAATAATGTGTTTTTAAAAAAAGAAGAAAATCTGGCTAAGTACAAACAACTTAAATATCACGGAGCTTTCACTTGTTAGGCTTCGTCTTGATCTTGCTCCTTGTTCCATATCTAACGTGGAGGGAATAATATTTTATAATATATACGGAATAATATACATTACGCTATGAAAAATAAATGAGATCCAAGAACACAATTATTTTTCATTTAAAATTCTATTACTGTCTACATCTATCACTTGATGGAATGCTTTACTTCCGACTGTTAAATATGATAGACATTATTTTTCTAGTCATTAGTTTTCCAACAGTTAATTACTCACCTATATTGCACTGAAATTTATTTCCGCTTGGTAAAAGATTTATTTTTTTATCTCTCCTTCGTTAATTACCTCTAAAGAACGGATTTCCACTTCATTGTGCATTCTATTGGGTTATCTGCAGAAGCTTAAAACGAGAATATTCGTGATCTATTTAAAAATTTATTAAAATTTTGAATATTTAGTACTTTGAGACTTTTGTATTGTAATACTTGTGAAAAATGTACCAGGTGTAAAAGAATATCTCATATAGATGACAATTAACAAAATAATTGTTATTTTTACGCATTAACGTTTAATAATAATAAGCTTTATTTTTTCTCTTTCTTCTATGTACAGTTTTTACATGGTTTTTATATTTACAAGGTTTTTATATAGAAAAAAAGGCCCTTCTTTGGGCATAAGCCTCTCCCAATTTACGCCAGCTACGTCTGTTCCAAGCAGAACGGTGCCAGAATACTCCTATGAAGAACGTTTAAGGACTTTAAATTTCCACAAATAAATGCTATTATTTAAATTAATAATTCATTTAGTTAATGTTCGATTTTTGTCTTACCATTCATGTTTTTAGGACCTCAATTGTTAAAATTTTATAAAACCAGTAATTATTGTAAATTAAAAACATAATAAATGAATTCTTGTACATTTTAAGGCCAAAATTTAAAAATCTGAAACGTCCACATATAAGTAACTACTATGCGTTAAAATTCTAAATTTACTTCATATTTAAAATGTAACTAGAAAGTCAAGATAACCCTCCTGTAGAGCTCCACCCGGATGCATCCCCTGCACGACCAATCAGAATGCCAGTATTACTGCTAACTCATATGCAGTTTGAATATGTAAACACTATCAACCGGATCGAACGAGTATGGTGCTCTTGGCAAAGAGAACTCGTCAATACAGTATCGTCCAGAGCTATGTAGACAGATGGACTAATTCAATAAATAATATACACACTATAAGCCTAAATCACCTTTTTATTATTCTATTCAATTTGCGCTACAATTTCATTTCAAGTCTCGGCCTCTTGTACCATACTCCACCAATTCCTCTGATTTTCTGCTGCTGCCATCCAGTTCCTCACACCCTACATGGATCTAGCATCACCAATCACATCATCACTCCATCAAGGCTGTGGTCTTCCTCTTCGCCTTGTTACGTGTATTGCCTCCATAGCTATTTTCTTTGGTAGGCCATTTTCAGCCATTCAGCGTGCCCACCGCATCTCAATCTTTTGTACTTCATGAACTGAACCATGTATGGTTCGTTAAATAAACCTTTGATCACGTGGTTTGTCCCATATCTCCATAGGTGGTCCATCTTCACAGCTCCAACGAATTTATACAGAATTTTCCTCACAAAGATGATTAGATTCTACTCAGCAGTCTTGGAGGCAGTCCACGTTTCTTAGCCATGAAGGAGAATGAACCGAATAATTGTTATATTCAAGAGAAAAAACACGTTTTTGGAACCAGGAAAATCTCACAAAATATATTTCTAGCATGTAGTTTCCGAGCAACGAATCATTTTTCAATGAGTAAATTACTTCTTTTCTAGATATTTTGAAATAAATTTACTCCTAGTTAATAGATATGAAGGAAGCTTAGTGTGCAGAGCGCTGAATTCAACGGACTTTTTGACATAAATCTCCAAAAAACGTTGTCAACTCCTTTTGACTTCACTCGCCTCCTCCGAACTTCTAGGAAGCCGAAAGCATCGGAATTTATTACTGGTTACCCTGAGGCAGATCTGTCAAACAGTAGTAAGTATGGGATCTTCAAGTCCCTTTAAAAGGACACGCATGGAAGAAACACCTGGATATCCAAATAGCTTAAGAATCGTGGCCATCAAAGAAACCTCTCGTGTTGACTCATTTCCCAATTCCCTGCGCCATTGATAGACCATTTTATATCCATTTAAGCTGAGTGGAGGCGTAGAGTTTGGGCTCGTGCACTGTCCATTTTTCTGGCTAAATATGGTTCGGAATAAGTACAACCAAAGTGTGTCTTAGGTGTTCCTTTGTGCTTAGCATTTTAGGTCTGATCTTAGTGGGGCCCCAAGGCTCTACTCCGTAAGTCCAATAAGGTCTTATAGTGTTCATGCGTATGAGTCTTTTGTATTATTTTTGTTAATTGGCAGCTTTTATCTTTTGTCTAGTAAGTGTTGAAGTAGCCTGAATTAGTGAGTAGAGTGCTGAGTTACTGTAATGAATGCTCTGGATTCAATTCCGGCTGTGCCAGATAAATTGTTTTATCTGATAACAGTTACAGACAGACTTGTGGAATCTGCTTACTCTCCTGAGGCTCGCCCGACTTCTATCGATTGGGTCCTTTGATTGGAGAAAAAGCTTGTATCCTTGCACAACCATTGTCTTAGAAATAATGCAGTTTCTACCATGTACTGAGCCTAATACCCTTCATTGCTTGTTTTAGTACAGGTTTTTGTATGTTTTTTTAATATTAATACTACTTTCGTGGATCTTTTAAGGTCAGGTCGCTTTTCCTGAGGGTAGAAAGTCACAAGGAGACAATGAACCCCATAGAGAGTCCCATTGGTTATAATTTAATCTAATTTGGTTGTCCCATGGGATTACATATTTATAAGGATCTCCTGGGAGACAAAGCGATATGGTCCCGTTAGCCTCATTGTGTATTCCCTAGGGTGGGGAGGGCCGTCGCCATCTTTATCCGCTACATAATTATGTGTTTTCAATACAGAGGGCGGTGGGGCGGTAGGGGGGTGGCGGACAATGAGCTATTGTTCACTGATTTATATTCATAAGAAGGATTTATAGGAGAGGAAGTGGATGGCAGCACTTCTCGAGAGCGGGTAGTGGCAGCACTGCTTGGAGATCGGGTAGTGGCAACCCTGTTCGATGGCCGTGCGTCTCCTCTGGATACTGGATCTTCGTACTCGGTTTACAATAAACTCAACGTTAATGGAACATGGATATAAGTTAACTAATTTTTTCCATCTCTTCAAATTTGCATCTTCACCTTGCGAATAATATTTAAATTATTAACCTTTACAAAATTATATGGTTTCATTCCCTTACTTTATGGCTTCGTGTCGTACAATCTTGTTCTCAAAAGGACAACTGCGCTGCGCAACTGAAGATCTGAAAATATTAGTATTTAATATCCGGTTGTTATTGACGATATATTTTCCTATTGAATTCCTTCCTATTATATTGAATTAAAAATGATACTCGAGGAATCATGTAATTCACGTCATTTTTCTACTCCCACCTTTTTTTTCCCAGATGCCCGTTTCCAAACTGCGCGTAGGTGCCTACCAGGCGTATTAGTCATTCATTGCTCATTTGTGGAAAAGGCTTTCCTATATAAGTACATCTGCTAATGCCCAAGCTTTTATACAACATTATGAAATTTTCAATTGATATATTTTACCCGTGTCATGAATTTTATAGTGAATAAAAAAATGTAATGTAGTGAATAAAAAAATGTAATTAAAAAACATCAAAATTGACACATCCTGTACAGACAGCGGGCATTATTAATTTTGTTGTTAGCAACTAAAAAAAATGTTGAGATTCTTATTGCTTATGATGTATTCCATTGAAGGTTGTAATATGCAACGAAGTGCATATTTAAATATATGTGTGTGTGCATATTATTTCCTTTATTTCATGTAGAATGCATTTCCTTTAGTTCGATAGAGTGATGTGACACCCTATTTTTTTAAAAACTAAGAAATTGGAAAATTCAAGATTCGAGTGAAAACACCACAAGTAAAATTGATTTATGTTGTATCCCAGTCCGCTTAGCAATGATTATATATAATAGCAATAGCTATTCGGCCGCTGTTAAAGATATTTCTCTACCCCCTTTAATATCATCTTTATAGCTTCCTATGTGTATCAGTTTCTCCTAATCCCCTTTTGGTCCAGCGTATACAATAGCAACTAGGATCTTGACTGTTCCTCTTTGACTCGAGCGATAGTGGCCGTGCCCGAAGGAATTACGGTGTTATTATCGCATTAGATATAATTAGAAGAGTAATGCGTCAGATTATTGTCGTCATTATTCCATTAAGGCTTCGTTGACCCTCATCCAGTTCCAAGGCTTCTCTCGATTCGGAACCCTAAGATCCTACATGGTCCACTTTCGTTGTGACCGACACGATGTTAACCTAATTTTGTTTCCTCACTCTGTATATCTCTAGTGAACTAAAAGATTGTTTAACTTGAATTTATCAGCCAAGTTATGTGGTGTTTTGTGTGAATTATTATTATTATTTGAATGGAAAATAGTTAACTGGATAATTTAATCCATTGTTTATTATCATATTTTATTTTTATTTTTTTGCTGCAATGACAATAATTGTTCTTTATAAAGGACATTGTCATTGAGTAATCGGTATGAAGTCCAATTGTTATCTCATCGGGTCATTACCTGATGAGCCATCCTTATACATTCCGCCCCTAAAATATTGTAAGACTGAAGAAAATAAAAGAGAGAGTGAGAGAGAGAGGGAGAGAGAGAGAGAGAGTGAGAGAGAGAGAGAGTGAGAGAGAGAGAGAGAGAGAGAGAGAGAGAGAGAGAGAGAGAGAGAGAGAGAGAGAGAGAGAGAGAGAGAGAGAGAGAGAGAGAGAGAGAAGATGGTTTGACAGAGTGTATCATGAAAAGTTAAGAGTATAGATGAGAGATCAGAGAAGTCACTATGTTAGTAGATTTTCTTCTCACAAGTCAACTCTCTGTTAGTCCTGTGATTTTCATCTTTCTAGTCAATAATTTTCGAGGTTCATTACGTATCAAGAAACATCTGCCATTCTTGCCCGAAGAGATATGCTATCCAGACTCAATCCCAAAGCAGTTGCAGCTACTGAAGGCTCTCAGATAGTTGCGAAGTCAACATACCAGACTCACGACGCAGTAAAGTCATAACTACAACACACCCTATAATAATTTCCCTGTATAATAACTTCTGGGGCTTTTGAATGTGCAAGGACTCCTGGTATTATGGTCTGTACAACCTCTACAACGCCTATTCTTTAAATCAAATCCAACTTTGCATACAATACTAAAATAACGTTAAAATAAATCCTGACTTGTTTATTATTACTATATAACGTACTATAGTATAACTTGTAAATTTATTATTTAAAACTAATACATGTTATGTATTGTACAAGCTATACCAAGCTTTATTGTTAGAAAAAGAAATATGACTGTAGAAAATTTTGAATCTTCATAACTGAGTGTTATATTAATTAGGTCACATAGGCCGGTAGCAATACTCCCGGGGGAGGGTCTATAGAGAAGATGGTTAAAAAGGTCCAGGAAGGCTCGGGGAGTCAAAGACATTGCATCGAAGTCTTATCTTCTGGAAGGAAGACCTGCAGAGGAGGTTGGCTACAGAAGCTGGGAGAAGATAGCCAGATCCAGATGTCCTTTTCACAGACCTGGAGTAGGTAGAGTTCTTAGAGATGTAGAGGTATAGAGAGATCTTAGAGATAAAGAGAGTGTAAATTTAGAGTTGTTCATCCACCCGATGAAGAGCTCTTCCTCTACACCTATTATACCATAGAAGTGTTATAGCAATCCTCTATCAATCTGAATCCTTGCTCATGTCTTAAAGTATTTATTAAATGGCATTGCTATTATGACACTATATGGAACATTAGGAGTACCGGGTCGGTGGTACCTTTATTGTTAAGGGACAAAGCCGGCAGTAGTAGGCAAGAAGCGGGCAACTTGACATCTAGGCTGTCACATCTAGCAAAAGGGCCCCTTTTCTTTCCTTAGAAGTAGATTTATCTTTTATCTTCGAACTACGACCAGTACACAATAAATATATTGTTATTTAATTAAATCAAAAGGATCTTTATTTAATAACCAACAGCTGGTCAGTCAACCACGTCAACCTTTGGAGAAGAGAAGGAGAGACATATCATTAATGATATAGAATTACTATGCGTTAACAATAACATCTCATTTTATTACTTCAATATTATTCGGATCAAAGGATCGGGCTTTTCCTTCAGATCATTGCTTGAGCAATGAAGCCATTATAGCAGTATTCATAATTAGTAATTTTACAAATGAAGCAATTCATTATAATTATTTAGATGCTAACTTAAACTATATATTTTTGATCACAATATTGATGATTTAATAAAGATATCACGTTGACTGATTAGTAAATTGTTAAGCAGGCAAACAACTTCCGGAAAAGATTCCAATTTAAAATTGAGTTAGGACATTAAAATAAATAAAAGTTGAGTTGTTATCTTCAAAAATTGCATTCCCAAAATCAAAAATAGTAATAAACCATTCTTATTTCCTTATAGCACAGAACACACAACTTAGAAAGAATGACAAGTGGGATTTAGATGCAATGCAGAACAAAATAAATTGTTTCCTTGTTCTAAAATCAGTAGTCCTGTTGTAGAATTAAACAGCAGTGATACAAGTAGAGAAAAGGCTCCGCTATACTCGGAATACTTGATGAGCCCTTTAGTTAAAGCAGTAACCGATTTAATTTAGCTTTGCTGAATAATGTATCTTGTTGATACAGAGTGTAGGGAGCCTGATATTAGATCCTAACGAGAGTTTAACCCCAGCCTCCTTTCGGCTTTTTATCCCTCCTCTTGATGAGCACTAAGTGATCGGACAAATTACTCTGGATTTATGACATCGTGAGCTGGACAACCCATCCTGTCTTCTCCATCCATCTACCTCTTCGGAGGTTGCAGCTCTTGGTAATGTATCTTATCTAGGATAGGATCATTTATGTCTTCTTCAAGGAGTGTATTGTAGTAAGATAGATTCGCTTGCTCTGTGTTAAATATGAGCCATGTTTAAAATACCATGCATTTTATATTTTAGAAAATAAAATAAACGTAAAGTTAAATACTCTTTTAAGTTTCCACGGTCACTATTTATACAAAAAACATCAGTTGTTTCTTCTGGTTTAGACAGTGTCGGTGAATTTTCTGCCAACGTTTCGCCATGCATGCTGCTGACTTCCTCAAGGCTTAATTGAGACTGAATCAGTCTTCTTGATGAATTAAGCCTTGAGGAAGTCAGCAGCATGCCTGGCGAAACGTTGGCAGAAAATTCACCGACACTGTCTAAACCAGAAGAAACAACTGATGTTTTTTGTATAAACGTAAGAAAACTTTGCAGATTTTCTCTTAACTCCGGACTATGAAATGAAAAACTAATAGCACAGATAAAACATTTTACATTTATGATGTAATAAATATTTCTCATCAATCATCAATTGATTAGAATGATTTTGTTGACACGTGATTTAGCAGTCGCCATAGACTGTTATCCGTCATTGTTAATAACCTGAACACTGATAACACTTATAATACCTAGTCACTTACTGTTAATTTATTAAAAGTTATTAGCCTCTTATTTTTTTAATTTTAGACCCTTCTAGCGTCCCTATTCTTATAAAAATGTTTTTATAACATTTTCGACGAAAACATCTCCATTACATCTCTTGTCAAGATCCATTTGATGACATTTTTCACTTAACTTGAATTTTGGAATTATTTCAAATTTCTGGAGGCATTACACTGTTTCTTCTTCCCAAGACGGTAATGCCCTAAGTGTTAATATCCAGTTCATAAAAATAACATAAAAAACAATAAAAACATAAAACAAAAACAAAAACGATAGGAAAAACAATTTAATTACGCACACACAAATTACTGAAATGAGACGAGTGATAAGAAGAGGTTACGCGAGATAATGAGGTAGGTTTCATGGCGATTTTCTAAATCACAAGTACATTTTTACATTTTTTCAAGCCATATGTATTATCAAATTTTATCTGAATGTTATTAATAAATTTAATTTAATGTAATTTTATTTTATTAATTACTTATCTATCTTAAAGTAACACCAACATAATGCATTGTATACAGTATTAGTATTATTCGTAAATAATGATATGCATTTCTTTATTATATGTAACGAAATACACTTACCTGACATACATCTTTTCGTATCATATTTCATCATGGTATTCAGCTGTATATTGATTAATATAACATAACAAATAGTAAAATTAATATAGCAATAAAAATTAGCATACAATATTTACAATCTCCTCGACACCTGGTAATTTATAAATATGCCGCTATTTCGACATTGAGCATGATAGAGTAAAAATATGACTCAATAATTATGAAACTTGTTATTTTGTTTTATTAATCACAAAGTTGGCATTTCCTCACCTTTAGCCTTGTGTCGATAAAGGTTGGAGGAGGACTTAGCTGCTAGGTGTACAAGAATGGAGGATAACAGCGCAGGATCGAGGAGATTGGTTGGCTGTAGTGGAGGAGGTCCGGGTTCTTGTAGGACCGTAGAGCCAATATAATAATAATAATATAATTCTGTTCAATAAAATTAATTAATTTAAAACATAAGAAAATTAGAGTTGAAAGAAAACGTAAAAAAAAATTGTTTATTCATGGGTTTCTGTTTATGTTAAACCTTATATACGAAATAAATGACATGAAATAAATTTATTTATTTTTTCTTTTCAATTAGATATTGTTTTATTAATTTCCTATTTTTTTCTGTTTGTAGTTTTGAACCATGGAGTAAAAGATAAAAACTGGAGTAAAGGATAAAGCTGATCTCCAGCTCTCCTCTTTCTCTGCAGCTCAGTGAAATGCCCCTGGAAGCATGAAGACAGGAACTTGTAGTTTATTTATTGTTTATGATCAACTGTTATTTTTTTTGTTATTTCTTTATTAAATATATTATAAACTGAACAGAATGATGGCTATCCTTCCCCTATTACCCAATCATCGCCGAAGCCCACACAGACTTCTTGACTGATGCCTCGAAGCTTCCCTCATCACAGCTGTTAGCCCTGATAGAACTTCTGCTTATATGGCCACTAGCGTTTATTTGAATCTGTTATTTATTGTTTCTATCAATTCAATACATATGTAGAGGCACTGTTCAGACTCTTATTTTCTTTTTTAAAGATGATTTCAGTAATTTATTATCCTACTTTCTGTTCAGTTTGAATATCTGTGAATCGAGTAATTTTTCTTAGTCAATCATTTTAAACTGCACTCTCTATATCGAGCTTAATGTAGTGGCTCTATAAATGAATAGCTCGGAGCCTTGGTTTCATTCATTCAATAATTAAATTAATAGTCATTAAATGAAATAGATACTTATCTTCCTAATATATGAAAAAGTTTTAGACATGTAATATTTTATCGAGGAACTACTTTGCTTAGTCTTATGTCGTGCTCGATCAGTTATAAATATTTTTAGAAATTGCAAATCACAAGGCCAATTCCTAACTTCATTAAGGTGCTAGACTGAATGTAGCACTGTTATTTAAATTAAATAAAAATATGGAATGCATTGACTTAAGAACAAAAGTAGGCTACTACTTATTCCAATATTTCGATTACAGAAAATGTATTTCAATACAGAGGATGCAGGAAAATCATATTAAGACATTTTTCTTATTAGTTATAAATTATTTTTTTATCTATAAAACGAACCTAAATAAAAAAATATATGACTAAAATAGAGCCAAAAACTCAAAAAGAAACACTATTATTTATTATAATGCAATTGGGAAAAACCACAATGCAAAGCCTTATGTTTCAAAAAATACACCTACTTACCAGTCGACGTTTCGCCTATTCAGGCATTATCAAGACACCAAAATCAAAAAGGGGTTATGTGAATCGCATCTCGAAGAAAAAAGTGCAATACATCCCAACGATCAACAGCCCAAACAGGCTCCAAACATGAGACTGTACCCCGCCACCAAGACGTTCAACATACAACTCAATACAAGGTGTATTTTTTGAAACATAAGGCTTTGCATTGTGGTTTTTCCCAATTGCATTATAAAAAAATATATGTTTTTCATTATTTTATTTAATGCAAAATACTCAGTATCTCAATACTAAACTATGTAGGTAATATTGTATGTAATTGGTTCACTTGAGGGGTACAATATAATTCCTAAACTGAACTTGTCTGAAACTGAACTTGAAAAGTCGTGTAATAGGCCAGCGGTACCAAAGTACCAAAAAAGGGGCTTTAGGTCGCAAAAAATTGAAGAGATATGTTGTATCTTTTGTATATTGTATAAATTGTATATTTTTGATATGTTGTAAGGGCATGTCTGAGTAGTGTATTCAATCCAAGTTTGCAACCGAAACAACGGATGGGAAAACTTAGGGTGGCCGAAAAACCTCGACATTTTCGGAGTTACTTCAATTTTTTCAGAAAAAAAACATGGGTAACCATTTTTAAAGTAGATTAATTTTTCTACAATTTGAATCCAACCGCAGCTCTGTAGCTCTAATAGATTCGGAGCTAAGCCCCTTTTTTTTTAATTTGTAATTTTCTCCAAAAAGTCCAAATTTTAAGTTTTGCTCGACTTTCGAGAGGAACACCCGGCCGAAAGAAGTGATCCTACGATGAAAGTCATGGGGATGAAGTTGTAGTAAATTTAATAAGCTTTAATGTAAGCACATAACGAGGCCTGTAAGTGTTATACTTCTCTTGTTTATTAAAAAAAAGGGAAGGAAAATTGGGGAAAGTGGGTGCTTTAAGAGCATGTACTCTTGTACGCCACGAATCGATCAAAACAGCTTGTTTAATGTAAAATGGGGATTGGTCCGGCATTAGGTGGCAATTGTTAACCCTTTAGTAAAATAATTGTATAGTTTTGTTTAGCATTCTTTATGTTCCACTTACTTGTATTGTTTATTATGCAATTTACCAAACTACAAATTATAAAATAAGACACTATTAGTTTCCCTTCAGACGGGAAGGTTTGAGAACTACCAAAAACTTATGCATTGAATCTTATCAGCTATGTGAATCCAATGTCAATTCTTAACAAACATTTTAGTGAATAAGAAATATATTTTTTATTTAAGGATTCTAATTTCAAATTTAAATGTATTTATAAGTAAAATTCTACGTTCATAAGAACTAGCTCAAAATATAATTTTAAATATCTCTCATTACCAATATAATCATTATCAATTCTATATAGTCTTGAATCCTGATTATCGTACGCTATTATAATAAGCATGGAAACTGATGTAATAAGTAAAATACGCTAACACTATTTGAGTTTATTACCTCCATATTTCCATTACACGTAAAAAAAAAAAGAATAAATGAAAAACAAAACAATGTATTTTCTTTTAAATACTGAACGTAGGATTTAGTGAAAGGGATCAGACTAATGAATGATCATAGAATTTAAGTTCTAGAGGCGATGACTAGATGGCAGCACTGCTCGGTGATTTTTTTCTTTCTAAAGATCTTTATTTCCGTTTTCTTTGGACACAGTTCGTTTATAAATAATACATCAGAATTTCACTGAATTTTGACACACGCAATTGATGTTAATTGTAGGTACACGTTTTCCACCTACCAAAACATAACTATATATATATATATATATATATATATATCTTATGTATATTTACTCACATATACACATATACGTGATGGAACTCATCTACAAATAAAGGTCATCACTAGTTACCGATTAATTTCGTCCTATGGAATCCTTTAATTTTTCCAACCTCCGTTCCTCTTGAGATTCACCCGATGCAGTTCAATAAACATCTTCACATCATCAGGTCTCCTCAACCCCAGATTCCAAGAGACTTGGAAACAATAAATAAAAGATTAGGACTCGATTTGTCATTTTTAATTTATAAAAGAATATATCCTAGGGTTATTTTGTCCTCCGCAAAGAGTTTACCTCCCGCCTTCTATCATGGCAGACCAAGCTCCATCTGTAAGGACATTGATCCGCCCAATCCTGTTGTATGGGTCTGAAACATGGACGATAGGTAAAAGAATCGAGCAGGACCTATTAGTTTTTGAAAGGAAAATCCTCCGAAGAATTTTCGGAGGAGTCGGAGGAGTCTCATCGGGAACTGGTGAAGGCGAAATATATGCAATATTTAATGAAGAGGATGTTCTGACAATGAAGCTTGCCAGATTGCGATGGGCTGGGCACGTGGCTAGGACGGAGGACGAGACAATACCTAAGAGGGTCTTGACTGAGCCTCTCCATGGCACTAGGAGAAGAGGGAGACCGAAGCTGAGATGGTCGGATGGTGTGGTGAGAGACGCCAGAGATGTCCTGGAAGTGAGGAACTGGATGGCAGCTGCGCAGAACAGAGAAGACTGGAGAAGGCCGACTCGTAACCGAGTTGTAGTGCCGAGTTAATAATAATAATATCCTAGGGTGTGATTCGATATTATAAACAACAACTGTATTTAAGATTCTATTCTTATTTTAAGATTTAAATTCTATTTAAACTCTGCTCTAGTATTTTTAATCTTTGCGTTCGTCTTATTTACACAAGGTAGTTTATTACTGCATTAAGTTAATTTTATTAATCTAAGGAGAGAAGCACTGGAGTTCCTGAAGCTTAGATTTTTCTCGACATGTCATAGAGGAGTTGTATATCAGGTTGCGTGCCAATACTATTAACGATGACTTTGTTTCAGATTATTAATTTTATTTCAACTCAGCAACTTCCCTCATTATCAACCCTCTACTTTCATAAGAATGAACTATTATTGTAAGTTTAAAAACAATTACACATAATGAGAGGAAATATTATCTTTTATCACATCATTTTAAATCGCATGTTTTTTTTTAATTTGACGTCATTTTAGGCTGCTGTGGCTAATCTTTATTTTAGCTCGTTGGTTTATTTTTTAGGAGAAACTGAAGAAACAAACATGACGCATAGCATTGCTTCCTTCACCATAACTTCATTACACTCTCCCCGTCGTTCTACATCACACCCAAAGAACAAATATTCTATCTAGTGCGCCATTATCTCTATCCACCCTATATGTAAGTCATTTCTAATTAATACTAACCAAATCTTATCACAAAATTTGGCAAGGTATAGTGTTTCTCTTCTTCGAGTGTTTCTTTACCGCAGAAGGAAATATATAGTTCTGCATCTGTGCTGGAGATTATTATTGCCTAAAAGATATGATCGAAAAACAGAATATATGCTCTTCGATCGGTTATCGATCAACAGCTGTGATCAGGCACAATATTTTCTATTTCAATATATTACCTACTAAAGAAGGCAGTGTGTTGGGTCTTCTTTGTGCATCCAGGATGCTACGGTATTTATATACGACAGAAAACTGATTAGTTTGAATTATTTATTGCATTGGCATTGGCTGCTATGACACCGAGGGTACGCACATCTCATTAGGAGCCATTGTTGGCCTGCGCCGGCGATAAACCACTCCCACTCTTCATATTTATCGCCCTCGAAAATATATACATTTTTTTACACATCTTTTTCTTCAGGTGTCCTCTTTCTACTTTGTCGCAGGGGCATTATATATTCTGTGCCTCATCGCCTCTGTCAATTGAAATCGTATTCGTTACGACTCAAAGGAGAATGGTCTTGAACACGGGACGGAGTGTATATGCAATAAAATGAACTAAAAAAATGTTTAATATTTAAACAACTAGGTTAGCCACACTTAATGACTCTGTTTGTAGAAAAATTACCAATAATACTTTACTGGTCTATAAATGACTGTATTCTGATGAATCTACGAATAATACAAGGATATCATCCTGGTATTTCAAACTTTACAATTAACTAATCTCTTATTTTACTATAAATGATCGATGAAGCATACTTAAGGGGCGCAGTGGCTCAGTGGTATAGCCCTGAGTTGCTGTGCCAAATATCCTTGGTTCAAATCCTGCTCGTTAGCAGAATTTTATTTAATTAGATGAGTCCTATGGGATCTAGGACCCTCCTGAGGCTCAACCAGCCACTCTAAAAAGAGGTTTCTAAAATAAGGAGGAAAATCTGGCGGTTGAGCACGACCTAAAACAGATTACTTCCCTGCACAACCGTTTTCCTATAAACAGTACAGCCTCTTAGCCACAATTAATGACTTAGTATGTTGGAATATCACCAATAATATTAAGACCGTGGAAAAATTCCAACGAAAAGCCTTAAGTCTCCAAACTAAAACAGAAATAGAATTTAACGGTCCAATATTTCGCCCATTCAGGCATCCTCAGGGTAGAAAGAGAATAACAGCAAAACAAAACATGAATAATGCACCCAAGAAACATACCACCACCTCGAAGGCTCAAATGCAACTAATGAATCATAAGGAAGGTTACTCGACCCCAGCTGGTTAAGGTTAGATAAAAACAGCTGATAGATACTTCAGAAATTCAAAATTCAATATACACACACCAAATTTCAAAAAGCACCACAGGAAAAATAAATAATAGCAAATATCACAAAAATTAAGACGAAAGACCATATGAAAAAATGAAAGTAAAAATGCAAGAAAAAAAAAAATTATCATTATCAAGAAACCAGTGGATCTACGGCTACTCCACAAAATATATTTGGACAGATAATTTCTATTTCTGTTTTAGTTTGGAGACTTAAGGCTTTTCGTTGGAATTTTTCCACGGTCTTAACATTTGTAAGGTCTCTTTTTTACTTTTCAATCACCAATAATACTTTACTGGTCTATAAATGATTGTATTCTGATGAATCTACAAATACTACAAGGAAATCATCCAGACAGTTTACACTTTACAATTAACCAGTCTCTTCTATTACTATAAAAGACAGATGGATAACACTTCAGAAGATTCTAAGATCCTACAGTTGTGTCAAATGTTGATAGACATATGTCGGAAAATAGATGGCTGAAACATACTGTCAAGTTATCATAAAACTACAAACAAATACTATAATGTAAAGATACAATAGCAAGTAGACGATTATTCTAGGAGGTCCTAGATTAATCCTATTCTGGACGTTTCAGCTCATAGGTTCTATGGTCCTTCTCATTGGATAAGGATCCATTTAGATGATATAATATATTAAATATTCATATTCATATAAAAAATAAGAGCTGGGGATACATGCTAAAACCAAATTTATTATTTGCTCTACCAAAAGAATTATTAGTTTCAGCGTGGTGAGGTGAAACCATCACATCCACATCGTACTTCAGAGGTATTGACATAATGGAACAAAAACTTACAAAAAAAACAATGGGTCTTGACGACAAAAGAGAGAGGGGGGGGCAAGATGAGACGTATGATTTGTTTCTTTACCGTTTCCCGGCCGTTCATCATTAAACAGATGTCCTCGCTGATTGAAGGAGTTCACTTCGATCGGAATGGCTTCATTAATATTGTAGCCCTCCTTCTCTTAATTATGTTTCTTTCCTTTCAATCTCGAAACGATAATTTAGCCCGCAGGTAATTAGCATAACTGGAGGTGATCAGAGATCGTGCTCGGTATCATTAAACACGTTGGGTAAAAAATTGCCTAATTATTCGAGGAAACTGTTTTGCCACCGGTCTTGTGTCGTTGGAGGGAATAATCGACACCGTTCCTCAGGAACAGATCGAAAAAGGAAGAGTAAAAGAGGGAGAAAATAAAAATAAGGCAAGAGCAGAAGGTGCGAGGCTAAATCAGAGTCCGATACTGGCAGATAAGCTCACCATTTTCGTTTTTCTGCTTAAATCCTCGAGAGCGCGAGGTATCAGATGGTTGGACGGGGGGGGGGGGGAAGAGGGGTAAGATAGGATCACAGCCTCCCACATCGGAGATGGCTATCGAGGAGGCATTGCACCATCTCATCCATAAGGCACCTCCAATTACTGTTCTCCTAGAAATATTCCTCTTCATAATCCATTCATCTACAATGGCGACTTATCATGTCCGTGCCTGCTAACTGTTGAGCATTACCAGACTGGACAAACAGTTAACTAGATCCAACTCTTGTAAAGCCGCCGGCAGTGTCGCCTTATCCATACACACAACTACCTATAACAACGACTTCGGGAGAAGAATAAGCAGTATTAGTTTAAATTTGTTTTATATTTACAGATTACAGATTAGGTCTAGGTTTGTATAGGTTGCGAATGTTCACAAAATTAACGTATTTCCTATTAAATAAAACTCAAAAGACTCACCAAAATTACGGTAAAGGTGTAAAAAACACTATTTAGCAATTTAAAAACCTTAAAGCGAAATCTTAAATTTATGGTCTTTAGGTTAAAAGACTTTAAAAGGTAAACCTCTTACTCTCTTATCGCTTAGTAGACGATTAAGCAGAGGCAGAAGCTTCATGTCATAGTTAACGTACAGTAGACTTGGCTCGTAAGAAAGAATTATATTTACTGTGATATGGAACGATGTAATATATACGAGTAAGTAACATGTACTCGTATACAAAAATCGATTTTCTACTATGAACTAAATAATTTGACTACTAATCATGGACTAACAAGATTGTAACTTGGTGACTAACCTAGTGGCAACTCTCCAACTCTACTCTAACTGTAGATAATCTTTCATTGCACCTCCTCTCTGATCTCTCTTTACCTCCTAACCTCTCTATTCCCTCTCTTCTTTGTCTTACCATACTTTATAGCTGATCCATTTACCTATAAAAGAGAATGGGATGTCAATGACGTTACGCTGCTGACAACAAGGAAGCAATGTCCTCGACTAAAATCCATTATAAACAAATTATTTTAGGACATCAAACTGTTCAATAACTTCTCGATCCGACATCAATATTCATTTTAAATTAAGAGCGCACTTTGAATCAACTCCCTCACTCTTCGATTATTTGAACTTTCAGCACGGATTCTGAACATACAGACTCGCTAGGTGATAGATGCGCAAAATATAACGTTTTGATAAATATTTATATCAAACGTGTCAAGCTAGTACCCTGGGAATCAATTAATTTTCTACAGCACAAGCTATCAGAAGACTCTACATTAATCATCCCTTGTTTGGGCACTCCCGACCGCAGCGCATGGACAACAACAACGTCTTCGGCGAAGAGCCGGAGGTAGCCAAGAAGTGGTGAGAAAGGTCCTTCATTAGATATAAACATGTCCAATTTGCCTGGGCCATCCGTCATGTCGCCACGGCCTCCTGCATCCCAAGATGGTCGTTAGCTACTCCACCACGTACGCTACATCTTCAGGAGAATACATTATCCTTCTCTTGCGTAACGATCCCGCTCGTTCCGTCCTTGTAGGACCATTAAAAATAAATTGAAAAAACGAACTTATTTCATTAGGTTCCTTAAGCGTCGATAGGGGATAGAAATGACATTTAAGAAGTCATTATAATAGTAGAGTTTATCGCATGTAAAGAATATGTTCAGTGTCTTTTTTTTAATAATAAAAATATTGACTACTTTGTTATCAATACTAATTTCTTCAACCGAATGTGTTGGCCAGCGCAGGTACATCACTGTAAAACATGAAAGGGTTTGGAAAAATTTCTTATTGATTCCAAACTAAATTTTCCACCTAACGTTTTGGAATTAATTAAACTAATAATAAGTCTTACAGGAACAGCTGTTGCTTATTCACTGGTAGCTACTCATGTGACCCATGCATCTCTCTTACTTAACCATACTCTTAACATTTACTGTCTGAAGTCCAAGAATCATTCTTCACCCAGTTGAAATCAATGATGTTACTTACTCCATACAAGTTTCAAAATGGAGTAAGTGTGCAATTGTTGTAAGAAATTGCTGGAAAAATGTTTATTCATAGGATCCCAACATTATTGTAATAGTTGTTAAGTACTACTTTTAATATATAATATATATATATATATATATATATATGTATATATATATATATATATATATATATATATATATATATATATTAGAATCTTGTCCTGGAATAGTTCCCTGTAAGCAGTAAACAAAATACTGAAGGTTTTATCAATACTTTGCTGTGGTAAAAGAGTTAAAAACAAAAATCTCAAATCTTGGACTAGCAGCTTTTTTACTGTTAGCGGTTCATACGAGTTTAAGAAGAAAGTTAAATTTCAGGAGTTTTTACGAAGACCGGAGTGATCTTATAATAATTTATTATATGTATGTAAAATAAATTTTATGTGCATACAAACGGACACACAAACACAAAGATATACTATATTATTTTTTTTTTCAGTAGACCCGTTCTTCCCTAATGAAGTGTAGCAGTAACAAAAATAAAAAGTAACGGCCGAGTAGGACTAATCAAAAGGAAGGTGTGATTCAGTGCCGTGATGCCTTATTTATTCAAGAGAAACGGCTACAAGCAACTGCCGAGATAAAACCGTGATGAGGCTAATGGGCGTCGTATTGTTGTAAGCTTTAATTGATGCTCGGTTAGTCTCTATTCTGTACCAACTGTATGAATATTTATTACTAGGTCTCTGTCATCGGCATCTCATTAAATTCTCTTACCAAACTAACAAAAAAAAAAAATATAAAAATAATAAACAGACATTGCAACAAAAAATGCGCTTATTGCTTTCACCTACCTTATTTTAATAAAGCTGGGGGAAAAACAAGGAAAAAAGAAGAAGACATTTTATCTGTCTTAAACGGGAACATTTTTTACTTGAGTTTATAAATCGCGGACCTCTAGTAAGAAAGATATAGACTTATTGAGATATTGAACACAATGATATAAAAGGATACTTTTTTATATGCACTAAATAAGTGAGACTTATTACTATGGAATATCTTTATAACTTATTGACTGCTCTAGATCTAGCTTGATGACTACTCTCTCACATGTTATAGACTAACTACTTCTCTCTACTCTCTATTCGCCTACCTTCCACCTTCTCTAGTATACGTTCATATTGAAGAAAAAGAGAGAACAAGGAAGTTTATATTGCTGACAAAACTAAAGCATTGCTTTAATATGTATTTCTAAATAAAGAACAGACAGATTGTATTCTCGAGTTCCAAAGCGCAGAGTTGCTATGCCGAAAGATCCGGATCAGATTCGGCTGTAGCAGATAAGTTATTTGTATAAGTTATTAAGCCTGGTGGTTGAGCTTCATGTAGTGATACAAGTAGTATCCATAACACTGAAATTATTATTGAATGCTATTATATATTATTTATAGGTTTAATACTATATTTTACCAACTTACGAGGTGTGGTTATTAAATAACGAGACTGACGTTGCTTTCGATATTCACTAATTACCTTCACTAAGTTCCTGAAGGTCAAACTATTAATCAAAACTACTACCTTGAGGTACTTGAGGCAAAACTACGTGAAAGAGTAAGGAAAAAACGACCCGAAATGTGGAAGGACAAATCATGGGTTCTCCACCGAGACAATGCATGAGCAGGCATCCCGCGTTATCTGTCAAGAGGTTCCTAGTGCAGTACAGTATACAGTGTTAGAACATCCACCTTATTCACCAGATCTTTCACCATGTGACTTCTATCTGTGAGGTGAAATGTTCATTAAAAGGGACGAGATTTAAGTCCGTGGAAGCTGTAAAAGAGAAAGCGGCACGCGTCCTGAAGGAGCTGGCAGAAGATGACTTCCAGCACTGTTTCCAACAATGGAAAATTCGCATGGATCATTGTAGGGATAGAGAAGGTGTGTATATTGAAGGCGATAGTAAGTAATTGTTTCGGCGGTAGCGGCAAATTGTTGCAATCCGCAAATCTACCCACCTTAATAAATTAATTTCTGGTTCTTCCCCTGAATGTCTGTAGTAGATTAATTGGTAAACCCTCAATGAGGAAAAACAAAGAATAATAAACCAAAATAATTCCCTGATTTATTTGTCACACTATCTTTACATCATTAAATTATAAAATAAAATAAAAACAATTCTTCATCTTTACATGATTAAAGTATAAAATAAAATAAAAACAATTCTTCATCTTTACATGATTAAATTATAAAATAAAAAAAAATTAAACAATTCTTCTATTTTTACAAAATAATTCAATAGAAAAAAAGGTAGATTTTTCATAAATAAATTCAAGTTTAACTTTATCTGGCCAGATATTTTTTAATCGAAATGTTATTTGTGAGAGTAAAGAATAACTCAACACCAAATAGTAATAAAAGGCGTACGACCTGATGACTGTAGAGTTGCAGTACGTATTGGGCCGATATCGACCTGGAGAATGGCATTACTTGACGTCAGCTTCATGACAGACTACATCATAGATGGTTGCCGGTGAGCGTGAGTCTTCGAAGTGTCCCATAAATGTCCAGGTCGAGAGAGATTGAATTTAAACAAAATTACTTTTCATTAAAAAAAGTAACGCGCGAACTAAGATTTATCAGTCTATTCATGGCCGCATCAGACATACAACTGAAGTTAGTTAGATAAGAGTCCAAGTTAATCCTCCTGAAGTAAATAAAGCTCGCAAGGCGTATTGTTCTAGTTTACCGTTAATGCAATTTTAAGTCTAATCTTTAAACATTAGCATTTTATAACAAATAATAATTGTTTTCGTCTTCGTTCTTCAGACTATTACCTAATTAAATTATTTAAATAAGAAAGAAAAGCCAATATTCAAGATGCTGTTTAAGTAAACAAAAAAAACAACAAATTATAAACATTAAATTTATTGTGAGCGCCAACATACCGCCCACCAAAATTTTCATTTACAAAAATTTTCCTTATTCTGGAGGTGGCAGTAGGGGTGCTAGCTTTACAACAGGACGTAAATATTCGCCTTTGGCGGTTTTTAACTTCACTACTCGTACTACACCATCTGGTCCAGGAAATACTTCAACGACCCTTCCTGCAGGCCAACTCAGTAGAGGTGAATTTTGTTCTTTTATAAGCACTAACGTACCACATTCAATATTGGGATTTGAGACTCTCCACTTTCCCCGCGCTTGTAAAGTGCCAAGGTAGTCCAATCGCCATCTCCTCCAAACATCTTGGATGCATTTACTTAACAATTGCCACCGTGTCAATCGATTGGTAGGATTGGATGAGTGATCTTGCTCCGGTACGGCAAGTAGCGGAGCTCCTATAAGGAAGTGTCCCGGAGTCAAGGTATCGAAGTCATCTGGTGATGTGGATATCGGATACAGTGGTCTTGAATTAAGAACTGCTTCAATCCTGATAAGAAGTGTATTGAATTCTTCAAATGTGAATACTTGATTCTTTAAGATTCTTGTTAGGTGATATTTAAATGATTTTACACCCGCTTCCCATATTCCTCCGAAGTGAGGGGCAGCTGGTGGGATAAAGACCCATTCAATCTGTTGGGAGTTAAGATGCTCAATAATTTCACTCTGAACAGATTTTGAATTAAACCATAAGTAAAGCTCCTTTAGAGTTCTGGCAGCCCCAACAAAGTTGGTCCCATGATCAGATATTATTTTTGACGGCAAACCTCTCCGCCCTATGAAACGATCCAAAGAAGCTAGGAATGCAGTCGTGGTAAGATCTGACACTAATTCAAGATGAATCGCCTTTGTGCTTAAACAAATGAAGATGCAGGTATATGATTTGTGTTGAATAGATCGTTTCCGTCTAGATTCCTTCGTGACGAAAGGTCCTGCGAAATCAATGCCGATGTTGATGAAAGGACGACCTTGAGCGAAACGTGTTTTCGGCAAATCGGACATGTAGGGCTGATATGTATTTACTCGATGTCGGTGACAGTCGAGGCAGTTATGAATGCGGGATCTTATGACGCTCCTTCCCGAGACGATCCAGTAACGTCGGTTCAACAGGGAATGCAATAATTGTGGTCCTGCGTGAAGATAGCTACGATGATAATGATCGATAAGTATTTTTGTTAAATGGGTATTGCGTGGTAACAATATCGGGTGCCTTTCATCATCCTTCAGAGGACTATTTGCCAAGCGTCCGCCCACCCTGAGGATTCCCCGGTTGTCGTAAAACGGTGACAACCTTTGTAGGCTAGGAATTTTTAATATTAATGTTTCTGAAAAATAAGAAGTTTGAGTAGCTCGTACTATGAGAAAATTGCTCTCCTTTAATTCCTTCAAGGTTAAGTGCCCTGTTTGTCTCTCTAATATCCCTCTTGAACAGTTAAAGGCAAAGCGTTTTATATAACCTATTACACAGATCAGTTTCTCCCAAGAAGAAAATTTCTGAATTACTTCGTTAATATTCAATTCGCTATTAACAGCTAGAACTGTTGAACACTGCGGTTTAAGCTCAGGTAACGTACTCGTGTTTAAAGTCTGAGATATGGGCCAATTGGGAGGTTCTTCCTGCAACCAGGGTGGTCCTTTCCACCATGTTTGATGCTCTAGTAACCATGAAGGTGATATCCCACTAGAAGCTAGATCAGCAACGTTGTCTTCGGATTTAACGTGATGCCATTGTTCCAATGAAGAATGTTCGAGAATGGCAACCACTCCATTTGCAACAAAAGTACGCATCTTATATGGGGGTGTGCGCAGCCAGGCTAAAACAGTAGACGAATCGGTTAGTAAATATATGGTATGAATCGGGAAACACTTTAAGAATGTTTGGAGAGTCTTCAGTACTTGAATCAACAAATGAGCTGCACACAACTCTAAGCGTGGAATCGTTAGCGTCTTAAGTGGCGCTAACCGGGTCTTTGAATAAATGAGATGTGTTTGTATAAAATCAGCGGAATCCTTTGTCCTAATATAGAATACTGTCGCATAACCTAAGGTTGAGGCATCAGCAAAGGCTACTAATGAAATATCCTGGACGGGCGTCGGAAATATGCAGCGTGGGATCCGTATGGACCTTACAGAATACAGATCGTCAAAATATCTCTTCCATTCTTCCTGCAAGTCTCCGTATAACGGGTCATCTCTGAAATGGGTTTTGCGAAAATGTTCCTCGCCTTTGACATCGAGCGGATCCAGGTGGGTGATAGCAGCTACATCTTCAACTTGCCAAAATCGTTGCATGGTTTTTTCAAAAGAAGAAGTTTCCAAATTCTCTTCAAAGGCCAATAAAGAAACGTCCTGAGTTGATGTATTTATGGTGGGGTTCTTTACTGGCCCCAGAACAATGCAACCGAATATAGTTTGGAACGCTCTCGGAATGTTATAAGGTAAATCCAATCGTTCTCCAGTAAATATTTCACCAAACAAATCAGCTCCAAGCAAAAAATCAACTGGGCCTGGTTCGTGAAAACAAGGATCTGACAATTCTTGTTCAGAATAAAATCGAAGTATTTCAGTTGGCAATGGCGATGATGGTAGCATCTTGCTTATAGATGAAATTACTACAGCATTAGTAGTGAGTTCAGGGTTAGCCTTGTCTTTCGGTACCAGAGCGCATTTTATTTGGTATCTACCACCGTCGATAGGAGTATCAGCAAAGCCCTTTAAGAAATGTGGATTACGTGACCAAGGTAGCCCCAATCGGCGGGCGCAGTCAGTGGTAATAAAGGATCTTTGAGCTCCACAATCGATGACCATTCTAACAGGTTGATAATTTTCTGATTTGTCTCGAATTCTGGCGCAAGCTGTCGCTAGTAGCGTATTCGAATTTCCACCGTTTGCTGAGGAGTAAAAGGCGTTGGCTGACTTGACTTGAGAGTTTTCCTGCTCCTCTGTGATTTCTGTGCCTTTAATAGCTTGCGATGGACCCGCAGAGTCATCAGTCTTATGAGAGCGGCCTTGTACAAAGTGAAGCAAGGTATGGTGGCTTAGCTTACACCTTTGGCACTTTTGTAGACAATAACACTCTGAAGTTTTGTGGTTAAATCTAAGGCAATTCAGACAGAGTTTTCGGAGCTTCACTTCTTTAAAACGTTCAGAAGGCGTAAGTTTTAAAAATTTAGTGCATTGGTAAATACGATGTCGATTTTGACAGATAGGGCAAGGATAGTTTCTGTTGTCGAATTCGGTAGACATGAAAACCTGTTTAGAAACTTTAGCTGAGACCCCGACAGCGCGGTGGTTTGGTGGACTTGTATCGGCGATTAGGTTAGTTGACTGCAAATGTAAAAACTGTCGCTGTATAAAATTCGAAAAAAAATTAAAGTCTGGAACTTCAGTGAGTGAAGCACATTCCATTTCAAATCTTTCTCGTGTGCTAGGGTCTAACAGTCGTAAAGCGAAGGTATAAAGTATGAACCCGTCAGGGTCTTCCAATTTTAAATTTTTGAAGGCTAACGCACATTCTAAAATTACTTCAACAAATTGTTCAAACCCGTTGAGATTTAGTTTGTTTAAAGGCTTGAAATTGAAAATTTTGACAAGATAATTAGACGCCTGCAACCTTTTATTATCATAACGCTTGCATAGCGTTTCCCAAGCTTGTATGTAGTTGGCTTCGGTAATTGGTATCGATGAAACCATTTGTGCTGCTGAACCCTTTAATGCTGATTTTAGATAATGATATTTTTGTACATCAGTCAAATCGGAATTTGTATGAATCAAAGAGGAAAACGTATCCTTGAATGAAACCCAGTCTGACACTGTTCCATTGAAATTTGGAATGTTAATGGTAGGTAATTTTATGCGGGAGGTCCCTCCAGCAAAGCTGTGGTTCAGGCCAGTGTCATTACTAACAGCAGAAGTGTTAACTTGATTACATTTCCGCCCTGCAGCTAAAGACTTGTAATAAAGATCCCGGGTTTTTATTTTTAGCCGTTCTAATTTTGTGATCTCTTCCTCGTTGTTTAATGAACGCGCTAAGTTGCAGGCTCTTGTTGTTGCCGTTCGAAATTTTTCATAGCAATCATCCAATCGTGAAAGTCGCGCTTCAAAAGTCGATAATTGAGAAGAGTCAATTTCTAAAGTTTGCCCAAGATCGAATGTTTCGTTAATATCCACCGCTCGATCATTTGCATCTGCTAATAGTTCGTCTAGCTGTTGCTCTAATTTGCTAGTTTGATCCTTTGGAGCCATAGTAGAATAATATGAAGACTATGAAAGACCGAATGAAGAAACACAATATTAATAAACGACAAATTACCTTTTCCTTTTTTTTTTTTTTTTTTTAATGAGGGCTATCGCTAATTTATGCACCAGTACTCTCACCTCAGAAAAAAAATAAGAAAATACAATTGAAGAAAGTGTGACAATAAATCCCGGGCCCGGAGGACCAATGTTTCGGCGATAGCGGCAAATTGTTGCAATCCGCAAATCTACCCACCTTAATAAATTAATTTCTGGTTCTTCCCCTGAATGTCTGTAGTAGATTAATTGGTAAACCCTCAATGAGGAAAAACAAAGAATAATAAACCAAAATAATTCCCTGATTTATTTGTCACACTATCTTTACATCATTAAATTATAAAATAAAATAAAAACAATTCTTCATCTTTACATGATTAAAGTATAAAATAAAATAAAAACAATTCTTCATCTTTACATGATTAAATTATAAAATAAAAAAAAATTAAACAATTCTTCTATTTTTACAAAATAATTCAATAGAAAAAAAGGTAGATTTTTCATAAATAAATTCAAGTTTAACTTTATCTGGCCAGATATTTTTTAATCGAAATGTTATTTGTGAGAGTAAAGAATAACTCAACACCAAATAGTAATAAAAGGCGTACGACCTGATGACTGTAGAGTTGCAGTACGTATTGGGCCGATATCGACCTGGAGAATGGCATTACTTGACGTCAGCTTCATGACAGACTACATCATAGATGGTTGCCGGTGAGCGTGAGTCTTCGAAGTGTCCCATAAATGTCCAGGTCGAGAGAGATTGAATTTAAACAAAATTACTTTTCATTAAAAAAAGTAACGCGCGAACTAAGATTTATCAGTCTATTCATGGCCGCATCAGACATACAACTGAAGTTAGTTAGATAAGAGTCCAAGTTAATCCTCCTGAAGTAAATAAAGCTCGCAAGGCGTATTGTTCTAGTTTACCGTTAATGCAATTTTAAGTCTAATCTTTAAACATTAGCATTTTATAACAAATAATAATTGTTTTCGTCTTCGTTCTTCAGACTATTACCTAATTAAATTATTTAAATAAGAAAGAAAAGCCAATATTCAAGATGCTGTTTAAGTAAACAAAAAAAACAACAAATTATAAACATTAAATTTATTGTGAGCGCCAACAGTAATTATGTATAAAAAATGTTTTTATTGCAATGTCAGTCTCGTTATTTAATAGCCACACATCATATTCCAAAGTGACAACAGAAATGGCACTAATACGTTCGATTTTCTTCTTAAGATGTGGCGTTCGTAATGTTTATAAGGCTATTGGAAAGAAGTGTTTGCTAGAGCTGGAGAGACAGACAGACATATGAGCGGGTGGAGGCAAGTGTCGTGTAGATGGGAGGAGATTGGCGAGACTGCCGCGGCTCGCACCGTGACTCCAACCTGGGCACTAAATCCTCCCGGGGCTACCTCTTCCTCACCATTGTTCTCTATCGACGGCTACTGCATAATGTCCCCCTATCTACCATCTCCCACCTCACAGAAATATAACACCTCAAAGGGTTATTGGTTCTATCTGCTACGGCGTTGAATTACAATCGCCATATATGTCGACGCGAACTTCAAGGAAAAAAGAAGTTCAGAAGATGAAGATAATGCGTAATCCCTTGGCTAATGCAAGACCTACTATAAGAACGTTTATTGCAATGTGAACGAACACAATTAACGTTTTGATTATGGCATTGCAATCAAAAGAAATCTTGTAATGTCAACTCAACAGTAACAAGGAAGAACAATTTACAAGGCGTGACAATCCTTCTTAATATGATATAATATAAAGAGGACATAATAATATAGACAGGTAAAGTTTATAAATTAAGAACTGAATTTTGTGACAGTATAGAAACAAATGTATGTGGGGTCACATGTAGTCTAGTTCTTAGCATAACAACCTACCAAGAGCATTGGTTCGCACCCCGGCATTTGGCCTTAGGATTTTTTAATGGGAGTAAAATAATCCTTAGTTATGCTGTACTTCGGAAGGGACTTAAAGTGAGGATCCGGACCGTGTACGATGTCAGATAGTTGTTAAAGGTTCCAATTCTAATTATATCTGGACAGACAAAATTTAGGACTCCCACGGTAGCACCGTCTGATTAGCCATAGCAGCATAAAGAGACGTTAAATGAATAAACAACAAATGAATATTGTGATGAAACGTACGAGAACGTAGAAATGTATTAATTGTTAGAACTATACAAAAAAAAAACAATAAAAGAACCCAATGTTGGTGAGAAAGGTGCCTTGGCGCTTGAATAAAATGGAAATGGTGTACCAAAACACAAAGCACTTTTACAACAAAAGTCAATTGATTGCAAAGCCCAGGCAGCTAAAATTGGCCAGATGTTCAGTATTCTACGGACTTCTTCACTATGAATAAGAATAGTCTGGTAGAAAAATTTGAAATAAAAGAAAGAAAATTCTTGGACTGATATAAGATCACTGAGAATACAGAAGACGGCACAACAGTGAGCTGTATCCTAATATTAAAAAAATATCGGATGTTATGAGAAAATGTAGAATTGCACTCCACTTGCTAAGTATGAAAACCTAACTATACGATTGACTTACCATATTTTTACCTATTATAAAGAAAAGAAGAGCAACCAGTATGGTTGGAAGAGGCAGAAAAAGACTTGCAGGAGATTACTTGTGAGGATAGGCTAGAATGCAACCGTCTCAGAATTAAATTAAATGCTCGCCAGGTTTTTCAGAGAAAAGCTGACGACGGGAAAAAATGGACGAATAAAGGGAAGGAGCAACAGCGTTAACGTATGAAGGACCATTGGGCAAAGATCAATGCCGGGCAGTTAAAAAGACTACTAAAGACCACGTTAGTAGGCCAATACGAAAACTCATTACAAAGAAAATAAGGAAAGCTCCGATTACTATTATTTTTTTTTTAAATCCTGAAAGCTTCCTTCTACGGTTGGGCGATAGTCGATAGTTAGCACTATCGATAGGGGGATACTATCGGCTGAAAACTATCGAATTCTATCGATAGTTTTTCGATAGCTGCTTCCTTTTATTCCAAACCTATTCAATAAAGAATTTCCACTAATTTAATTTAACTAATTTACCTACCTTCTATTTGAAATTTGCAGGATTATAAATTATAAGACTATTTCATAAAGATGAAAAAAAAAACAATTTATTTGATTTTTAAATATTTACAATTTACATTTTTACTATAACAATGGACAAATCAAATCTTAAGAAAAGAAAATAACGAAATAGTTAATTTCAAGGGTCAAGTGTGCTCCTTGATTCACATATTTCCCGAAAGAAAAACTAGCATTTCTAGTTGAACATTTAAGAATTGTAGAAAAAGATCCCTAATTAAAGAGGAAATTCAAGGTTATAAAAACCTAGAAGAGCGAGTGCTCAATACCGCGAATTTGGTGTGCTTGCATAAGTACATGATTACTACATGTAATTAGTAACGTAATGTAATTAGTAATTTCGGATAATTAAATAATGACACGCCCGGTGCGGCATCAAAGTTATATAGAAGAGAACGCTCTGGCTCTAGGAATTCCGAGTTCAATTTCAAAAGAACTCGACACTGGGCAGAGACAGATCAGCATAATTCCGAGGGTTTCAAAACTTGAGGGTAAAAAAGATCCATCGACAGTTGACAGTAACGATAGTGACCATCGATAGGCATGACCTATCGATACATCGATAGTAACAATCGACTATAACCCAACCCTATTCTCCCCTAAACCATTGCGCACAACTCCGATCTGCCATAACAATGTCTTATGTTAATCACCGTTTCGACAGCCATCTTCTCGGATATATTCGTATCCGCTCTCAAATCCGCTCTTTCATTTGAATACAATGAAAAGTTATTCTGACAAAAGAAAATATATTTCTGAAGGATCTATTGTAATGCGGCTGTTATGGGAGTGGAAAAAAATGTTAATGTATAAAAAATAAAATATGGGCCTAATTTTCAGTTGTTCTTCTGTCAAGCCAAAGTTTGTGCATATTGGTGATTTAGCCAATAATCACGCTCAACCGACAGGTTTCCCCCTCAATTAAGTGTGCCTGGGATAGCCCAAGAGAGGCTCAGTGGGCACAATGAGGGTCTGTTGTTACCACGAGTTCGATTTATGGCTTAACTGCCATAGATTAAATAATGTATCTGCCACAGCCGTAGTCGAACTCGACATCTATCTCAGCAGCTCAACGTTCTACACACTTAGTTATCCCCTTCCCATAATGTCTATAAGTATTCAGATTTAAAGCAGTTATAGAATCTTATGAATTTCCTATATCATTTATTGTTTAGTCAATGTTATTTTTTAAATTCAGAGCTTGTTGATGCTTTGTTTCTAATCACAAGAAATAAGTGAAGATGATTTTTTAGAACCCTGTCTGTATCTACCATCTAAACAATAATAAAATCCTGCTAGTCTCAAATAAATGACTTTGCTAAACTAAAGGCAATTAAGCAGGGAGCCAATTATTGAAATTATAATCATCAAGCTTGAAAATTGTATAATTTCAAATATTTATTTTTATGTAAAGGAGATAGTTGGCAGTACGTACCAGCCGTTATATGTAACGGCCACGCTCTCCAACATTCGCCCTGAAGATGACCTACACTGTAGGTCGAAACGTCGGCACATAATATAAGTACTTCACTTATTCTGTGTTCTTATTGACTGCACCCCCCAACTATCTCCTTTACATCAGATCATCCAGTCAACTATTTTCATCTCATACATATTTATTTTTAGATTGTTTCTATTTTTTCACTTGCGGGAGCTTTAAGGGTTTAAAGCCGGCTTTAGCAGAAAAATTATTTAATCTGTGTAAATATCTATTCCCTTTGATATAATATACTGTTTTGTCTCTCAAAGTTTTGACCCAGAATTCAAAGGGTTTGACATCTAGGTAGTTTCATAAATTTTTGCTTCATTTCCGTTCCATAACCAACCACAATCTTGGCTCCACCAAATATAATATATCTCAACTATGACTCGGCTATAAAAGGATTTTTTTTACTCCCTTTCATTATAAATCTTAAAATATAATAATCAATCTGAGTATTAACAATAAATAAATAAACCTAAAACCTGTATCAGTACTACAAGTGAAAGGGTCTGGAGTTCAGTAAATGGTAGAGACTGTATTGTTTCAAGGACAACGGGAAGTGATTTGTCCTATATCCCGCAAAACCTCAGGATGATCCTAGATACCATATGATCCATCTGCAGCCACTAACAGACTAAATAAAAGTGTTTCCAGCAGCGGGATTTGAACCAGGATTTTCGGCATGGCAACTCAGTGCTTTGCCACTTAGCCACTTCGCTCCTAAATAAATAAAGGCCTACATATAAATTAAATATGCATATTAATTTATTAAAGATTGAGCCAAACGTTATTAGGATGAATGGGAATTGTTTACTGCAACAAACATAAGAATGAAAATTACTATAAACACAAGAGTATATGAATTTAAATAGATACTGGAATAGTTGCATAGTTTGAACTGTCAGTTTTCATCCCGGTTAAGGCCAAAAACATATTTTTAACACCTGAGAATCAACCTCTATTGAGAACATACCTCTTGAAGATTTGAAGGAAACGGTCTATTTCTGGCATGGTTCTTAGTTAAGAACGATCGGTTACCATTTTACGGAGCCATGAAGCCCCGATAGTTTTATTTAAGATTATTTCTTTTATAGATGGATGCAAGTAAGTACGAATTGGTGGTCAAGTTTTCATTTCGCTTTTATATTTCTTTCTAGGTGTTGAGTCAGTACTTAATGTATTAAAGTTTATATAAGATTTTATTTACTGTAATCATGTATCCATTCCCTGTAATATAAATTAGCGAGAATAAGATGACTGTACATTAATGAGAAACAGTAGTACCAACCTAACGAAGGCAGCCAGTGATAGGCGTGGCCTCCCTTACCATATCAGGATTCATCCTTACAAGGAACCAAGGGAGGAGTCTACCGCAACTGCGAGCAAAATGGCCGATATAATTTTATCAAAATCTTATATTTTAATTGTTATAACATGAAGTAGTTCTACATTATTTGTAGTTTCAGGATTTCAGCCATACTCTTCTGCGCAATGAGTTCATAGCAAAAACGGTTACTTCAAGTTTTCTTGATTGATATAATTTATTTTATGAAAATAGTCTTTCTATATAAGGAAGAAAATGATTTTGACCATCTACATTATTCAGAATATATATGATCAAACATTTCCTCATCAATTTAACAATTCTCATGTATGATTCCTAAACCTATGCCACAGATATCCAATTTCAGGCAACTGGGTTTTAGAATGAATTGCGTACATTTTGCAAAATATTTGAAATAAAATTCTAAACAGAAAAAGTTATTAATAAGAAGTTATTAGAGGAAATGTTAAAATTAGAGGATGAATGGAAGAAGAAAAGACAGTTTGATAAAGTCTGATACTAATGGTAAGATTCTCTTTGAATTTGGTTCTCCTCCTCTACTGGCGGATCTAGGAGAATTTTCAGGGGGGGATGGGTCAATCTGAATTTGTTATCAATGTATACACGATCCATATATCAATGAAGATACATAAAATATCATAAATAAACGAAACTAAACGAAGCTAAACGAAACGAAAATAAAGCTAAACGAAACGAAATTAAATAAACTAAACGAAACTTAACGAACCTAAACGAAACGGAACGAAGCTAAACGAAACCAAACGAAAATAAACGAAACGAAAGTGAAACGAAACTGAAACGAACCAAACGAAACGAAAATAAATGAAACTAAACGAAACAAAACGAAAATAAAGGAAATAAACGAAAACAAACGAAATCGTACGAAAATAAACGAAAAGCAAATAAATAAACTAAACCTTCCTTTTTTTTCATCTTTTCACCTTTACCATTCTCTCCAACCTTACCTTCCTGACATAAATTTATATTGTTATAGATTCTACGTTGAGATGCAAAATACAGAATTATTGCTGACTTTTCCATCTTATAGGAAGCTACTGGATCAGCAGACCTATAAAATATCTACAAAAGAAATCAATGGGAAATTTTTCTTGAGTTATTGGAATATCAGCTGGGTATAGAAAAAGTAACAATAATTCCTTCCTAGATATAGTAGGCAAATAGATCGCGTCAACAAAAATGAATATCCTATTTCTTCCCATAACAATATTGCTTCCAAACTTTCTGAGCACGCATAAATTTTAAAAAATACTTTCGACTTTGAAAATACTTCAGTCTTCACCACAGTCCCTAACCGTGATAAACGACTCTTCTCAGAGCCATCCATATCCATTTAGAATCAATTCTCTTTAACCAAAAAACAGACAAAGAAACCCTGTCCCTCCCTACAAACCATAGCACCAACATCTCCCCCTGTTCTGCTAGTAACTAGTAACAGATAAATAAAATCTACTACTTATTTTTATCCGAATTTACTTCCAGCTCTATTTCCTTACCATAATACAATCAATGTATTCAGTTTTGTAGTTTCCGTGTCTTCACCCAACATTACCATTAAAAATAAGTGTGATTAGAATCGAGTTCTTTAACGAGCACCTGACACCGCTAAGGCTCGAAATCGCCACTTTACGTTCCATCCGAAGGATGACGTTACAAAGGATTTTTTACTCCCTTTAAGAAATCCTAACCACTCATAAGGTCACCTGCAGGATTGCGAACTAACTACCTTTGGCGTATAAGGGTGTTATGCTAACCTATATACCACAAGTGACCCCTATTGATGTAATAATCTCTATATTTTCCACTTTTATGTTCGATGGCCACTCGTACCTCGCCTCAACCGCTCACCGGAGGATACAAATATGATTTATATATTTTTGAAAGGATGGCTATCAACATGTCGCTGAGAGTTTACAACCGGACTGGTAGCCACTTATCTCGGCACATATATCGATTAATCAGATATTTCCTCCCGCATCGATCACCCGGAGGTGAAGGTGCAATAAAAACATAATTGGGAGAGTTGTTTCCAACACCCCCCTCTTGTTCCCAATCAAATAGTCTTATTGTAAAAAAAAGAACCTTTTACATAAGAATATTTACATTTAAATTCACGTAGGTCGTCTAATATCCGTATCGACAGGAAGGTTGGTACCTTCTCGAATTATCGGGAGCCAATAAAAATAAAGAAACTGGGCGCTTCTCGTTAACTTTTTTAATCTCCGCTTCCAAAATGGTCCAATCTGTTCTACATCTTAGTAAAATAACAAGAAATATAAAAAAAAAAGAAACTAGACCAGAAACAAGTTGTTTATCAAAGGGCCGAAACGTAATATAAAGTAAAGCGGTTGAGCTCGTGTTAAATTATAATGTAAATAGGCGATGGGAAGGTGTTCCAATCAACGACCAGGTAGCTCGCTCCTTGGCAGGTGTCTACCTTCGGCAGCCAATAATCGATACCTTTCACTATATCGATAAATCGAATGTAAACAAAACTCTTTTCAAATTTATTAAATGTGATAAATATTTTTTTAGAAAATTGATTAATGAATAAAATTTTGTTATTAGATTATTGATTTTTCTATTGTAAACAACTTAAATATAAACATAATTATTAACTACCAATTTTTAATATTAATTTTATTGTTTGGTTCATGGATAAAAAAATGTCTTTACTCATTACTTACACGCTCAGTTGCAAGAAACGTTCTGGGCATTTATTTATGTACAGATGCATGGATAATATGAGTACATATAATATATTTGCATGTTTAACACAGCTTGTAGTAGAAGGCAACCTACTACTACACCAACGTTCAGATTCCAGGATGCCAACTTCACTTATTACCCACCAATGTATTTAAGTAGCCAAGTGCATACCCCCAAACGGAGAGATCAAAGACATTTAATACGTGTCTTAAGATCTCAAAAATCAAGATGTTTTAAAGCTTTTCTTCTTCATTATGTGCATTTCCATTATCATCAGACATACGCGATCAAAATACCTCAAAACTTTTATAGCATCTTGAAATATAATTTGAGCCATCAAACTTAAAAATCGGTCCATCGTTACATGTGTCTAGTCGATAATCGGCTTTTATCTAAGTAGTCTTCTGTTCTGAATGTGTAATAAATTTATATACGAGTTGCATAAATATTCATGCCCCTCTCTCATTGTCTGTGCCTTATCTGGCTTTCCTCCTTCATGGAAACTGCGAAGAAGGGTAAGTAGATAAATATCTACAGGGCATTAATTGCTACTTTACGACGTGCGCATTACAAATGGAGGACTTATTCATTCGCTTATACTTCATGTCCACGCCTTCTCTTGTAACAATAATTTGTGGCACAAGTCCTTACAGGGGTTACGGTGTCGACATTGCGACAGTAAGGCATCCCAAATTGATGGCATCAGTTATATGGATGTGATGGAATGACTACGCTTTTGTCAATGGATCCCATATAGATTCTTTAACCTAGAGACTCTATCGGATTCCAGGGTATGGTTTTTAAGCAAATTATTACATACTTATTGGCCTATTTTTGTCTCTACACAAGATCTGAGCAAAATAATTAAACGACCAGAAAAGTTTTTGATTTGATTATGATTCTTTTTCAATCGCTTTTTGATGGTATTTGCGATTATCTTTATCTTTTCGACCCGATTTGACACTTCTCTGTTGGCATTTGGTAGGTATGTGAAATTCGAAGAATGCGGCACGACACCAACATTTCAAATGCTTCTGTTTTCTTCATGAGTGTTTCTGTCATTGTTCACGCTTCCCTGCCATACAGCAGTGCAGGGAATGTATAATACTTTACCAGTCTTCCTTTCAGAGGGATAGGCAAGTCACTACAAGTGAGAATTTTCTTCAAAACTATTCAATGGTGCTCTTGCTTTCTCAATTCTTGGCATTATTTCGACAGTCTGATTTAATTTGGAATTGATCAGCGTTCCCATAATTATGTATGATTCCATGTGTTCAATTATTTGGCCTTTTGACGTAAGTTGGCTTGGTACGTTTTGACTACGTCCAGATGCAGTCCATATTGTTCTACTTATAGTTGATATGAATATCTGGGTTTATTTTTAAATGAACATATTCCTACTAAACATTTAGTTTTATAAATTGAGAAATAAAAGACAAACATTAAAGGACATTATGAATTATCTTCAGGGTTTAATCTGACTACTTTAATTTAACTGTAACAGATCGAAAAACGTAATGAATAATATAACGGAATTTCGAACAAACAAAATCTGTAAAATCATTAAACTTTGAAAATATATATTCATGGCTTTCCTGTTATTTCAATTCTGGCTCGTTAATTTATTCCATCACCATCTAGAAAAGAAAAAAACTAAGGAAGCAAGACTGGATTACAAGATTGGACGGCCAGGTGTTGGAGGATACCCGATCCTCCATAAGGTGCCGATGTAACGGATACCGGGTAACATCTGGGCAACTACTGATCTCTGGCTCTTTGGCGTCAATCACATCCGTTCCCAATCAAATAAATACCAACCTTATCCCAAACAGATAACATCATTCCCTCCTTTTTCTTATTTCTTTCCGGATTGACTGGGTTCAGAAATCAATGTTGTTTTCCTTTTTTTTTGTTCTATATATTGTTTTGGGGTGTTTATATTGTTTTGTTTTTAGTTTTTTGTGTTTTTTTAGATTCATTCATTGATATTTACAACTATAATAATATTACAACAAGTAAATCTGCTAATATGAACAAATGACATGAAAAAAAACAACACTTGAGGAGAAACTTCCCATCGGTAGCACTCCAATAAGTATTAAATTTAATTTTATTCTTTTCACTGAGCTATTAACGGTAAGTAGTAGATCTACTTTACAATATCGGGTATCTGTTCCGCGGGTTGTCAATTCGAGTTAAGTTACAAGTTTTAACTACTTATTCATTTCATTTTTAATATTTTCCAAAGATACAAGTTATAGTGTAGAAAAGAAAATATAATTATAAAAGCTTCAACTAATATTTCTAACTGTAGATGATATATATTTGTCGAAATATTCTAGATGAAATGATTACCGAAGTATACGCATTTCCATGATTACTTGTATTTTTGGAAAATATTAAATGGGGAACAAATAGAAAGTTAAGACTTGTAGTTACTCAACTCGAAGTGACACCCTGCGGAATAATTTCCCAATATTGCTCTGTCCATCTTGGCTAAAGTGAAGGCCATGTAGTCTCGCAGAAGTGAATCTGGAAACTAAGACGAAATATTTGTCTGTAATTGTCATTGAACTTATAGCAAAGGGCCCAGGCAAAGCAATAAGCCCGCTTTTCAAATTTATTGCATTTTTATCCAGATACTAGTTTCTTATAAGATACTAGTTTTATTTAATCTCCTGAATTGAAATTTAAAGAGTTAGAAAAAGTAAAGAATATTAATGAAATTTGAACATTACAAAAAAAACTGTTAGTAAACAATTAAAAATATAATACATCATATAATTTTGACAGTTCCTGTTTAAGGTATAAAAATACTGTGTAAGATATAAGATAAAAATGAATAAAGGTAAAATACGGAGAAATGATAACAGACCGAGGATTTGTAGATTTCTATTGAGAATCAAGAAATCTAAAAGCATGAGACAAGTGCATCTTTATGTATTTTACTCGAAGAAATATATCTTTTGTTCTTGGATTATTTTGATTTATTGTTTAGGCATTCCTGCAATAATTTGCTATAGGCCTCAGGCTTGCTTAACCCACCTCTGACTATGAAGGACTATGATGTGCAATATGGGTGTGAAGTTAATTAAAGTATTATCCTATTCTAAGAAATACTGAAAGTTTTAATAAATTTATTGGTATTGATTACACTAAATTTTGGGTTAAAAGTAGGATCTAGTCACTTGTTTGGCTCATAATCTACACCCAGTCCTCTAAGGAAAAAAAAAACATTTAATTAAAAAAGATTTTACAACATACATTTTGTGAATCAAGATATCACAAAATAATTTAATCGATACTATACCGAGGCGAATATTGACCTAGACTCTATTGACTTTAGAGTGAAAGTTTTTCAAAGAAGTTTCCAATACTAATGCTGATGGACTCTTATACCAAATTATAACGAAATAAAAAATAATTTTATTATTCTAGAGCTGTCCTTTCAGAGCATGGTAGATGTAATTTGTAATGATCAGGGCAGTGTGTCCTACAATCTTCATATATGATTTATATACATACTGAAATATTTATATAATTAAGATGATAACAGAAAAAACAATAGTGAAAAATATAAAATTATAGCCATCCATAAAAAATAATAGTAGGCTTTTGAGCTTATAAGTACAATATGATCATTATTCTGATTTTGCTAGGAATAAGTGGTTTAGGATTTGAAGGAGGAAGCTGTTGAGTTCCATAATGAGACGGCTCTGGTTAAGAAAGACTTGTCGCACACAGCAGTTCAGTGGGGAGGAGAGAAGTCAGAAGGAATCTAGTAGGTAGAGATCACACGGAGGATTTAAAATGAGGATTTAAACTGTGCAGGATGACAGGATACAGGTGAGATGGGGCGCTGATTCTTAGAAACCCAAAAAAGACAAAATTAATCAATCAACACAATAAATCAAAATCTATTATAATAGTAAATACATATAACAGTTGCTTAAAAAATATCTGGTAGATATATTTAAAATGAGTAACCAGCTCTAAATTGAACACCAACTTTAGGACCATACATTTTTACTGGAACAGACTCAAACCATTTCGCCAAGTCAAATTTTAGTCTTGATGATATGTCAGTGGAATCGAGATTGTCTAAAGATCGGCACTGTTGATAAACAGTAAACATATACCTGTGAAGTCCTGTACCCTCCGGCGGTGCTGGCCCAACATATGCTACAAAAATAAAACATAAAAATATTAAACTTCTCCTCCCCACTGATAAAATTAATTTTAATTTTTGTAAAAATGATATAGTTGGTCAAAAAATAAAATGAATATTATTTTTTTTTAGGATTTCTTGATAATATTGACTATTACTGCTGTTTCCCAAATATCTGGAAATCTTCTGGTTATATGGACACCATTCATAATAGTTAAGAGCATATATTTAGCCAATGAGGGGGCGGGGATTTAAAGGAAGTTTTATGCACAATTATATAATGTAATATCTAACTTTCAACAAATATGCTTATAATGAACACCAGTGAATTACAGATACGGAATATACTTCAATCTCTACTCAAACTTGTATCATTGCAGTACTTGTTTAACAAACATTATTCTTTCTAATAAAGTAGCAAATTATGTTATTTTAATTTTACGATTTTGGTTGTACAGTTATTTTATTATCATGCCCAAATTATGTAATGTTAAATAATGAAGTAGAACTAGGCAGATAATAAATTAGAAGTAGCATCTAATTGATAAATTTGTATTTCAAGTATAGAAGAAACCAACTGAGTCGGCCAAACTTCTGGAATTTCCCCCACAAACTTTTTTTGTACTAAGTACAATTTTGGAGGCCCAGGGAACCCAAGTTTTCAAATCCACAAAGCTTCTTACTCAAAATTTAATTTTATTGCTGAGTATCAAAAATAATAATACATTGTTATTAACAAATATTGTATAAAATGTATAATATATTTTACAATTATCCCCTGTTTATTAACTTACAAACTCCATTTAGGTATATTGTAATTCAAATAATTGGACTTGATAAAACAAATAAGAATTTAGTAGTTGGTTCCAGATAAAAAAATTTTTATTGTTGTAGTTTTCTTTTAGTAAATCCTACGTTGTTTATTGTCTTTTGTTGTTAAACTTGTGTTTCTTTTTGTTTTTGTGCCGATCCTGCGACTCTGAATTGTAAACCAACTTTGGGGCCAAGCAGTTTTATTGGAATGGACTCAAACCATTTAACCAATTCAAATTTTTCTCTTGATGATATTTTGTGATATTCAACATTATCTGAAGATCTGCAATGTTGATAAATAACAAACATATATCTGTGAGATTCTGGTCCTTGAGATGGTTTTGGTCCAACATATGCTGTAGAATAAAGAATTACAATATTGAATTTATATTATCCTTTACCATAAAATAATGCCTAATGGATATAAATATATAGAAACAATAATGTTATTTAAATCTAACAATTGAGTGTTGTCTAGCAACATAAGAAATTACTCTAATATTTTAATAGTATATTTATAAGGAATAAATCTGTTGCCCCTTCAATATTCATATACAAGCTCTCCAACTCTAAAGATACCGGGCCTACTAGGTGTCAGTATCTAGTTGAGTGAGCATAATTCAAAACCTGTTTAATTAGAGCTTCCTAATTCAGTAATAATTTCATAAACCATAATCATTAATTTTGTTTCATACAAGATAAACCTTCTACCAATGGCTCAGATAAAAGGTACAGCACTTCAATGATTCTTAAAGTGGGTGTCTTAGCACTACCATAGCATATAGCATTTCTTGGGTATCTTGGACATTAAATTGAACAGCTGTTGACAGCCCAGGCTATCACATTTATCATCCAGATAAATATGTAAGGATGATTATGAGAAGTATACTGGCCTGAATGTAATGAGGATGCATGACGATATTGGCTCATCATAAATCTAAACGAGGCATATTTTCTAATATATTATATTACTCAATGGACATTGATGATGATTCTGGCCAATTTTCTCTATTCTGAACAGAATATTTAAGTCTGACCCAGTCAAGTCTCTGACCAAGAACATTGTCGACAACTTTTCTGGCTTTCCTTCCATCTTACCAGTCATTATGGACTGAAGTAAAACATATTTGTTGTGCCTCATAATATGGGAAAGGCAGACTGTTTTTCATTCTGTCAAGAAGTTCTCATTCTTTGTTCATTTGCTGCAGAAATTGCAAATTATTGATATAATCATTTCATGGTATTCTAAACATTCTGCCATACGTAAGTTTCAATGCCTCCAACTTATTCATTATACTTATTTTGAATATCAAAAACTCAACTCCACAAAGAAGTGAGGAAAGCACATAACACTTGACAAGGCTATATCTTTGGATGTTGAGAGATTTAGCTCATTTCAAGTTTCAAATACTTTGGAACTTAGTTCTAGCCATTACGATGTAAGCCTGGATTTCTTGCTTAGTTTTACTGATATTAACAGTGGAAAAAGATCTGGTAAAAGAAAATATTGCGACAAGACCTCAGGTAATTGAAAATAAGTATCACTCACCCTCAAGATAGAAGGACGTAGTTAATCAAGCGAAGGGCAACTACATCTGTCTGTTGTGTTCGAGGAGGAAGAAAATGGACTCAAGTCAATAATTTCAAAAATCTAATGCTTGCATCAGTTGATTGATTATTATTATTAACACAACCTTGATTTATTATTTCATCACTCTTATTTTACATTTCTGCCATTAGTTGGTCAATGTGGAAAAAACAATTGCTGGTCATTTGTATGATGTATATGTATAAACCTCTCCTACTTCAGAATTCTATACTATTTAAGAGATTTTTTTTAAACATCATAAAATATAATAATGAAAAAATTATTTATATTTTAGAAAATTGTTTTTGATAAATTTATAATAATGATTTTTAATAACTTACATGCCAAGTTCAGTGATTTCATGAGATTTCCTTCTTTCAGATCTTCGCCCTATCACATAAATATTTTACAACAATTGTAGTACAAATTATTGTCTTACCCACATGGTTTTAAACTATCTAACAATTCGATATGAGAAACAGATGAAAAAATAAAGCTTTTCTGCAATTTATTATTATATAAGTTAATATGATGTATAGAAATATAGAATATATTACTATAATGTTATATATATATATATATATATATATATATATATATATATATATATATATATATATATATATATATATAAGGTACGTATAGTTTATGCAATTAGAAATATATATTGGAAGAAAATCATTGCCTTGGTTCAGATTCAAACCATTATTCCTCTATTTATTTTAAATAATTTTCATTTCTATCATGTTTAAATGAAAGATATGATTTACTTTAAAAAATATATTTAGCTATTTACATTATTTAAATTAGAGCAGGGTTCTCTTCCATTAAGCGATCAAGGCAGCCATGGGAACCAAAAATTTATATGCACGAATATCCTAATTAGATGAAGATAGAGCAGGGGTTTTTTACTCCCTTACAAAATTCTGAAGCTATCTGCCGGGCTATGAACCTACAAACTTAGATATAGTTTTATGCTAACCACTAGACCATAGGTCACCCCCATGAAAAGTCTTTTGCTTTCAATGGATATATTTTTTTGTTTACTTTCAAAATGGTTCTTTTCTTAAAGTTTAGTAATGAGCCATGAAATATAATTTATTGAATAACATTCTTACCTTCACATTAGTTTGAAGCATGTGGAGGTAATAGGTTCCATTAGGATGATCTGGAGCATCTGGATCAAGGACAAACACTGTATACTTGCGACCCTACAATAAATAATATTTTATAATTGAAATAGCCTTTCTGGTAGAATATATTGGCCAGGCTGTGAGAAAGTAAAATATATATTTCTATGTAGTATATCAATTAATATTTTATTGATTAAGAAGGCGAACCATTAGGGCACAGAGCTGAAACCATGTTTTTTTTTTCTTTCTCAACTGATTTTATTTACAAAATATTAAAAACTAGGCTTCTATTTTAAATGATTTAATTTTAAATTAGGCTTAAAAATTAAACTTCTCCTTAAATGTTTCCTCTTGTTTTAGAGGATAAAGGCTTTCTTTTTTTTACCAAGTTTTAATGTAAATATTTTACATAATTCTTTTTCAGAGTAGCTTATAAAGTTTTTAAAGGAGCTTTTTCCAACTTTAAAATGAGATTTTTAATTATGCATATTCACTGTGAACTCTTTTTCATTTCTGACTTCATGCGTTACCTTAGTTAAAGCATTGGAGTTATTTATAATTCAGCATCCTTAATACAAGGAATGTAGAAGATGGTGAGGAAGCTATACTGGCCTATTTACCAGACGTTTATATGAACAACGTTATATAGTCTTATTATTTAATGGCTTTATTAAATATTTCTTTTGGAACTGAAAATAATCAAAGAATCATTTTTATTCCAAGCTCCTTTTGTCTAGTCCTCATTCAATATTATTCCTCAGCTTTCTCAATTATCATCAATTCGACCTAATGTAAATATTCATTATATTTATGCATACTTATAGATACTTGAAATACCGATTCTGTACATCTTAATTTGTAACTCAGCAGAAATTAACCAGTCATCAGATTGCAAGGTTTTGCCTCAACTAAATGGACCGAAATTCAATGAAACCTATTTAATCTAATTATCGTTTAGTCATAAGCTCATTTACGATAGTTATCTAAGTACATTTACAAGCATATAGGTCAATGTAATTTATATAATTTGTAACAACTTCCTTCCTTCCGTTCATAATTTAATAGTACTGAAAAAAATGGAAGCTCTTCATGTGATCGAAATGGCATTGATGGTAATTGGCTGAACTCATTGATCATGAAATGGCGTGTTTCTGGAACAAATCAATGTTACCAGCGGAATTTTTTTACTTCTTCCTATTCCCAATTGTCGATAGAGTAACAATCGTCCTTTTGGTACTCCTTTTTATGATCAAAAACAAAAAAAGCTAACAAAGAAAATCCATGTAATGCTGATTAATATTAATCTGATTGGCTCCACTTATTATTTTAAGTGGTAAATTTTTGTTCATCGAACGATGGAATTCAAATAAAATCTAAGCCACACGATCCTAAAACTATGATTTATTTATTATAATTTTTTAATTTTTAAATATTTTTATTTTGAAGAGAAAAGATTTGCCCTGGTCGGGATTCGAACCCGGTTCGTCCGCTTCACCGTGGCAGCGCTCTTACCATTTGAGCTACCAGGGGCCGCCTCACAGCCAGGACAAATCCGTTTTCTTCACCGATCCCATATCCCCGTGTTCTCGCAATTTTTATATACGAGGAAGAATGTTCATTGACATTACTTTAATGAGGATGTGATTGACTTACGTCATTATATGAATTATATTTTTTTATAATTTTTTTAATTCTTTTAATTTTTAAATATTTTTATTTTGAAGAGAAAAGATTTGGCAGGGATTCGAACCCGGATCATCCTCCTCACCGTGGCAGCACTCTTACCATTTGAGCTACCAGGTAGCTCATATTTTGATAAGGGGCCGCCTCACAGTCAGGACAAATATCTTCAAAATCTTCTCAAATATCTTTTCTTCAAAATAAAAATATTTAAAAATTAAAAGAATTAATAAAAACTTATAAATAATAAAATGGCGTAAGTCAGCAAGATCCTAATTAAAATAATGTTCAATGAACATTCTTCCTCGTGTATGCATCGCAAAATTGCGAGAACACGGGGATATGGGATCGGTGAAGAGAACAGATTTGTCCTGGCTGTGAGGCGGCCCCTGGTAGCTCAAATGGTAAGAGCGCTGCCACGGTAAAGCGGACGGTTCGAATCCCGGCCAGGGTAAATCTTTTCTCTTCAAAATAAAAATATGATTTATTTATGTTGAACATTTAAGAATGAAATGACGTGTAAGGTGTAACTTTACCATATTAGAAAAAAAACCCTAATGCAATAGAAGATTAGAAATCAAAATAATTGAGGAGAAAGCATGAAGACATGTCTAAAATTGTCTGTTCAATTCTCATCCATATACAGATTCATTGTAAGCTTTTACTCAGTCGTGTTTGTAGTTTCACTATGAGCTGATAGCGGCTTTTTGACAGAGTTACTGAAGTACTCACAGTCACCAGTCACAGTTAAACCAAAAAACTTCACATTAACATTTCACCTCAACAGCCAAATAAAGGTGTTGGGTTCAATGCATGGTATCGATGACTGTATAACTATACTGTTTCTTGGACAAGATCTGTGCAGCGAGCTGATTGAGATCACGCTCAACCGAATTTATTTTACTGACATTTTCAAAAACAGTATCAAGTGACACAAGTAAATTCTACCTTATGTTGAATATCACGCTTAGCAGTCAGATTTTCCCTATTTTTGGTTTCCATTTTATAGAGGCTGGGTGAGCCCCGGGAGGATCCTAGATCTCATTGGATCCATCTCTGGCTGCTAAAACATTATACAAATTCTGCCAGGAGCGGGATCTGGGCTCAGGGACTTGGGCACGTCAACTCAGCGGTCTACTGAGCCACTACGCTCCTCATTAAAATACTTAAGTGATTAAGGTAATTTTATTGAATGTCTTGAAGTGATATTTTTTTCGTGTGTCCCGATGATGCCAGAATCGCCGAAACCTTAACTGTTTAGTTATTTTTCGGTATTTTGGAGACTTAGGACTTCGTTTTTTTTAACTTTCCTAATTGGATTCTCCTAAAGATATTATATTTCTAGTACCAAATCGTATTAAAATGTCTAAAATCACCTTTACTGCATCGGGGTATGTAATCGTAGGCTGCTTCTGCCAGTCTTCCTTATCATAAATGGTATCACAGTTGTCCTTGGAGAGTTGGATCTTGTCCGAGAGAGCGACGAGGAGACTCCCCTTGAACTGGCAGGCGGAGCTCCAGGAGGCGAGAGGTGCGAGGTAGCACATCCCCAACGGTGCCAGCGCCAGCATGATCCCCATCGAGCCCAGCAGGAGGATCATCGAGGTCAGGATGTACCTCTTCGGGTCGACGTTAGCGTACTTGGTCGACATCTGCAACCAGGGCGGCTTTTTATATCGTGAGTAGGGAGTTTTACAATGAGCATCGATTTGATATGGTATTACAATGAATTAGCATAATAGCTCTCAGAGTATCATCGTTCAAACTAATTACGCCGGAAACGTATAGAAATCCAACGGATACTTGTAAAAGTTCATTGCGCACATTAATATTCAATTGATACCGAAGTTAAAGAATACCATAGTTGAAATGTAGTCAAAGTTGAAAAAAGTTGTTAATAACAAAATTAAAATACCATTTTCGTATTTGAAATGGGTGGTGACCCGACCCTTCATCTCATGATGGACAGAATGTAAGGAATAGTAAAAGAGGGGAAATACACTGAGCAAGAAGTAACCGTTATTTGATTCACCAAGATTTCGAAGACCATAATAACAAAAGGAACCAAGTATATTCTATTAATGTAAGGATGGAGATAGTTGGGGGTGCAGTCAAATTAAACACCATATAAGTGAATACTTATTTATTATTTGTGCCGACGTTTCGATACCTACTTTGTAGGTCATCTTCAGAGCTATGAGAGAAGACAGACAAAATAAAATAAATATAAAAATACATTACAGTATCAAGACTATAACAATATTATGTAGAGTAATAGAAAAGTTGAACGAAATAGTGAAGGAATTATATGAATAAAATTTATACAGAATAAATGTGCAGAAAGGTGATAATGCAAAAATATAACGAATTACTTAATTATTCTTGTCTGTTTTTCTTTCGTAGTCCTGAAGATGACCTCCAAAGTAGTTCGAAACGTCGGCACAAATAATAAATAAGTATTCACTTATTTGGTGTTTAATTTGACTGCACTCCCAACTATCTCCATCCTTGCATTAGATCTTCCAGTCAACTAATTTCCTCTCTATATTCAATTAACATTGTCTATCCTTTTTCATTTGTTTGACTTCAGTTATAATAAAAATGCTTCGTGAGTAGCATTTTTATCTTAGTTTTATAAACTGAATTATCGTATTTATTCTCTTTGAATCGGTGTTAACCTACTTAATACAAGTCCGTTTTGTACTTACCCTCCAATTAGCGAATTGTCCATCCAGAAAGTATCTTTCGTATATAGTCGGTTTGGTTTCATCCTCATCATCCTCCATAATGAAATTCTCTAGAGGTGGTTTAGAAAAAAATATTAAAAAGCTAAGCACTATTTCAATCAGGGTTTATAATTTATACATTATCTATAGCATAACCTAATCTAAGCATCGCCATGGCAACACCATCCTCCAATCATTACGTTTTCAAGGATCTCTTTCCTTAACGTCCTTTTATAAACAACCAGCAAATCAGAATCATTCCAAGTTTTTGTTTGAAACTACCTAATTAGAGTATAATTTTTATTTATATTGATTGCAAATCGTTCGTAATTTCTTTAGACTATATAGATACACATCTTCATGTCAATAATTAAGAATAGGAATATCATCAAGTAAAGTAAGAAATAATTGCCTACGAACTACCGAAATATTTGGTTAGCATGACTGTTGGAGAGCGATGTTGAATATGAATATCCGTAGGCACCAACCTTACTGGATTAAATGCTAAATAAAAATCACTTATGGGTTGAAACATGGGAACGCACCCAACCATGTTTTGTCTGGCGATGTTGGTCACTTCAAGCCCACCTGAAGCAACTTGTGACACTTTGTGACAATATAATAGTGAAGTTTGTAACCATGTCAGACCACTACTGCCCAACTTTCTAGAGAACAAAACTGTTTGTTTGTGAAACAATTTCATCATTTTGAATTTCAGCATAAATCTCAATTTATGTCTGTCTTTTCGCCACCAACTATGTAACAATAAAAATAGTAAAATTGTATATAAAAAATACTAGCACTTAATACTAATTTTGAAAATGTCACTATTACTCCAAAGGTATGGAGTCTATTTATTCACGTCTATTTATTCACAAATTCAAGATCTAATAAAGTTATGTAAAAATCCTTCAGAAGATTATTTATAGTGTCTATAAACTTCTAAATTAAGTATAAAGAAAAAAAAAATCAAAGGTGAGTTTTCACTTCGACAGCACTGTTCTGTTTTTCGGCCATTTTTCGTTACTTTGTTCACTTGCTTGGTTGGCCTTGTGTGTCAAAAAAAAAGAAGAAAAAAAGATGTATACCTATAATAAATATTCACTAATGTACCTGGAAAATTTCAAGAAAATACTTTTCCAAAATGTTCCTAGTTTTCAACAGGATAGCTAAATTAAAATTACAGTTTTTAAGTTAAATTTAATTTTAATCACAAAAAAATTATATGTACCGGTGAAAAAATGGTTTTACCTATTTTTTTATACTCACCAAATTATTAGAAATATCTGGTAAACGATTTATACGTTGAGGAACAGTATTTATTCAAAGTGGGTGACTTCAAGATGTTTTATACCACCATTAAAGTCTCTTGAATGGCTATCTTCTTGTTCCTTTCTTATTTTAATTTGGAGAGCGGGACAACCCTCAGTACGTAGAGTGTTGGACTACATAACTTCAGGTTCCATGTTCGATACTGGCTATGTCAGATAAATTATTTATTTTGTTTAAAGGCGTGAATCGCCCTCCTGGCTCATGCCCAGCTTCTTTTTAAGTAGTAAAGATCTGGCAGTAAATGTCATTTCCACATAAAGACCTACGTGCACATCTGTTGGCTTAAAACCATAGTCTCTACCACGGGACCGATACCCTTCATGGGTTGCATAGGTACTAAATGTTGATAATAACACGGGCCAACAAAAAAAATTGTTTTGAAATTTTTTTAAACTTTAATAGTTGATCTTTAGAGATTTTAATGGCTGAATCTAAATCGGGCCTTAGTTTTTTTGTACCACCCATAGTTTTCCACTAAAGTTGCTCTCTCTTCCTGTACACAGAAACTTCGAGCGGTTTCTTGTCTTTTCAGTTTAATCGTTTGTCGAGATGCAACCCTAAGTATCGAATCTGTTCTGCAGGCACCAGTAGGATATTATTAAAGGATACTGAAGGGCAGGAAGTCATTGGTTTACGACAAAAGGTAAAAGTGATTTGATGCGATTTTTGAGAATTTATTTTAATTCTCCAGTTTTGACACCATTCTTCAAGATCAGTGATATGGGATTGGAGGCTTTGGAATGCAATAACTGGCTTGGTATTGACTGATAATACACATGTATCATCAGCATACGTGTTAAGAATAGCATTAGGATGAGTCAGGATGTCAGCTGTAAAAACTGTATAAAGGATTGGGCCAAGGACAGTACCTTCAGGAACATCAGCAAATTGGAAAAAGAGGGTTGAATAGACATTATTACGGTTTACTTGGATGAATTAAGGATTGAAGGATGAGAAAGTATATAGGAGGTAGGAATTTAAGGAGTTTGTAGAGCAATCCCGGATGCCAGACTCGGCCAAAACCCTGTTCCACGTCAAGAAAGACGCCCGAACAATATGACCACGTTCTAATGAATAGGAGACTACACCCACCACACGATGACATTGCTGAATAGTGGAGTGGAATGGTCGGAATCCAAACTGGTGAGCTGAAATTATGTGATTTGCATCAAGGATGGGGTACAATCGTTTGAGGATGAGTTTTTCTAGCATTTAACCCATGCAAGGTAAAAGAGAGATAGGACGGTAAGAGGATGGGTATTCTGGTTTTTTTTTTATTAGGTTTGGGTATCATTTTAACAATGGATAATTTCCAGAGGTCAGGAAAATATGGCCTGCGATCTTGAGCGTACTAGATTGTTATGCTAACCACAACACAGGTGACTCTCTAAATAATAGAATTTTTGTACTTTAAATCGCAAAATATTATTTAAAAAATAGCAATTTAAATACCAAGGTCAAAATTAAACTATTATCCATCATACTATCAATAATAAAATACATACTGCTTATTTTTTCAAAGTTTCTAGTGAACAGCTGCATATTTTGGTCCATATTAAGGTTTTAAAATCTTTAAAAAAATACAGACAGGTCATGTCTTAATATAAATGAAAGCTCTTCAAAATTGTCAGTAACATAAATTTTCTATTTCTTCAAACAAGATATCTTTTTTCAACAATGTCAAAATTAAAGCCTGCAATAACCAAATTAATTCCAAAACGGACATTTGCAGAGTGCGGAGGATCGACGAGTAAGGTTAGAATCTTTTATATAATCTTAAAGTCATTAAAATTATTTAATTGAAACATGTATTTCATCCATATATATCAAATTATTTTTGCTGCATTTATGAAATCACTGACTTTAGTTTAGTGAACATTTTGCTGCCTTCTAAGCTATTTTAATAGAGATATATAATTTTTTATGGTTTTAACAAGGATTGAATGTTAAAAATTAGAAAACACGATCAATAAAGCCTGGATCGGTAGTTCTGTTATTTACATTATGGTATAATTGATCATGTATAAAAGGAAGCATCGAGGAAACTTTAATTGTTATTATGAATTTTTCGCGTTTTCCCCCATAATTTTAAAAAAGTTTTGAATTTCCACATCTTTTCTCTAAGAACATTGATCGGATTTTTTTTTTTTTAAGAATGTCCATTGATTGTTATAAATGTCCATGACAATCCACTTAATAACTGTGAAGTATATTACATTGAGTTGACGCGATTCGGTTCTTACAATTCCCCCACCCCCAAGAAATTATAAATTCTTCCAAATGTTATGGCCTATACCTTTTTATATAAGTTATATAAGTATTTTTTGTGTGTGGGGGGATAGGATTTGATTAAAAAAATCACCTATATTTCTATGGTTATAAGTGTCTATAATTTTGGGATAAAGTTTAAAGATTTACTTTAAATGTATGATCTTGGTAGATATGAAAAACATAGTTTAATAAAAATTTCCAGAGAGGAAAAGATCAAATGTTTATAGGAGAGTGAAGCCAAGTTAAAAATGAACCAATTCTATCAATAAAACTAAGATAAATGAATGTAATTATATAATTCTGTTTCCAGAAAGGTTTGGTGTTGGGCGCTTATGATGGCTGTAATCCAGGAGAACTTAAATTCACAAGATCTGCTAGAATATTTGATGATAAAATGGGAGGGAAAATTTCTGCACTTGTAAAAGGGTATGTTAAGCATTAACAAAGTAAGTTGAATTATTTCGACTGATTGATTTTGTTTTATTGATATTTACAAAAAAACATAGCGGGAAAATTTGGGCCACTATTTATACAAATGCGCTTACTTTAGTGTTATTCCTATTTGAAGTTATAAAAACAGTGTAAATAATATCTGAAGTATAACTAAGCTTTTGTATAAATAACAGGCCAAATGATTTCAGTTGTAACAATTGATACTTCGATGTCTCCCTATTGCACATTTTTTAATGTTGATATTAGTATGTAGTAATTTGCAATCAATATATGTTCTGTTATCGGCCCAGGATTGGCATCTATGATATTTTAAAACCCTCCTATGGTTTACCTAACATCTATAAAATTAGTACTCATCAACAGAAGAAAAATCTAATAGTACAGCATGATCTCGGCTAAATCACCTATCTGAACAACAGTTGGTGAAAATATAGTGCAGTCCTTAATAAATATTGAACCAAGAAAGACTTAATAAATTTTGACTCTTCATTAGTTTTAGTGGTACAAGGTTCTTTTATTTGTTTAATCAATTATGTGTGCTTGCAATGTAGTTCTTTATAATGGAATAAAATGGAGATAGCACCACATCAACAAAGTGTTCGTAAATTTTATATTCATGCATTTCTTTTTTTTTCCAGAGGTGCTGGAATCTCAAAAGGAACTGCTCAGGTCTTCACAAATTTAGGTTTGCAATATATTTTACTTTTTTTTAAGCATGTATCTGAACTTATACATGACTTTTTACACCAGGGGTGGCCAAACCAAATGGTCTTCATATAAAACTATTTATTAGATTTAGACCCACCAAAGAAACTTTTTATGGAGGTATATAAAGCATAATAAGTTATTTTTATTTTTTACAGCTGCTCTTACAAAAAAACTTTGATAATATAACTGAATGCACACTATAATGATTTTATTAAATTTTATCTCATAATTTCGACAGCTAATTTTTTAATGTATGGATGCACAAAAAGTTTTTTTCAACCATTATAAAATAAATATATTTTGTGAAAGTATGATGAATGTTGTGGGCCGCAAAAGTATTCAAGAATGCAAACCCGTGGTTGCCACCCCTGTTTTATACAATCAATATCGAGATTGACAGTCTGAAAGGTATACTATAACAATAATGTAGAGATATGTTACATACAATTATGATATATATATATATATATATATATATATATATATATATATATATATATACCACATTAAATGATATTGATTGTTAAAAGAGAAAATAATAATTTTAGTTTATAAATTTCCACTACCTAAGTATATTTTTTTTGTCCCATGTTTCCTTAACTATTTTACTCATCGCAATAACATCTGGACTATTTATTTATGATTGTTTTGATGTTATTCAACTAAAAGTTGTTAATCAAGTTAGATAACCAACTTTCTTGACGCAGGTGATGAATTCTACTCTATTGCTGTGGCTGGATTAGGAGAAGAAGGAGCAGGCTATAATAGCTTAGAAAATCTTGATGAATGCAAAGAAAATATTCGATGGGCTGCTGCCACTGGAGCTAGAGCTCTACAAGATTCAGTAATAATATTATTAAATATTATATTTTTACTGCCACTAAGGAAGTAATTAAATTCAAATCTCAATATAAATATATATTAAAATTTATATATACTCTTATTGATACGGAAATGGTTGACCTTTAAACCAAGGCTTTGAACTTATAGGACATCATCAAGGCTAAGAAAAGGCCAAAGAACATCAGCAGTATTAACTACATTATGTTATTATCATTTTGTTATCAAATATTCTATTACTCCCTTTAGTACTGTACTGTTAATGTAATTATTTTTTCTCAATTTTTATGGCCTAAATGTTAGAATAAAATATATCAAATAATAAATCAGACACAGCAGCATATATAAATTCATTGACCACACTACTGACCAATTTCTACAAATTACTTAGTTCATACAATACCATAATGTTAATCAATGTAGTGAAAAGTCTGTTTTAGATAATTAAGGGTTGATTCTACTAAAAATATACAAAAAAAAGTTTATTTTTAAAAAGTTTATAAGAATAACTGTCTGGTTTAATAAAAAAGAGTTGTATTAGTTATTTAAATGCTTCAACTCTCCTAAAAAAAGCTGGTGTTTCCCTTGAAGCAACTGGATTGACCAGATTTTAATAATATCGACCATGTTTTACATTTGAAAGATACTAGCCTAGTGTTTTTATTGCCATCATATTAATGTTCTATCCCTCTAATAGCTCAAGATGGTCTATAACTGAGGCTGAATTTAATACAAATTATAATTACAGGGTTAATCCTCTAAACAATAGTTACAAATAGCTTACATTAACATAATATAAGAAATGCAGTTTACAAGAATATTATCTAGTCTCCTACTACACTCAGAACATATGATATTTCTGATCATTATCTATTTTACAGGCTTTATGAATGAAGTATTATTATTTTTTTAAATTATAATTGTAGGGCATTAACAACATTCTCGTTGAGGAATTTACAAATGCAGAAGCTGCCGCAGAAGGTGCAAATTTGGCAGTTTGGCAATACCAAGATGTAAGAAGTCCATCTGAGCATAATCCGATCGCCAAGGTAGATCTGTATGACAGCGAGGACAGGTATTAGTTAGTGTAATTTTTTGTATTAATTTTGAAATTATATGTGAGGTTGTGATGGCTGGCCAGGTTGCAAATGGCCAACTGTGTTGAGATGAAACCACAGCATTTTTGAATCAGAAGAATTGCTGGCTATAATATATACATCCTGGGAGATTCATTTATTTCAAAATGGACCCACAGCATCATTACCTTCTCAAATTAGCCAGAATAGATTAGTAACATTAGTACCTGTTCTGATTAGAGTACTTATGAATATTTAGTCAAATAAACAATAATATAAAAATAATTGAATTCAAAGGTTTGATACTAATATAATTAAATCAATATTTATTGCTATTGCTTCTTTGGGAGTGTTACATATCAACTTTGACATGACATCCTGTGTGAAAGCCTTCTGGGGCTTATCCAGCCTCTATAAAATGGTATCCTCAAGTTTCAGCATGATCCTGTCCTAATTACATCCATGTGAATCCCAACGCTTAGAAACAGTATTTCCTTACCAAGCCTTACAGAATCTAAAAAGTGTAAATGTTATATCTCCCTTAGGCAATAAATAATTAACAGAAATTTGTAATGCTTGCTCAAAACGAAAATCCTAAATACATTAATATTGTACCATTAAAAAAAAAATAAACACTCATTTAGCTGTTTTATTTCTAAAAATATTGTTATTACAATTGTCAGGGAAGCCTGGACTAGAGGGATAATTAAATCGGAGTGCCAAAACTTTGCTAGGCGCTTAGAAGAAACTCCGGGAAATTTAATGACCCCTACCATCTTTGCACAGGTACGATCATCTAATCATGTCATGAATCACTATTTATAAACATAAGTTATGGCATTATGTTTATTTTAGTGGGTGTTAGATGCATTATGCCCATGTGGTATCCAAGTAGAAGTGCGTGACAGAGATTGGCTCGAGGCGAAGAAGATGGCAGCCCTGCTTACCATTTCCAAGGGCTCTTGTGAGGAACCACTCATGCTCGAAATGGGTTATTGTGGAGGCAAGCCCGAAGATAAACCTATAGTTTTTGTTGGTAAGCTGTCAAGTATTCTTGATTCAATAATTCTTCAAGTATTTTTTTCTTAGTTTATCTTTCCTTAACTCAGTAGTAAAATGAAATGTTTTAATAGGTCTCTATGAAATAATTTGTTTGGCATTTCTGCTATTATGAGTTATTTTCAAGTCATGCATTATTCCATTTTAACATTTGTTCCTTAAGAATTATTGTTGCTCAATCTTTTCAAATATAAACCATCATTCTTTTAAGCACTACATCAACCGAGGAAAGCCCATCATTGGATCTGGGCGCCACTTTGGCACTGCGATGATGCTTTAATAAGTAATTTAATATAGAATATGTAATCAAGATGTCTTATGCCTTGTTATCAGGAAAAGGAGTTACTTTTGACTCTGGTGGTATTTGCTTGAAGCAATGCAAAGGAATGAGTGATAAACGTGGTGATGTGGCTGGAGCTGCTGTCTGCGCTGCTGTGATAAAGTGTGTCGCTCAGATGGCGCTACCGGTCAATGTTAGAGGTAAGTTGTTTCTTTGATGAGTATCATGTGGTTTTTTCAATTATGTGAAACTGACTAATTTATTGTAAAATTGTTCAAATAGCACTTTTTAAAATATTTAATATACCCTAAAACTAATATAATTTACTTTTATTAGTTACCTATATTAAAAAGAAGAGCTCATGGAAGAAAGGGAGAAAGTAATAATTTTACCAAAATACAGTAATACATACCAAAATGTTCTTATATTTCAGCACAATAAGATTATAAAAATAAACTGTTGGTAATCTGAATGTACATTTAGTAAGAAGTTTTTAAAGAATAATCACAGCTTTCCCAAAAAACTATTCCCTAAATTCTGAATAGGAATGCTTCAGATCAGAAAATGAGAATATCCTGGTTGTTGACAAGATTATTTAAATTATGACAACAAAAAATAATTGAACAAAAGAACCAGTGACGAACTACTCAACTTATTCATGAGCACTCAACTATATCATCAAGAGAGAACTTCATTAAGAAATTGTAACAATACTGTTTTTGCTTATCTTAAGAACTATAGAATCTGTAATAATTCTATAAATTAAAAAAATTCCATTAAAATTAAAAGACATAAAAGAGATAAAATGGACAAAACAGCTTTCTAACTTACAAATTATACCTAATTAAAACAGTCATTTTCCTGAAATATATAATAAGTTATTATAATATGATGAAGCCTGAATCCCTAAATGAAGTTGAAATTCTTTACTGCTTTATCCTTTATGGTTAAAAAAGATTGAGATAGGGAGATCCATGAAGATGATCCAGCAAAGAGTATAATCAAAGATAAAAAGAAGAGGTTCCAGGACAGGATAAAAGACCAAATAACCATGTAGAATTTCTGAAGTAGAGAGAACTGTAAGAATGGGAAAATACTAGGTAGACTGGAAAACAGGAAACATTGATCACTAATTGATCTATCATTCTCCCTAGCTGGTGAAATATACTAATAATAATATACCTATTAAAGTGTTTTTATAGGATAGTTAATTTAATTTTCTATTTTTTTTTAAATATATCTATTCACTAATTTTAATTTTAATATTAATAACTATTGAGTTATGCATTTTGTTGTCAGTGCTTACTCCTCTAATGGAAAGCATGATTGGAGGATCGGCAATTAAAGCAGGTGATGTTGTTACTGCTTACAATGGAAAAACAGTTCAAGTAGAAAATCCTGACAATGAAGGGCGCGTCATGTTGCTAGAACCATTGGCATATTCGTTGACACATTTCCCTTGTCTTTTGAGTACTATAGCTTCGCTCACAGGTAAACAGTACTTTACAGTATTTTCTTTAGATAATATCAGCAGGTCTGGTGAATGTATGGTTAAGTCGAATCAGAGTAAGCTAATTGTATTGAGGCAAGCAGAATCATACCATTCTTGTAGTTTTCTGCTTTAGATAGAGTTGTAATATGAGCAATTACTCCATTTCAAGCCAATGTCTGACTTAGCCCCTTATTCATTACAAAAATAGCACGCAAAATACCACTTCTCTATGTCAAAGAACTTTATTTTGGAGAAAATGCTAATGCTTAACCACTTATTCAACAGGGCTGTAAATACTTACTTAGCCATTCAGTTTTTCAAAGTTGGAGTTGGGAAAAATAATACTTTCCAAAGCTCAAGGCAATTATATATTGAATAGCAGTTTTTATTATTATATTGTGGTTAAGGCATGATTAGTTAATTAGATATCAACTGTATTCACTTTATGTAAGAACCAGCAGTCTCAAGTTCTTTGACCATTTCTTATATCTATCAAATGAGTAAAGAAGTTTCTATAACTGCTTCATCATCAAAATTTTTTAAATCAATAAAAATGCAATATTTTCCTATGTGTGTACCAGATGACAAAATACAGAGATCAAAGAGTATATTTCAAATATAAAGTCTAAAAATTTTACAATTGCTACTTTTCAAAAACATAAGATGTTCTTAAATAAAGACCATTGTAATTAATATGTTATCCGCAGGCACGACAACACGTGGGTTGGGTGCGGGTGCATCGGCAGCTTTTTCAACTTCTAATGACGTCTTTAGGGAACTTGAAAGAGCAGGAGGTGAAACCGGAGACAGAGTTTGGAGGTTTCCATTTTGGAAGTATTATTCAGAAAAAGTTACAGGTTAGCAAGATTAACAACTATTTAATTGAAAAATAAAAAATAACGGTCATAATTGCTTAAATCTATTTTTTAGATTATCCAAGCTTTGATGTAAGTAATGTTGGAAAAGGATACGGTGACACATGCAAAGGAGCTGCATTTCTGAGGGTAATGTGTCGTAGCAAAATTATTTAACTAATTTGCTTTTTGAATGTGTACTAAATTGCTTACCCACAATGCTACATTTTTTTGCTACTAAGTAAAATAGCTTTATAAATTTGATTAGGCTTATCATAATGGTTTTAACAATTTTAATCAAACTTGTTTTATCAATGTAAAACAGTTTTTGTGTATACATTATAATTAAATGATTTTTGATATCAGCTAGGCCCTATCCTCATTGAAATGGTTTTAGAGGATTTTTTTTTTTATTTTTTTTTAAGGGTGGGTATAATTGCACTGCGACCATACTTGGTCTATTGTGCGCCCCTACGTATGCGATTATTACAATCTTAACTTGGCTGAACCCACAAATTTTAGAATATTTGCAGGGTTGATTAGTTCGACCTGCCTGGGGTTAGTGACTCTGTCCTGACCAAAGATTGCAAATCGTAGGTCAGCAAACCTATAACATAGGCAGATAACGAGATAGGTTGTTTCGTCCTCTGAACGGCAATAGCGGCAAGTGGGAAGCCCCTCCAGTCCTAGCCTGGATATATGCGATTATTACAATCTTAACTTGGCTGAACCCACAAATTTTAGAATATTTGCAGGGTTGATTAGTTCGACCTGCCTGGGGTTAGTGACTCTGTCCTGACCAAAGATTGCAAATCGTAGGTCAGCAAACCTATCACATAGGCAGATAATGAGATAGGGTGTTTCGTCCTCTGAACAGCAATAGTGGCAAGTGGGAAGCTCCTCCAGTCCTAGCCTGGATATATGGGCATTGAGTCTGCAATGACCCGTAAATGCCGCTATGATTGTTTTTAATGTTTCCATGTCCAGATCCCGAAGAGTATTACATGTCTTCTCATTGGGGTTGTCAAGGAATAATTTAGAATGTATTAATCTTTTATGCCCGCACCAATATTGGTGCTATTTCTTACGGTAGATATATTTTATTCTACTCTTGGCCTAGCTGAGACTAATGCCGCTTACTGGTTCGGGAGTACATGGAATGTTATCCGATCCCAGCCTGGCTAGCCTGTCAGCTTCTTCATTGCCCGGGATGCCAGAATGTCCAGGAACCCACTCAATGCTAACCCTGTTATTCTCCGCCAGTTTGTTGAGATCTGTATAGCTGTCCCAAACAATCTGTGAGTTTGTACTATGCCCACTCAGTGCACCAATGGTAGCTTGGCTGTCTGTAAAGAAGGTTATCCTATAGAAGACATCCCCTCCTCCAATAGTGACCGTACACAGTAGTTTATAGCAAGTACCTCTGATTGAAATACAGAGGTATACCTACCTAGGGAGATCCAAGTGCCTACCCCAGGTTTGTCCTTCCTCCAGAACCCTGCACCAGCACCAGTGGCTGTAAGAGAGCCATCTGTATAACAGTTGATGCCGTTGTAAGGCTTGTGACAATTACGTGTGTCAATTTTGGCCCTATGTTTGGGTGACATAAAGTCCCTTATCTTTGAATCTGATCTCATAGCCAAAATGCGATCAGACTCAATTCTCGAGAACAGCTCCCATGAGCTGCAGTGAGCCGAGACAGGTGGGATTATGTTCAGTTTACTCAGCCTGTACAGGGAGATCATAGCTCGGTACTCTAGTTCTAAAGTTAGAGGTCTTATACCAAGCACCATCTCCATTGTAGCAGTCGGAGTTGTCCTCATAAAACCCATCATCAATAGACAGGCCAATCTTTGTAGCTTTTCCAGCATGAGTTTGGGTCCACTTTAACAAGCGCCACGCCACCACACCAGGGCTGCATAGCTGCACAATGGGTCTAATGGCTGTCGTGTACAGCCAGTAGATCATTCTTGGTTTTAGACCCCAGGAATTACCCACTGCCCTCTTACAGGCCCAAAGGCATCTAATGGCTTTATTAGTCGTGTTGACCACGTGTTGGTTCCAACTCAGTTTGTTGTCCAGTGTCACAACTAAGTATTTCACTGTGTCACTCCAACAAAGCTGGGTTCCATTGAGCATCGGTAGTCTCATTACCACATTCAGCTTTCTTGTAAATGCCAGAACATTCAACTTGTGCGGATTGATACTTAAACCATTGTCCAAGCACCAACGCGACTGCATGCTTGTTACTGTAATAAGAAGGTCAGAGATTACACAGTGATGCTTACCACCTATGAGAATGGCCACATCATCTGCATACCCCTGTGCATAAAAGCCCGCCCCGTTGATTGATGACAGAGGCGACCGTAATACCGCCAGGACCCCCCGACTTGTAGGGCTCACACATATCTATCGCCCATTTAAGGGAGCTCATGTTTATGATTTCTCTGGCCTTGGCACACTGTACACCGTCAGTACTAAGGATGTGGTCAGCTGGAGTGAAAGGACACGCCTCCTGGGTTACACACCCTGGGAAGTGACAATTGGCCAACTCCCGCAGGGTTTCCACCTCATTATGCGTGCATCCACTCATCGTCCTGAGCATGCCCATGGCCGTGTGTCCAGCATCCTTTGACAGTATCTTTTTAATGCGACAGGCAGCAAGAGTGTTGTCTTCTCTCTTCTCTTCAGTTCTCTTAGCAGCATTGAACAGCTTCCTGGTCCTATTTCTTAGCTTGTTTAAATTGTCGATCCACCAGGTTTTCCTGTTGGAATTAGTATAACACACACGATTGCTACTGGTGTAAGACTCCATAATGGCGTCTGTCAGAGCTTCATTAAGGAGTTCTAGATGCCGTGTGTTTTTTTATGATTTAGAGGATTTAATTGTGGAATTTCCAATAAGCTTTCTTTTAATTTATCATCGATTTTTTTGTTTGAAAGAATTAAAGTCTCCTATTGTTCATAGTAATAAAAAAGAGGATCAACAAACGACAGAATTTGATAGTTCACTATAGGATATTAAATGAGAATTATTTTTTCAGATTGAAAATAAATTTTCATAATTAATAGATGTATGTATTAATAAAATTCTATCAGAACACTAAGATTCAAGACAAATATCTAATATAAAAATTGTAAAATTATAGAAGGCATTAGATTATAAAGAAAAAGAAAACTTAAGTCTTGATTTGAAAATGGTTGACTATAGATTTAATAATTACGAAGAAATAAGGTGGGGTTCAATCAAATAAAAATCAATGTAGTAATGAGTCGGGCTAAATGTAATTTTGAATAAAATTGTGATTTCAGACCATGCATGTTGTAATTTTGTACAACAGTATTGTAGTATAACAGTATTGTGATTGGTCATTGTAGTACTGCTACATTACCTATTCTACAAAATTAAATTCATGATAAGTAATTCTTAATTTTATTCCAAATTCCATTTTGCCCAACTTAATGAATAATTAACATTTTGGCCTAACTGACCATTATCAAGGTAGAGTCAAATAAATGCCAACCAATTTATTGATAATCTGTTTTGATAACAGAATCTTCTTCTTTCCCTCTACGTACGCCTTTGAGTGTGGAGGAGCCTCTACCCAACTGTGCCACTCCAATCAGTCCCATGCCAACACCATCATCTGCTCCAGAGTTTTACCTCTTTCCTTTCCCAACTTGCAAACATATTCTTGGTACGCAGTTCGTGGTCTTCCTCGCGGTCTTGTTCCTGTAAGCCTAGCTTCAAACACCTTTCTTGGTTCTTGATCGTAACCCATTCGGCAAATGTGTCCAAACCACCTCAGCTGCCATTTCTGCAAGGAATCTTTTAACGCAGGGATTCCCTTATTCTTAAATTTCTTACTCGGTCTCTTCTTGTTTTCCCAGCAACTCTGCAGAGATATTTCATTTCCACTGCGGTAATTCAGCTTATATGTTTGTCCATTGCTGCCCAACTCTCACATCCCTATAGTGTAACATCAAGGTAGGTAGCAATGAGGCTTTATAAATTGGAGTTAAATTTTTTTACTTACCTCTCGTTTGCCCACAATAGAGTTGCAAATCTGATAACAGACCTGGTTAGCTTTTAGTATTATGTTTGAAATTTCTTGGTCTATCCTTCCCGACTTGCTAATAATTATTCCCAGGTAAGTATAATCATTAGTTCTTTCCAATTTTTCTCTGTTGCAAAAGAACTATACTTCTATTTCCTACTCTCTAGAGACTATGAGTACTTTACTCTTGGTAGAGTTAATTTTCATTCCTTGATGCAGAATTAAGGAATGAAAATTCTTAATTTCTTAAAATTCTTAATTTCTAAATCTTAATTGCCTCATCCTGCCACCCTATTGCTTGTTGCAATTTTTCTTTAGTATCGGCAAGAAGCACTATGTCATCAGCAAACAGGTAGCATTTCGTGAGGATTGTCCTGATATTCCACTTTCCCAACGATATCCTCCTTTTGCAAATGTTATGCACTTCATCTATTATTGTAATGAAGAGCAGTGGGCTAAGGCTATCCCTTGCTTTACTCCTTGTTCCATTTGGAATGGCTTAGATGCTTGCCCATTTGTACATACCACCCCTTTTGGGTCTTGGTATGTTGATTTTATAGCATCTATTAGGCTTTGCTTGCAGGGCTTCCCATATATATTTCCTAGGTATTGAATCAAAAACAGGTCTATGCTATGCTACCTAAATGGAATGCTAATTTTTAAAAATTAGTTTAAAAAATTAAAAAAATTTCGAAAATCTCAAAATTTAAGTTATGAGACTGTACAAAAACACATTTTCATTTGAAATTAGGAGGAAAAATAATTCCTGAATATTTGCCGCTCTTAATGAACACAACTTTCCCAAATAATCTTCATTATTCGATTTTAAAAATAAATATATATAATAAAAAAAACTTTATATTTTAGGAATTTGTTGATGAAGGTCTAGACTTTCTTCACATAGATATCCATGGAACTGGATTGAAAGTGAGGGAATCCAGTTTTCCATATCTTAAAAAAGGTTGGATGTCAGGAAGGCCTACCCGAACGCTTGCGCAATTTGTTTACCAAATTGTGTGCCCACACGACAAGGGGGATGACTGTTAGTAAATATCAATCAAGAGGAAATAGAAAAGTATATTGTACTGTATAATGTATTTGTATTTGCTCATAATAAATGTGTCCATTGTCCAACATATTTTACAGTTTTATTTTTTCCTATAAATATTGAATATTTTTAACCAATAAGCTGGTTTAAAATCAGATAGTAAGTAAATAAACATATACATATTTAGTTCAGTTTTTCAGCCTAGTGAGTGGGGGGGCACTGTCACTGATGGTTGATGACTTCATCGAACTTAACTGAGATCATCTTCCAAGGAACTTTCACCTACCAGTCCTGTGTCTGCTATGCTCCTCTAGGTGACATAGGCGTAACGAGGGGGGTTATTGGGGATGTAGCCCCCCTCTCATTGCTTAGAGGAAATTTAAAAAAAATTGTAACAATTTTAAAAAATAAAACTTTGAAGGATTTTACTTTTTCAAAGTTATTACTGTGGGATTACGTGTCAATAATGCCAAAAACACAACAAAGAAAGTCCAAACACAGTTATTTTAATGAATAAAAGGTACACTAAAATGACAAACCAAAACGTAATACTGTTTATTTATAATTAATTATACTATTATAGCGGCAGTAGTGGCATCTAGCGGCAACAATAAGATTGCAAATGTGAGATGAACAGTTTAGACAATCCTTAGAATCTAGAAGTAAAGTCTGGATGGGTCTAGAAAATTCCCTATACAATTAAGTATAATAAGTTATTATAACCAATAAATAGGGTTAGGTACTTGTATTTAAAAGCTATTTCTTGATTGCTCTTCCAAAAATAACATTTATAACTTCCAAAATAACATTTATAAAAAATTATAATCTATTTATGTAATTTGAAGCTACAAGATTTATAGTATAGTACATATTATACCAATATTACGAGACATTGAAGGGAGCAATATCTTGGAGTGGTTGACTGGTGGAGGGCTAACCCTCCCCCCATGAGTCAACTCTAGTTACGCCAATGCTAGGTGATAATGGGATTCGCAAACTATACATTGCATATCATGGGATTACAAGTGAAACACACTGAGTCATAAATGCTGGTGAAAAGGCTGGAGTACTTAAAGTGATTACGAAACATTGAAACAAATAAATAAATAAAGATAAGACTTGGTGGTTTTCATCAGTAGAAGCATCTCACACTAGTACTCTAGTACCCTACCCTTAGTATTTCTATTATACAATATACTTTTAATAAATCGTGTATATTGATTATGTATTTCATCAACATTTCTAAATACATATTATTCCAAACTAAACAATAGTGGTTTAATAAAAATGGCAAATCATCACATAAAATATCAGTAATAAAAAAAATCTACTCACCAGCTCTTCTTCTATTGTTCGTAAAGGACCATAAGCCTCCTCGATAATTATCCATTCAGGCTGATACTCTGCTGATCTCTCATCACCCTTAGGTGGCTTAAGTGAGCATCATTTCTTAACACTTTTAATGTAGAGAGCATTACATAATGTTATGTTTTAGCACTGGTCGAAGAACATTTAAATATGCTCCTGTTTGTTTACATTTAAACTGATATGGTAGAGGCTTCGATCATTGTATTTCTTTCAAACGTTTTGTCTTATACATAGTTGGGTTTTCACAAAACTGTGGGAGACAAAAAAGACCATCCATTGCTATTAAATAATTTATCTGCCAGAGCTGAATTTGAACCCTGCACCTTCAGCATACCATAGTACCCCACAGACTGAGCTACCCTGCTGCTATACTCATAACAAACATAATATAATCTCTAACAGTTCAATCGCTATACCTGCCTCCATTAAATAATGTATTATGATGCAACAGGATTTTAATCACTAAACAATGTCCACTGAAATAAATTTGAAATAAAATTACATACCTGGGAAAAAAAAAGAGTTTAAGTATATTGTAAAGGGAGGAAGAGATTCATTTGTGATAGTAACTAAGCCAACGCGGTATGAAACAGCAAAAGAGATCTGCATCTATACATTTTTTACAGAGTTATACAATAATAAAATAGTTAAAAAACAAAGTATAATGATTTTTATTATTTATCTTTATCTTTATTAAAAATGTAACAATACCAAAAATAAAGCTTTATTTATTAAAATCTTTCATGCATTTTTTTATATATAACTTACATTTTACACAATGTCTATGATGTTTTGATCTTTCCACAACCAAATTCAGAAGTAGTTTTGTATACATTATATAAAAAAAAAAATAGATGACATATTTTATTGAGGTTTAATATTAACTTTAACACGATGGTAAGCATTGCTTAAAACCCCTCTCAAATTCCAAATATTAGAAAAACTTTCTGGCTGAGTGTTATAAGATGAATCCACTGCTTTAGCCCATATTTCAACCTAAAAATTAATTTTAAGAATTATCTAACAAAATTAAAATAAGACTGAAAAATTGATTTTAGTCGATTCATACAGAAAGTAAGTTTCCTGAAAAATAATATTTTTATCAAAAACCTTATTTGAAAACAAATTATATATCAGAAGAACAGGAAGTTCATGAAAAGTTAACATTTTTGAGAGATTTTTGCTCTCTAAATCTTACTAATATTATAAATGTGAAAGTTTGTATGTTTGTCTTTCTTTCACGCAAAAACTACTGAACGAATTTGGATGAAACTTTGCAGTAATATAGACTATACATCAGAATAACATATAGGCTACAGCAAGGGCAGATTTATGGGGGGGCACAGGGGCATGCCCCCCCCCCCCGGCCGTTTTTTAGGTACTGTGGGGAATCCATTATAGGACATAATTAAAGGCAAATCACATGATAATAGTTGTTAATATAACAGAAAGAACACGAGTGATACTATTGTTTTGACATCCTACTAATCTTACTTATATTATAAATTTGAAAGTTTGTATGTTTGTCTCTCTTTCACGCAAAAACTACTGAACGGAATTGGATGAAACTTTGCAGTAATATAGGTTATACATAATAATTACATATAGGCTACAGTAAGGGCAGATTTAGGGGGGGCAGACCAAATTCCACGCGAGCGAAGCCGTGGGCAAAAGCAAGTTTATTTATAATAACAAATTTTTGGGAAAGCTCAGCAATTATTATTTTTTGTTTTAGGACTTTGCTTGTTACTTGTTAATTTAAATTGTTTTCTGCTTGCTCCAAAATTCATTCTTGTGTAAACTCCTTCTTTGTCCAAATTATCCCAATCTACGCCATACTTTTTTTCCAATCTGATGTTAACTTATAACCTAAATATATTGCTCTTACTTCATAGTTAGTTGCCAAGTTTCACACCCGTAAAGAACACTAGGAATAACGATAGTTTTATAAATTATAATGTTTAAATTTCCAAACAAGAAATAAGTAGTGTCGAGACCAAAAACACAAACATTTTTCACTTATATAATAGGAACAACTATATTAAAAAACTATAATTAAATAAAATAAACCAAAAAAAGACATTAGGTAGAAGTAAAAATAATTATTACTGAATCAGATTGAGGAGGTACAGGAATCTCAGCCTGCCAAATTGTCCAAGACCAATGCCTTGAATGCTCTCCTTCATCTTGACCACTGAATTCAGCTACAAACCATGTTTTTCCTTCATCGACAGTAACATCAACTCTAACAATTTTTCGGCCACCTCCAGACCATGCATAGCCTACAATTAACAAAAGCATATTGTTTTTACAAAAAATTAACAACTAAATGTATATATATATATATATATATATATATATATATATATATATATATATAAAGCTTGTTTTTGTTTTTTTTATGGGACACCTTAAACGTTTTAAAATATGTTCTCTATCATTTGCCATCATATATAATAAACCACTTTTTTTAATTCCAGATTTCTAAATCCAGTCCGATTCCAGATATTAAGGCTTCATTTTTAAATTAAAATTAAAAATTTCTGAGTTCTGGCCAAAAGGGTCTTTTTAAAGTGGTTGGGCATTAGAAGTTTTCAATTAGCCAGAAAATATATAAGTGTAAAGTTTTGACTCAATCCTAAAAAATTGTTAGTGGTATTGTTTTACAAACGAGAGCCTAAATAAAAGAAATTGGTATTTCAAAGTAGGTTATTAACTGGTAATATGAAAAATGTTGAAAATTACTCCATGGATCTGTCACTAAATATTTATGTAGACCTTCCCAAGATAGAATCTAAAAGATAGTACAAAAATCTCTGGTACCAATATTAACTAAATATAAAAGAAAGAAAAAAAAGATAACACACTAAAGCCCAACGAAAGTGTTCAATATAGTAAAGGTAATACTGGTTTCAGGTCAATAATTTTGCAAGAATTCAAACAAGTTCTACCACCAAGGTTTTATCCCCACTAAGGGACTTCCACCCCTGGACTTCCACTTTTTAGATATGTGAAGTCCAGGATGGTCTCCCAACCCCACAAAGTTGAATCATGACTCAATCTGTAATTCTAATAATTATACAGGTATACTCGTAAAATCTGTATCTATAAGAGCCAAGCCTCAGGGAATAGCAAAGTGCCTTACCATTGAGCAACCAGACTAGAACATATTAAATAGAAATAACATGATAAATATATTAAAATAAACATCATGCAAGACCTTTAACAGTAAGCTTTCCATCATCATTGAGATTAACACTCTGCCCAGGCAGTGGAGTACAAATGGCTGATATAACAGGAAGCTCTTGAATAGCTGGTGATTTGGTGAAGTCTACAGTATCCCAGTCAACGCTGGGAGAGAAACCTTTATAGTCATTTTGCTGCCAATGTGATGAACTTTCCTCTTCAGAAATAGTTATTTTACCTGAGCAAATGAGTAAAAATTAGAATAATAACTGTAAATAATAGTGATGTGGTAATCTTAACATTTTTAAATATTGTAAGACAGTGAAATATTAAATTTTATATTAATTGAAGTAAAATTAATACTGTTTAGTATATTTATTGCGAGTGCCTCTGGGAGGAATAATCAAACCTCAGTGCCTTACTCACTGCTTGTGAACACCAAGGCTGTCTCTATCACCACTTTCTAGAATACAGTAAAACCTCTACTAACGGACACCCCTAAATAGCGGTCACTCCCCATTACCGGACGACTTTTTTTGCACCAACATTTTAATACAATTTTTAAGGCATTTTAACCTCTATTTAACGAAACCTCTCATTAACGGTCACGGACAGGCTGTGTTGGTTAGAAATCGATTAAAAAAACCTCTAAAAGACGGACAGTTTGATTTTATCCCTTTCCCGTTTCTCGGAAACAATTAGTTGTTTCCGGTCTAAGGAAACAAGGACAGTTGTGTTTACTTTTGAGTAAAGGTTTTCCACATAAATACTTTTTTTTTATTCTCGGACTTGCTTTATTAAAATTTAGTTCTGTTCTAACCCTCGTGGGAGGCGGCTGAAAATGTCTCCCTCACGTAAGAGACTCACTTTACAACAAAAAATAAATGTAATCGACTTTTATGACCTTGAAAAGTTAAGGGTACGTGCGCTAGCGGAAAGACTCAATATCGGTAAATAAAGTTTCGGGAACACTCAAAAACCGTGCGATGTTTTTTTTTATTCTACTTACCTTTTAAACACATGGGAAATTGAATAAGAGAGAATTAATTTGTACAAATACATATTTATAAAAAAATAAAACCTCCCTTTAAAGGACACCTCTAAATAACGGACAAAAATATTTACACCAGGGCTGTCCGTTAATTCGAGGTTTTACTGTATATAGGAGTGCACTGGAAGGAGTCCAATAGAACGGATAAATGAGCCGGGATTCTGCACTAATGTGACTGTGGTCAGCTATGCTAGACTTTTAAACATCCTAGCTAATGCAAGAGGGTATATAAAAACACTCTGTAATCAACCTACTTGGGACACCAGGCCCACCCCCATTGTATTGTTGGAAATCCTTCATCTGAAGAAGGCTTTTCTCCTTTGGAAAAACCGTTTGAATTGAATCCAAGGATCGATTCGATTATTGAATCATCAATTGAGCCCAGTGACTGAAGAAGTAGAAGGGTTCCATGATAAGACAGTGTGGAGCGGGAAGGCTGAAGAAGCTATAGGCTGGATTAGTAGCTCAGCTTCAGTCGATCCCACCGAACCTTTTCAAAAAACTAGGAATAGTCACTATTCACTGAAACTAGCCTGCACGTCACTGAAATGAAGTCAGGTCTTACGTATCCTCCATGTAGCACCCGAACGTAACAAAAGAGGAGCAGGCTCAAAAGAAACAAGAAAGCCAAGGGCCTCCTAAGCAGTGCAACCACCCCAAATGCTGATTGATGAGACTGGGAGGTTCCCCAAAGGACCAGCAGTCAAATCAGTTCTGACCAAGGAGAATGATCCTGAGTCAGAGCACTGCACTCCTGAAATGGTTTCACAAAACTTTGAAGAAGAAAGCAAGGTTTCCAAGTAATTGCATAATGTAACACATGGGGTGAGAGCCAAAGCAAACCTGAAGTGCCAGTAAGAAAGAGTCATCCCAAAGATCTTTAGCTGCTACTGCCAGAAACTGAAGCATGCCATAGAGATAGAAAAAGGCTGTTAAATTTACATTTTACTTTTATATTAATATTCACTAATAAAGAGATTTAATTTAAATTGATTCTAACTAATTTTACTTGTATGCAGTTTTGTAAAGTTAGTTTACTTCGCTTTCCATAGTGAGGTTTTTGCTATGAGAAACTTAAAAAAGGAATGTTGAGCCTTAAATTGATTGATAAAAACTTTATCAATATTTATGTTCAATCAATGAATACATCTTAAATACTCGTAACATATAATTAGTCTATGGTATATATTTCAATTGAATTATATAAAAATTAGAGGACAACTGTCACTGACTTAACCATTTAACATTTCTCGCTCCGACAACTCCAGGTACTACAACCCTCAATGGAAATCCATGATCCCTTGACAATGGCTGGCCATTCATTTCATAGGCTAGAAGAACATCGCCTCTTTTATCAATTGCTTTGCATAGAGAGATTGATGAACCGTAATAAGAGCCACTGGGGTCATAATCCAAACCTTCAAACTAAAATAAAGTTTTCAACTTTCTATTATTAAATTATTTAAAAATAAATTTCATAACCTTTTAACAATGGAGCATGGATACCTGAACATGTTTTCCTTCACAGTTTTCACTAACTCCGAGACCAGTCAATAAATCACAGAGCCTAACACCAGACCAGACAGCATTCCCGATAACAGCAGGGCCCCACTCTAATCCCTTCACTGGTTTTATCTTTGACATAAAAAATATACACATAATAACAATCATTATATAAAGTATTATTTTTTAAAAAATGCTGCATATAGGGATCTTCTAAATAAGAGAACAATAAAGGCTAAAATCAATAACTTATTCTGGAATGATAGAATATATAATTTTTACTATAAAAATAGGCTAATTTCTGTTTTAAATAATTATTAAACATGAATGAGTTTATTTTGTACATAATGAGATTGAATTACCATAATTAAAATACAATTGGATTATTTACAGAGTTTTTATTTTTTAATAAAGAAATATAAAACCTCATTTTACTCAGAAATGCATAGAATATTTACGTATGTAGTAAAAAAATATCACCTTAGACATTTCACTTCTTCTGTTGCCTGCACACTGTATTGAAGCTGTTATGGAATGTTTCGGGAATTTTTTTAAATCTTCCATAGTAAATGTTCTATCCTTTAGTCCCACACCACCAATCTCAAGTTCATAACTTTCCAAATCAACCTCTGGTACAGGAAGGTGATTGCGCACATAAAATATTTCCCTGGAAACAGATTAACTATTAATGCATCTTTTAAAAATGCATACAAACCAGTAAAAATATATGTATTATATTATAATTTATTTATTTTTATTTTATTGTTAATGTTATAATTTTTTTAAATATTGGTTATGGCTAAGCACCACGACGGATACGTGGGAGACACGGTCCCGGGTTCGAGTCCCGGTCCAGTTCATATCTTTTCTTTTCAAATAAAATATTTAAAAATATATATATTTTCACAATTTAAATTCAGAAATGGTATGCTTCTTTACATATATGGAAATATGAAAAATGTCTACTATATACTGTGGGGTAATGAAGCTGTCCACTAATAGATCTGGAGGTGGTTCAGCATTATAAGGCTTAGAGGAACAAGGTCGTAATGCAGGATGTCGACTGGGATCATTGTGATAAGGATCCGAAATATTTTCCACACTTTTTTCAACTTCTGTTCTATCAAGATTCCCTAAAAAATAAAAAGATCAATAAGGAAAAGCAATGCATATAAAAATACCATTGAGTAATAATCCAAAATAGAGTAACAAAAATATTAAAGGATTTCTTATCTAGTCGTAGTTGGTACTTTCCTACTTGAATAAGGTAATATACAAGTTGGTTCTTATTCTGCATAGAAAGAATAGAAAAGAAACAACTAAATCTTATACTCCTCACGGTTTCTTTTTTAAAGCAATCGGCACTCACCGTTAAGTGAGGTGGTCATATATATTCACTCCAGAGTATATCACATATATTAATTAGAGAGAATGACCAACTCCCAAATTTGAAGATTGTAATATGGAATAAGTATAAACAGCTTGGAAAGAAGCTTTGAAATGGTATTGTGGTACTAAGAGGCTTTTCTGGGATAGAGCCTTTAGTCGAGGATGTGGAAATTAGATTACTTCCATCGGTCATTATTAAAAGATAGGCTGAAGGGTCTAGGTAAACAAAATATTGTACTATGAGTAAAGATTCATTTTGAAAGCCAGTAACAATATTTACTTTAATCTGGTACTCCTTTAGGCTTAAGTTGCTAAGGTTACATTTTAACACTCTTGCCCACAAAGGTGTCTTATTGCAAAGTAAGCCTTATTTGAGAATCAAGGTGGCTGCTGCGAAGAAAGTCATGACGGTCTTAATATAATAAAATGAAAAAAATCCACTTTAACCTATTCTAGTTTGAGAGGAAATAGTTGATTGGATGATATAATGGAGAATGGCGATAGTTGGGGGGTGCAGTTAAAAACACAAAATAAGTCAAGACTTATTGTGTGAATGCACACAGTTCACCCAGCCGCCTCTCCCATTAGGTCGAAATGTCGGCACAAATAAAAATAAGTCTTGACTTATTTGGTGTTTTTTTTTTTACTGCACCCCCAACTATCTCCATTCTCCTAAGTTTCAATTATTATTCTTTTAGAAAATTATTCATTTGACAATTATTTCACAGCTAAATCTGTATATTAAGAAAAAGGAATCCCTCAGCCATTATTACTAAAATTTGCATCTGACATCAGTTTCCAATACATAACAACAAAAAAGATTTTTTTAGAACATAAAAGGAATTTACCAATTCTATACTGCTCCAACATAGAAAATACATGTGGATTTTTATGAACTCCATAAATCATCCAGAAAGGTTCGACAGAACCACCAGCAGCCATCATAATTTTATCACCCCCAGGGTGTTGTTCCACAAATTCTGAAATGTCGTAAACTCCCTCCTTATAAATGACCCAAATACCAGCTTCTTTTGAACTATGTTTGGATACTTCACTGATAGTATAAGTTGGTAGGGTAGGAATCGCTCTGCCCGCTGTAACTTCAGCAGCATAAACATTTCTCTTGATATCTAAAGAAAAATCATAAGGGTAGGTAAACAAAAATATTTCATCTAAAATAAAAAGTATATAATTCATTGATTGAAATTCGATTTCGATTAAAGATAAGTTTAATTAATGTTATAAATTATTAAAGGCTAACAGTCTCATAGAGGAGAAAATAAATAATTCATGTTGATAAAGGGGTATATACCTGACATTGATGTAAAAATCAAAACAAAATTATTGCTTGTTTTTTTTTTTTTTTTTTTTTGTCAGCCATTTTACATACACTCATGAAAAGTAGCTGATTAAAAATCTTTTATGTGAGTCAGGGTTAGTCTATAATAATAAATAATGTGTAACAATTTGTTATTTTATATTGCCTAATCATAACTGCCAAAATAAAATGATTATTATAAATAAATACTGATGAGTGGAAGAACAAATACTGTTACCCATTTCAGAAATTAGCTACCTTATTTATTTAAAACAAGTTCTATAGCTTTATTAAAGGTACAGTAAAGTGCAATGAGATAATAAGGGGTAAATAAAGGCAATAGTTAAGTAAACTATAAAAATTTGTTTCAATGCAGAAATTTATTTCAGGATTTTTATGTATGTATTTATATAACTAATATTCTCTTATTGTTCAGTGTGCATCAACGATATCAATGATATGAATATTTTATGTTAGACCCATAAATATAAATGTCTAGAAATATAAAGATGAAGCACCTTAAAAGTTAATTTTTTTATTAACCGAAACTAGTTTAAGTTTAACATTACAGACAAATATTAATATTAATATATTTAATTTTATTTTAATATTAACATCCTCAACACGGATCAAATTATATAAGGAAAAATCTAAGAAGTAGAATATTAACATAATGAAAACATTAGATCTACAGAACAAAATTTTTCAATCCAAAAATTATTTCAAAAAATTGTTTTTAAAAATTAGACTAAAATACAGGAGTATAGAATCATATAAAAAATAAGAATCTTGACGGAATGTAGCATATTTAAGCTTAAACTCTACGCAGTGAGTATATGAAGAATGTAATGAATTATTCACAGTAGTAAAGGATTTATTGCTTTAAAAAAAAAAATTTACAGAGCACGGTGTCCGACTAAACAAACTACGATCTAATCATAAAATAAATAAAATGATATCTCTTTTGCTACCTATCATGGTATAAATTGAAAATTCTACCTTTTTATCAGATTTTAAAAAAAAAATATTTTATTAGGTATTCAGGGAGTATTGAATTTCAAAAATGGCGATAAGAAAGATTGTCTAGGATTAATAATGAGTATTAAATAATACAGGTTTATTTAATAAAGGATTTCAAATCAATATAAATTTACCTTCATATTTGTACAAAAAAAAACCTAAGCAAAGTCCTGACAGCCCAGCTGCATACTTCAAATAATTCCTCTCATAGTGGTTATTGTTAATAGGAGGATTGAGTATTCTCTTTAGTTTACTGGCATCATTGCAAGATAAAGTTCTCAAACAAGTATATTCAATGCTAAATTTTGTCCTCAATATTGCTTTAATAGAGCTGACAATGGTAAAAATAATTAATATTTGATACTACTGTGAAATAAACCATTTTAAATTTGAACTAAACTAATTATAAATTTGATAAAAAAACAACGTGCATTAAATATAATTAGGTTCATTCAATTAACTATAAAAATTAAACACACTGAACCTTTTAAGTGATAATGGCATTGCAACCTTATAAACAAACTTTGTCCAGACAAAAAAGGAAATTAATAGAAGATCAACAGGTTATGATAACATAATAAAGATTATATTTCCAGTAATGGGTTTTTACTTAAAGGTGGAGATAAATAAGTTTTATTTAGATATTCCGTTAGTAGATAAGAATTAGTCATCAATAATGTCAGAATATTATTTCTGACTTCAAGACTCCATATCGATGTTTCTTTCAAAGAGGCTATAATAGCAATTAATGAACATAGAAACACTCCACAACCTTCAACTTTAATGATACGAATAAATATGGGTAATCTGTTGTGCAGGTAGGCTAACTCAACGATCCTAATGCATTTAGACTTAATTTATATCTTGAGAGCAGGGGTTGTAACTACGAGGCAACTTTTGTGTTCTATGCCATATGCAGAGAAAACAAGAATTTTTATTTTGATGATTTTTCTGCTTAAATTTTTCAGAACTAGCTTTGTTAAAACTATCTCTTTTTACCGAAAAATTACAGTTGTACAGAAAACAAAAAAATGATATAAGAGTTAGGCAATTTGTATAAAAAAAGTTGTATCTTTCATTTATTTTTTAAAGATGATAAACGTTTAGTTGATGTTTACGATGATTTGATTGGTTCCTCATTAGGTTTCATGATGAGGTAGAAAGATAAATAATAAGTCAGTAAATCACTGTTAAGTTTTTTTGTGATTTCAGATTCCTTGTGAAATGTCAACACATACGGTATCTAGCGTTTCTAAAGTTTTTAAGAAACCTTTTATTTGTCCTTTCCGGGCGCCTAGCTTTTTTATTTGACCATTGCGGACGCTAGGAGGTGTTTGGGGTGGTTAGGTGGCTTTTTTGTAGTTTGGTTAGGTGGTTTTTTAAATGTTTTTTTCATGGTTTGGTTAGGTTAGGCTAGATTACGTTAGGTTTTTTTGGTGGTTAGATGGTTAGGGGTGGTTAAATATTTAGGGGTGGTTTAAATAGATAAAAAAAACTCGGCTTGTCGGTTTTTACTTCCCTAATGAAAATCCTTACTTGACCTATGTCTATTTGTTGGTGTTTACAGGTGTAAAACCCTCAGGTCATCAACGCCTATGTTTCAGATTATAAAATGATTGCACATGTTTCAGATGTGCGAAATCTCTCAAAAACGCACACACTCACAGGCTCAAAATGGACGAGAAAAAAATGTAGATACAATTTTAGCTACAGATGAGACATTAGGGGATGTGCATTCAAAAAATTAAAGGCCAACGCAATAGTAGCTTCGTTGTCACCAAGTGTCTTCGATAAAATTGCTGCTAGTCCTATTTTATTTATTGTTGATAGGTAATAATAACATTCTTGAAAAATGTTAATTGCTAGAATGGCGTTATAATATTGGCATGAAGGAGGTGGATGTTTTTTTATAATATATGAATAAGTCAGCCGAATGTGGTCTATTCTCACGCGGGGAAGGGAAACCTCCTATCTACGGCTAACGGCTATCGCGCTAGGATGTAGACCATGATCTTAATGTTTTTTAAATACTTTTTAGTTTACTGTAGTTTCTTCCCACTTGGCTTCCCATCACTCTGATGTTTCCATTTTCCAAGAGATCTAAGTTCTGATGAAGTTAGAACCGTGGTGCCTCGGCCAGGAAGCGTAAGTGCCTCCGGGCTGGCTGATCTGCGAGCTCATTACTCTTAGTGCTTATGTCCCAGGGATCCATATAAAATATATGGGCTTGCTCTGTTTACGAGCCCATGTCTGTAGATTTGTATTGCTGCGATATCCTTGAACGTTTACAAGCTTTACCATCGAATTAATTCCCGAAATTCTCAATATTCAAATAATTTATTCTTTTTGATGGAATGAACTTCATGATTTAAAACTCCTGTATACCTTGGAGAGATAGTTGACGTAAACAGATCGAAGTAGGAGGTAGTCGCGTCTGGCTGTAAGACGACCTCCTTGTTCCAATAAACATAACCTGAACATTTATTTACTACTTTGCCCGGTAAGTTATATTTGATTACATTTACAGTAATTAATTATAACAGTAAACGAATTATTCTTGTTATTTTATTTTTAAAGGGCCCATATTAAGCTTTCCTACAAACATGTCTGACGATGAAGATCTTTTGTACATAAAAAGACAAAAGACTATACACTATGGTGGTCTTGATGAACTGGAAAAAGAAAAACTTGCTGCTGCAAGTGTTGTTCCACAAACTACTGAAACTACTGAAGAAAATGTTGAAGAAGAACCAGAAAAAGTTGTACCTAAGCCTGAGGTTGGAAATATGCATATATCAGATGGTAAACATTATTTTTGTGAATTAATATAGAATTTTATAATTTTAAAATATTGATTGTACATTTGTTTATTGTGTTGTTATTTTTTCTGATTTAGAATATATGGATATTGAAGATGAAATATCTAAAGATAAACAAGCACTTCTTGATGAATTTGAGCGCAGGAAAAAAGCTAGGCATGTTAATGTGTCAACTGATGATAATGAGGTTAGACAAAACTTGAGACAGTTGGGTGAACCTATATGCTTGTTTGGAGAAGGTCCAGCGGAACGAAGAAGTAGGCTTCGAGACCTACTTGCAAGGTATTTATCATTCTATGTGCTTACTTAAAATATTATTGAATATATTTCCATTTAGATAAAATTCTCAGTAGATAATAGAAGGCAGTTTTGTCTATGTGAAGCTTCATAAATTAAAAATTGCAATCTTAAATCTTTATTAATAGTGACTTGATGATTTTGGTCTCAGAACCAGTGTTGTGAATTTTAAAAAAATACAAACCTGGTTTAAAAATTTTAATAAGCCAGAACTTTACATACATTTGAAACAGTATTGAACACTTCTAAAACATAAATGAACAGTTATTAAGACATGATATCCAAATAGGTTATTAAATTATTATTTTCTCATTCACCCCATCCTAAAAAAGTAAAAAAGTTCTTGAGATTAGCAGGTGGTGATGGACTTCTTTAGTCTGGTCTAGTTCTTCTTTAGTCTATTATCTAGTCACCATGTGAAATAGATTCTACGCCATTTTTTAACATTGTAGTTTTAGAGGTATTATTCTCTAATTGTATTAAGAATCCTTCACCAGGTGCCAAGTTGAAATAGTTGATTCTCTACAATAGTTAAATTTAATTTGAGGATATTTCAGATTTGCTCATATTAGATCATTAGATAGCTCAGTTTTTTCTAAAAGAGTCCTTTGGTTGCTCAGGATCTTCGATGATTGAATCATTGTAGAGATTAATGTGTGGCATCTAGATTGAAGTTGCCATGTTAAGTACATCATCTCTTTGCTTAGGCCTCTTATCTGAACCCCTGAAGGAGAGCATAGTATTTTTTCAGATTATATTTTTCCGTTTCCTGATTTTGGGATTTGTTTTTGTTAACCAGTAGCAAATTCAAGTAAACTTGGTAAGATTTGAGATTTTCTGGCATGAAAGAACTACCTTGGTCCAAATTGGTGTACGCTGGTGTGCTGAAAAGATTGGAAGTTCAGTTAAGTGTTTAATTAAGGTTCTGGCTGAGATGTCGGCTTACTAGGGATAGTAAATAGGCATTTTAAAGTTTCATTCCCTACTATTAGTATTTTTTCTTAATGCTTAACGAGAAGAACTTTAGAAGAGAAGATTAATGCATTCAAATAGTGCAATAAGCTTAATGAGGTGTCGAGCATGTGCAAAGTAGTCTATTAGTAGTCTTTTGGGTATAAAAAAAAAACATAAATCTAATTTAAAAGTTTTAAAAAGCAAAAACCTTACATATATTCAAAATAGTGAACAATTTTTACTATGAGTTATTCTAACATATTCCACCAGTATTTCTAAAGTAACAAAATTCAAAACACCATTGGTCGGTGTTTTTGAGTTATGACCATTAAAGGAATGGGTAAATATCTCTTTATCACTCATCAAAACTGTACCAACCTAGTTTCAGAGCTTGTCTGCCAGGAGGCACTTGTGTCACTCTTAGTGTCCTAATGCTATTCCAAGCTCACTAATAGATTTTCCCAATTTTTCCCAAAATGCAGCTTTTTGACTTATGTCACTATAGAAATACTAATGCGATATGACATTAAAAATAGTTTATTAACTTATAATTTCTTCACCATGGTATTCCGCAGATTCGCTTTATGATTTTTCTAATCGATTTCTTAAATTAATATTATATATTTAAGTATATCAGTTATTCTTATCATGGTGTTTTCTGAGGCAGATATAATTTTTTTTTTAATTTGCATGAAGGAAAATCTTCAGATAAATTTTTACTATTTCAAGTCATGCTATTATTCGAAATTTTTTATGAATAATGTATATTAATTATATTTGTTAAAGACTTGGTGAAGATGCCATTCAAAAGAAACAAGAAGAGGAAGAAGAAAAATTGAAACAGGAAAGAGATCAGGAGACATGGTATCATGAAGGATCTGAGACTCTGAGAGCAGCAAGGCTGTGGATAGCTAGTTAGTAAAATTCCTTAGTGAACAGAAACTTATTTTTGTTTGTTTTATAATTATTCCATACTTTGCATTAAGCATTGGAGCAAATGCTAAGTTTTGTTGTAACCTTTACTATAAGCTTCATTATCGGTGAAGATTTATTATTATTGTGTCTATATTCAATAGTTCTGAGAATATAATGTAAACTATTTTGTGTCGAATATAAGTGATATGTGTCGGCCATTATTATTAATTATGTTTAATTTGTATCTACCAATTATGGAATCTTACACGCTTGGTCATCAAAAATATCACCGGGAATGTTATTGAAGCACCAATATTGAATGGAAACTTTTATTTCTCTTGTATACGACTAATATGAGTCTAAAGACAATGTTTAAATAGCAGCATTAACACACTTTTGAGCAAAGTATGACTTGTATGGGTATCTGTCTGGCATTGGTCTGTACCTAGTCCTGCCGAAAACAGAGAGGCTTTTTTTTTCTTTCCCGCTGAGGCCTCCTTGGTGTACTGTCTCCTGCAATCCTGTCTTCCTCGTCTGAGACCGACGGGCTATAGTGTGCGTTGTCCGGCTTGCTTGAGTCCTCTTTTGATTCCAATCTAGGCCCCAATTGATTTATGTGTCGCTTCCATAATAAACCCTCTTCAATTCTTATTAAGTATGTCTGGAGTCCCAGTTGGTCTTGAACCACTCCTTTCTCCCATTTCCCTGAACCAGCTCGGTAATCACGAGCCCATACTAACTCCCGTGGCTTGAAAATCACTTGCCGATTACCACCATGTTTGCACATATGTTGGTGTGAGTCTTGCACGTTTTTCTTTTTTCTTTCCTCTTCTTGATCTTTTTCTTTTTGTTTTATTGCTTCTTCTCTCATTTGAAGTCTGGCAACTTCTTCTAATTTCCTTTCCCTTTTCTTAGCTTGAGTTCTTTGTTCTTCTTTAATTTGTAATCTTCTGGTTTCTTTTAATTTTTCTTTTGCTCTGACCTTATCTTCATACTCTTTCCTTTCCTTTTTCCACCACCGTTCTTCATATTGCTCTTGAATTATTTTAGCCCTGGCTGATCTCTCCTTTCTATATCGTCCGAGCGTAGTTGCTGAGCTTTTCTCATTTTCGCTAGTTTCATTTCTTCTTCTCTTTTTACTCTTAAAAGTTCTTCTTCTCTTTTTTGCTCTTCCTCAGCATTCTTCTTCATTAATACTTGAATCTCCACATCAGCCAACTTTACCTTTCCATTTTCTTTGTCCAAATCATTTAGAACTTGCTCGTTCATTCTATTTATTTCCTTTCGTATTTTCTCTTGACTCATTTTTTTCTTTCCTTTTTGCCTCAAATGATCAATTTTAGTTTGCATTACTGTCTCGTTTATAATCATCGCTTCTCTTAGTTGTTTTTCTGCTTTCATCTCTCTTCCCAAGTTATTTCGTTTCACTTGTTCGTCAAGGCTATTAATATATTCTTCCTTTTTCTCCTGTCGAAAAATAAATTCTTCCTTTTCTCTGGCTAATTTCTTTAATCTTTCTTGTTCCATCATCTCATCAAGACGTTTCTCTTCTTCTTCTAATTCTTCCTGTATCTGTTTTATTTCCATTATCAGCTTTGCCACATATTCCAACTTATTAAGGACAGGGCCCAATTCTCTGTAGCTGACATAGTGTTTTTGAAGCTCCCGCTTTCTGTTATTCCTGAACTGATTCAAGTTTATCTAATTCCGATTTACACAAAATCAAATTCTTGGCAGTGTGTCCTTTCTCTGGTATAATAATATCTCTCACATAATCTCGGGTCACTGCTTTTGCATATCTTTTACCATTCCTAATGAACTCTCCATTGTTTGCAAATTGATCATCCGGCAGAGGCTGCGTAAGTGTAACATTTCCTCTTTCTGATATCATGAGATATCTCGGGCCATATTTCTCTTTCCCCCTGACTGATTTTCATCTGTTCCAATCCTCTTCTGCTGATTAGTGGAGGTCCTCCATTTTTAACAACATAGAGTTCCAGTTGAAATTTAACCTCCTTGTAACGTACCTCTAATTTCATTTTCCCCATTGGAATTATAGGATTACCTACATAGCCTGACAGTTCAATATCATTTGGAGATAGTAAAATGTGTGAAAAATTATTCCTATAAAAATCATCAGAAATAACATTATATAGTGTCCCAGTATCAATCTCAAATTTAAAAGTTCGATTGTCAATAATCAAATCCACACAGTATTGGGAATTATTCCCCTTATCTTGCCTGATGGAAAAAAATGTATCAGGTAAGCTTACCTCATTCTCTGAGAGAACATAATCTGATTGAGAACTTTGGTCTTCTGTCAAATATTGCTGTGTTCTTTCCTTTTTGAAACCTGATTTTTGAATTCGACACATAGGAGCCAAGTGTCCTACTCATTTACAATTATGGCAGGTATATGTTCTGTATTTACATTTATCTGACACACATGGTTGTTTCGTCCACAAACTTGACATTTATTCCTGTGTTCCTTCTGTCTAGTATGAAAAAAATCTGTTGGTTCTTTCTTTATCATTGCCTCCGGAGTAGCCTCCAACGAAGCTTCTTTTGATGCAGCAAGTGTGACCATTTTTATAAAAGTACAATCTGTCTTATACGGATCTTCTTCTTGAAGTCTCTCCCTTATTTTTACATTAGAGAGCCCCAAAACATATATGTCCCTTAACACTTCATTCCATTCGGTGCCGAATTTGCAGGGTGCTGCAAGAGAACGAATTCGAGCTGAAAACTCAGTCACTGTCTCGTTATCTTTTTGTTGGGCTGTATAGAACTCTTTTCGCGCCACAAAAACTTATTTGACGGGTGCAAAATGATTGGTTAACAGAGTGGTAACTTCCTGAAACGTCTTAGTTGCCGGTTCAGCCGGAATGCAAAGGGATTGCAATAAACCCATTACATCTTCTCCTAAAGAGGCTAATAAATATTTTTTCTTCGTATCTTCATCGGTAGTAGATGTGTAATTAAATGTACTCACCATCCTTCCTCTTGTATACTATTAATATGAGTCTAAAGACAATGTTTAAATAGCAGTATTAACGCACTTTTGAGCAAAGTATGACTTGCCAAAAAACATTTATTACACAAAGTATATGAACATATGGAATATATATCACACATTAAATTACGTCATAACAAAAACTTTAAAGGAGAAGTCATCCTGTAGCCACGTATTCCAATGATACCATCAGAACCCATAATACTGTTTAAAAGACTTCCATTTGATATAAGCTTGGCTTTTGCTACGACCATCAACAAGTCTCAAGGCCAGACAATGTCCATTTGCGGTTTGGACCAATTGAGCATCCATGTTTCTCCCATGGATAAGTATATGTTGCATGCTCACATGTTAGTAAACCTTCTAATCTATTTGCATTAGAAAAGGACAGATTAAAAAAATATATTGTGCATCGATTAGCTTTCAATTAATTTAAAATAAATAGTTATAACTTAAAAAAATATTATTAGCCATAATTAAAAATCAACTATGGTATACCTTATTCTTTAATCTAATGTTTATATTTTATCAGTTAGGAATTTCGTATATTATTTATTTATTGCATACTGTACTTAGATATAAGATGAATAAAATGTAAAATCAAAAATCTATTTAATTAATTTTTAAAACTATTACAACAACCACAGCAATGCGTGACCGGGTCAGCTAGTAGTTATATATTGTAAAATGTCACATTGATTTTTTAAGTATTCAAAATTACTGATATTGTATTCCTATTGGAAGGATATGTTTTTTACATTTTTTAAAGTGAATTTATACTTTTTTTTTAATAATAAAAGTTGATCTTGTGTATATTAGATAGAAATTTTTTTTTTATCTCAACCAGGACGATTTTCTTCCACGAATTTATACTTTTTTTTATTTTTTAGAATATTCTTTACCAAGAGCAAAAGATAGATTAAAACAAGCTAGAGAAGAATTGAAAATACCTGAAGCTACTGCTACTGCTAAAAGACAAGAACTTCAAAAACACTTAACATCATTGTCTATATTCTGCAGTCAAATCGGTGACACTAGACCTATTTCTTATTGCAGCTTTAGTCCGGATTCTCAGAAGCTTGCAACATCTTCTTGGTACTTGCTTAATTTTGTTCCTCCAGGTTTAGAAAGAAATGAAATTTTTACATTATAATCTATTAACAGAAATTTTATTATTATACTTACCGTTACATTTTTAATTTTAAAAACATACAAATAGCTTGTTGTGTAAGGGATCACTAACAGGCTTGTGGAAATATGGATCAAAATTACTTATAGAAGCCCTCTCTATTCTCTTTATAATTTTGAGTTGTTTTATTTTATGGGATTTTACATGATTTATGGAATTAAAAGTGACAAAATGTCTCATAAATTGAATAATTGTTGTTTTCAAAATTTTGTTATTTGTGTTCAGTATTTTGGGACATGTTTTTTATAACTTATGTAATTATTGGATTATTCTTTTTATTTAGGTTAATAATGTACAAATTTATGAGTAAAAATATTTAAATTAAATAAAAATAGACTTATAAGAAAAGAAAATGGAAAATGACTTAATAAGTCGAAACGTATTTTTAAATAAAGAAAAAATTTTTTGACTGGGAAAAGGTTTTTTACTCAATTGAATGAATGATTCAAATTTATATTTTTTTTTTCCGGAACAATATTACAATTTCTTTTGTTTACTACAGGAGTGGTCTTTGTAAATTATGGAGTGTGCCTGATTGTAATGAAATTAGGACACTTCGAGGACATTCTTGCAACGTATGTGCCATCGAATGGCATCCCAAGGCAGGTGTTGAGGGTTCAGTTTGTGCTTTGGCATCTTGTGCTGTAGATGGTACTGTTAAACTTTGGAGCATGGAAAGGTGAAAATAATTTCATTTTAGTTTCAATTCACCTTTTATTAGGTCTTTTTCACTTTATCGTTTACAAACATTTTGCAGTGATGAACCTGTTGCTGACGTTGAAGGCCATTCACCGCACCGAGTTTCAAGATTAGGATTCCATCCTTCTGGCCGCTTGCTTGCAACCTGCTGCTATGACAGCTCTTGGAGGCTTTGGGATTTAGAGTCAGCTCAAGAAATTCTGCACCAAGAGGGCCATTCGTGCCCTGTCTATTGCATATCTTTTCAAGTTGATGGTTCTATTGCTGCAACTGGGTAATGATAATTTTTTTTAAATCAAATTTTTATATTATTAAGTGATAATCGTTATTAATACCTTGCAATATTTATTTAACTTGTAGGTTTGGCTATCCTCTCATTAGTGGCTCACTTTGTAATAACTTACAAATAACAAATTCCCATCTGAATTTCTTTTTAAATGAGCATAGAACTCAACTCAACTTTATTATTTCCTTTTTTAATATGACTTTGTTCTTGAATTTTGAGTTTTGTGATTTTATTTATTATTATTTTTTCATTAATTCTATCTTCATTGAATTTTTGTTATTCCTGTGCTTCCTCACTTATTTTTTTAATATTTAATAATACAGTAAATAAATTATTTGCTATTCTGGATAAATCATGCTTTAATGTAATCATGATTTTAATTAAATTTATAGAGGTCTCGATGCATTCGGCCGTGTTTGGGATTTAAGAACTGGGAGGTGTATCATGTTCATGGAAGGACATCTGAAAAGTGTTTATGGAATTGACTTTTCTCCTGATGGGTTAGTATGAACAAATGTTTTTGGAATTACTTAATTATTCAACTATTAATTATTTAAAAAATTGTATTTATAATTTTTTTTTTATTATTGCTTGCAGTTATCATATTGCTACAGCAAGTGAAGACAATTCTTGTATAGTTTGGGATCTAAGAATGCGAAGTCGTGTTTATACAATTCCAGCTCATAGCAATCTTTTATCTCATGTGAAATACCAACCTGGAGCTGGAAATTTCATTATCACAGCATCATACGATAATACTGCTAAAGTAAATTTATTTTTATTATTGAATTACGATTTTTATTTGAATGCTGGATGGTCATCGGCCATATTTTGATTATTACCATCAAGATTTCATCAGTTTTGAAGTCTAGGAGATTCAAGACATCTTTTCATGATATCGGATCAAGCCATTCCATGTGGTCTAGCACTTGTTGCTCTTTTAGTTTTTCTAAATACATGGTTGTACTTAGTTATAATTTATGATCAATATTAGTCATGAGAGAGACTCTTAGCCATTATAATTATATCCCTTCAAAAATTGTTTTTTTTTTTTCAATTTTTCTCATGTGGATTCCCATTAAATTAAAACAAAATGGCAGAAATAAAATATACGTGAGTGAAGCTGAGGGTTTTGTGACCTTTTCATAAACAGAACCTTATAGCTAGGCAAAAAGAGATTTGATTTATAGGCCTTTGGAATGAATTGAAAACAATTCAGTTTATTTAAAAGGACAATCAGTGTTAAGTAAATTAGAAAATATTTCTTCCCTCATTCCTACTTGTCATAGCATGTTATAAAGCCAAAATATTTCTACAGCTTATCTGAGACAAGAAGAATTTTAGAAATTGAAACGTTCTTGAAATTTAGGCAGTCAAACAAACCTTTCACTTATGTCTTAGTATAGATCAGAACATATTATTTTCTACTTTTATGTTGAAGCCATATTGGTTAAATCATTATCATATAGCTTGATTGTTGATCATCAAAGCAATTATTGGAATTTACCTAACTTATTGTCTTTCCTTTTTTCAGGTTTGGTCTAACAAGACATGGCAGCCTCTTAAAACTCTTTCTGGTCACGATGGCAAAGTTATGTGCCTTGACATTTCACCTGATTCCAATTATATAGCTACTGCATCTTACGATAGAACATTTAAACTGTGGACTCCTGAAGAAGCAGTTTAATACTTGTTCATGTATTTATATATATTATATATTTGTAAAATTTATAATACATTTTATATATTATAATGTACATATTTATTTTATTCCTCCTGTTTAAAATTGTATCTTATTAACTCCGTTTTTTTCTTAGATAATCACTTATCGAAAATCAATTAGCCCTTACAATGCATTCAGCCAAACATCCTACAAGGGTTAAAGTGGTAGAATATGTTAATTATTTTGTTTAATAACTAATTTGTATAAAATTAAAATTAGCAATATTGACCTTGAAGTAAACTTCCATCAGAACTTGAAACTATACATTATAGTCAACTTGTAGGCATCCATCATAATAAAGAAGAATTATTTTAATTATAAATACATGCCACCTGAGAACATTACTACATAAATATATAATTATATCTTAGCGAGTATGGGCGTCCTTAGGTATTTGTATTGGTGGTTGTTGAATAATGGAGTGTTTTTTCTTTTTGCTTACAGCTGCCAAACAGACTTGAAAATACTTTTCAAAATAAGGTTCTAGTCAGATTTGGCTTGTAAATAACACTAATGCTTGGATCAATGAATTTTGTCATTTGACAAGTTGATTTCAAAAATAATAAAATCAGCCACTTCATAGAACTTTATAGAAGTTTAGTAGCAAATATTTGTATTTAACAAATGTAAAATAAATATAAGTAATGTGATTCTTATTTTAGGAGTTTCCTTACAGTATTCAAATATTGTATAAATTCCTCTCAGATAGATGTTTGATATCAAATTTGAAAATGATATTGTAATCATCAACTGTTACAAAAATGTTGTGAAGACCTTGGTTCAGAGCAGATTGCCCCCCTAAAATGAGTTCTGATCTTAGTACACCACATGGATGTGCTGGAACTTTATTATTTTGGAATAGAAATTCATTTTATTGCAGAAAATAGAGGTTAGCTTGATGTCTAATGCATCATTCTAGTGCTCTAAATATTGATATTGTTTAAGTTGGCTGACTGTAAAATAAAAGTCAACCTTTCATTAAGACTCCAAGATGATGCAATTTATGAGACAATCTGGAACATTACTCCTGACATAGGTACAGCCACTGTTTATTAAGAAATATTGGAGGGTGTCATAAAATATGTTTCTTTCATACTGGCACCTCATACAGAGACAAACAAAGAAACTGGCATTGACTCAGACGAAGGCTATTTTGCACCAACTGTGCACTTAGGTAAATTTTCCATGAAGTGATGCATGTCCCAGTGGAGACTGCCTCTTAACCTTTTCCTTAAGTGATTAAGCATGCCTACAAGAGGGCAAGCTTAATAAGTCTTTATTTTTTTTTAAATAAAATATTTTTGTAGAGGGTCTACAGTTTTAAAATCAAAGTAAATAGAAAATGATAATCTGGGGGATATAATTAGAAATGGGATTCACTGCAGTTAGCAATCTTGAAAATGATTACATTGAGAAAATATTTCCCTATCTTTCAATGTTGGGGAATAAAAATAACATCCTGAACTATTGGGTTTCAAAACCCTCGAATGACCTATCTGTAGAGTTCTAGTAACTTGAACTTGTGGTCAAGTTTTGTCCTGTGGTGATGAGAACTACAGTTTCATCCTTAGTGAGAAGTTTCCTTGGTCAGTGATTGGGAACAAATTCATTTATTCAATTAATTAGGTTCAAAAAATTAATTCATAGTTGGAAAACCATGGTGGGTGCTTTCCATTACAGCCTTTGAGCCCTAAACAGAAGGTGAAGACTGCTGGATGATGGAAGAAATCCGGTGTTGGGCAGTAAAAATTAAGAACAGCTGTTTTATGTATTACTTCCAGAAGTGTGCTTTGTGTTACTTTGTTTTGTTCATTTAACGTCACTTTATGCTGCTAAGGCTAATCGGACGATGCTACAGTGGGAGCTCTAAATTTTGCCTATCCAGGTTTAATTAGGATAGGGATTTTTAACGAGTACCTGACTTCGTACACGCTCGGGACCCCCGTTTAATGTCCCTTCCAAAGGACGGCATAACTAAGGATTTTTTACTCCCTTGAAAAAATCCTTGGGCTTTGATCCACGCATACACATAACACAATTGGAGGCACCTCCATTGCCCTGTCAGCAAGGGAAGATGAAAAATGATTATTCACTTCATTAGGAGTATATGGATTTTTTTTTCTTCATCCCTCTTGGCCAACTTTGGAGGAAGACCTCCAAAAATATTAAATATTAAAAAAAGATAGAAAATATACATATGCATACTGTTGAAAACCCTCAAAAATGTTGTTTTGTTCTCGCTTGAAAAGAAATCTTAATAATTCATACTTTTAGGACCCTCCAGCCGTCCAAATCCTTTAAAATTATATTTGCAATTTCTGTTTTAGTTTGGAGACTTAAGGGCTTTTCGTTGGAATTTTTCCATGGTTTTAACATTTATGTAAGGTCTCTTCTTACCTTTTCCCTTTTCAATATTAAAAAAATATAAATATGTTTTCTATTATTTTAACTGCACTTCAATTTAATGTAATTTATTTCAGGTTTAATTTGTTTTGTATACGATCTTCTAATTATAAACAGTGTGTTATTTTTGTTTTGGGGCTGGATCAAATTTAATTTAATTTTCCTAAATTAGCGTATTATATTGTTTAGATTTAACTTTTTATTAAAAGAAAACATTTTTAACGTTCGTAGTAGTTATTCCAGGAAGGCATCCAGTCCCATGTTTCTTATCTTAACAAAAACCTGTTGACTGTTAAAGGTTTAATTTAGTATACATACACGGAACAGCTTTTGATTAAGGATGACGAGGATACAAGCTGAAACATCAGGGCCCCCCATAAAGATTATTTCCCATATTCATTATTAACATATTTATTCATGATGTCGTCTACTTTTGAATTATATATAGGTATTACTTTAAAAATATATTTAGTTCATTTTAAAAACAGAAGATCTATTCTTTATTTATATAAAAATTCACACATATTGTTTAACTAAAACCGTTTGTTAAGAAAACAAGATACTTAGCATTTTATCAACTGTTATTATTATTATTATTATTATAAACATCGTATATTATAAAAAACGAAATGGATGAAATAAGCAAATAAAAATTTTTTGTTTATATCTTTGTGCAACTGCCATTTGCAGGGTTGAGTACAACACTGTCAGGTTCTAGACTCTCCTGTTTGTTTACGTTCCCGTTCAGTTCAGTTCGTGTTCAAGTGATTAGTGGGTGTTTTGATTAGCTTTGTTTCAATAATTGGTGAAATGGCTTCGGCAGAACAATTGGGTTTAAACAAAACGTGGGAACTATCCTTATATGAACTACATAGAACCCAACAAGAAGCTATTACAGACAATACCGAAATAGCTGTTTGTCCACGAAGTTTACACAGTGAGCTTATGTGCCCAATATGCCTGGATATGCTCAAGAAAACTATGACAACCAAGGAATGTTTACACAGGTTCTGCTCAGATTGTATCATCACTGCACTGCGTTCAGGTAACAAAGAGTGTCCTACATGTAGAAAAAAACTTGTATCTAAGCGTTCATTACGCCCTGATCCCAATTTCGATCTGCTTATTTCCAAAATATATCCCAGTCGTGATGAATATGAAGCTCATCAAGTAAGGGTTCTTGAAACACTAAACAAAAATCACAGCAGAGCTGCTTTGATGTATTCTATTAATGAAGGTATTAAAGTTCAAACACAAAATAGATTACAAAGGTCCAAAAAGTCTAATAATGATGCTGAACAAACTCAGAGTATTTCTCAGGATGTCAACAGTAACGATTCTAAACCGCCAACTACTAGTCAGTCTAATGCCTCTAGTGCAGGAACAACTAAATCCGATTCACAAACATCTTTCAACCTCCAAGCATCAGCTATGTCCAATGAAGATTCTAATGGACCCAAAGTGCCTAAAAGACCAAAACCTGAGGTCACTTCATCAGAAAATGATTCTGGTGATTCTAGCATGGACGCATCGGCTGGGCATGAATCTGCCACTGAGGGAGAAGGTCCATCTGATATGATGACACTTGATGAAATCGAACTTGTTTTTATGCCACATCCGACTGAAATGACTAGTGAAAATAGTCTGATGAAAGCCCTCAAGGATAATGCTATTCGATACATCAAAACTACAGCCAACGCAACAGTTGATCACTTGAGTAAATATTTAGCTACTAGGCTCGCTCTTGACTTGGGGTCTGAACTACCTGAGAGATCATTGAATTTCTGTATCTATGTATCACCTAATCAGGGGCAGTTTGTTCTCCTCAATGGCTCTCAAACATTACGTTATGTTAATGAGAAATATTGGAAAATCAATAAGCCTCTTGAAATGTATTATTCTTGCAAGAAAACATAGCTAACAAAGAAGCAAAGAAAGTGACGCTCCAAATAAGTATTTTATTTAGTTTTTGGAAGTGCTGAACTCATTATGGACTTGTTTTTATTTATAGGTATATATAATATTAATAACATCAATAAGCGTGACCATTAACTGTATATTTCAAAATGAGTAATCTCTATTAGTAAATAACTGCTCAATAGCATTACTATTACATAATTTAGTCATTTTGGAATGTGATTGTATATAGCTAATTATTGATATATATCAACTTTTTGTTTGTTTTTATACTACAAATAGACCACATAGTTATTTATTTTTGATGTAGTACTCAATATTTCTTAAATGTTATTGGAATCATTTGAACAAATCATCACTAGTTTTTCATTCATTTCATTGTATATATATGTATAAAGTTTACTTACAAATGTAAATAGAATTTACTTCTATACAAATATTTGCTATAGCCCTGTGATAATAATCTTTGTATAAATTGCATTGTATCATAGCTTAAATTAGTGTTTAAGTTATTTTGACTGACAAACAAGTTATATTAATTAAATCAGATGTTTAATCAATGAAATTATTGAAGTTACAAGAATAAAACTGTGAATGAATAGCAGAAGCAGAAAGAATTAATATTTGCCCCAATCGTCAAGAGTTGTGTTAAGTACATAAATATTTATTTGAGACATAATTTGTAGAACAGTAAACTTTTGTTTTAAATCGAAACATAGAGTATGTTTTTGAGGGATATGTTAAGAGGAGTTTATCACACGATTTATAGTTTATTCCTTACTTATTTGACACATACAGATGGAAATAAGTTTAAGAACACTATTAATTGTGTGTTTTATTCAGCTTGACCTTAATAGCCTTCAATAAAATTAACCCTAATCAATATCTTTTGGAATTTTATTAAATTTCTCCTTTCACTCTGATTTGTTTGATTTCTAGCAATTGATGTATTTTCTTTCTTTTATGACTGATCCTAATAATTTATACATGTATGAGTTGACAAAAAAAACAAAACAAGAAAGAAGTTAATATTTATCTTATTATTCCTTCTGCATTCATCAAACAATTAGCCTGTATATCTTTATTTGTTAGCATGAGATTATAAATGCAATAAGACCTAAGCGTGCCAAAGAGTAGTAACATTCTGGAGTAATGGTGTGGTTATTTTACTAAAATTTCTAAAACAAGTTTATTTTATTACAAGACTTAATTAAACAATGTGTCACATTATTAACAATAAATAAACAAGACATATGACTGACAAAACAGCTGAATGATTTATTATTTTTTGATTCCTTATTGATCAATTCCTCAAGTGGTGAGGGATCAACCCCTATCTTAAGAATCATCAAAGTATCCCATTTTTTCCCTTTTGTGTTATTTTCATTAAGAGCCATTTATTGACATCATTTAACTTTTTAAAATATATTCTGAATGAATAGTATATTGGTATTAAAACTAATTCTTCAGTGATTAACCGGTTAATGATTTTAAACGAGCAGGAGTCAACATACTCGAATGCACCAACCCGAATGCTGCTTGCAGGTTTTGACATATTACATACGACAAATCAAAAACATAAATAAACTTTTTAAATACAACATAAAAAAACCTGAAAATTTTTGTGGAAAAAAAAAACCGAGCGTAAAGGGGTTAATTGAAACAAAAAAGATCTTTTAAATCAGGGAACAAAAAAATATTAAACTAAAATACATTAACTCTAAAAATATTTTTTGTTTTAGTGCTTAAAAAAGAGGTATCAAATTGATAATTTTCAAGGATGTTATGGTTTAAAGTAAAGTATACCATTGGGGAGAGGACCGCCACTGCTGAGAAGAGGCCCAGAACATCGACTGGCAGCACGGCTCCAGCAGCCAAGAAGCCAAAGGATGCTGGGACCAACATCAAGTCATACTCGGGAGCAGCCAAGGATGTGCTGGTGGCAGTGGTGCCCAGTAACTATCCGGAGGATAGGCTGACCCCGGCTGACTGTGATGTTGTTAAAACCAGGATTCTGGACCGGCTGGACGAGATTGAGGTGGGCAGTACGGTGCGGCCGCAGTTCGGTGGCGTTAGCTATAGAATGGGTGGCTGCGTCGTTGCCTGCGCCAATCAACCTACGCAGGAGTGGCTTGCGGGGGTCATGACTGATGTTTTTCTGGAGAGGGGTTTATCCCTTCGCGTGGGAAGCATCAGTATACTGACCCAGCAGGTGAAGGTGGGGGCCTTCTTCCCTTCTGATCGGGTGGTCTCTAATGAGGTCATCCTCAGGAGGTTGAAGGTACAGAATGGGGACATCGATGGTGTGCTCGGCTGGCAGGTGCATCATGTTAAGGCCCTGGATAATGGCTTTTATGCCATATTCAGGATTCCTGAGACAAGTCTCGGCAGCCTCAGGAGGTGCGGAATGCAGGTTCATTTCAGCCTGCATCGAGTAACACTGAGGGTGCTGAAGAATAAGCCGGCCGAGCCCAAGGATGTGAAGAGGAGGGATGACAAGACTGCGAGGTACTTTGAGATTCCTCTAGGTGGAGTCGAGGAGGACCAGCCGCAGTCGGGCAGCGTTAGTGGCTCAGCCAGGGAACCCCTTGTGCAGGTTCCGGAAGCTGAAGTCACTCCTGATGAGGTCGATGAGCTCGCATTGTTGGCGGGTTCATCGGGCTCTGAGCAAGAATAAGCATGAAGCTGCTGCAGATTAATCTGCATCACTGCGTAGCGGCTTGTGGTGTGCTACAGCAGTATGTTAGAGGTAAGGATATTGATATTATTTTAATACAAGAGCCTTATCTCCTAAATGGTAGGATTGCGGGGCTTGGTTGGCCTGGCTACAGCTTGATTGCGGGGTCGGACCGGCCAAGGGCCTGCATCCTACACAAGAACAAATTTAAAATGCTGCCCCTCTGGCAATTTTGTTCCAGAGATCGTGCAGCAGCAGTGCTTTCCCCCTCTGGGGAGGTGATGAGGGCAGACATCACTATAGTAGCTGCATATCTGCCCTACGAGGAAGCTAACCCCTTGCAGCATGTAGAGAGGATGCTGGAAGAAGGGGTTACCAACTTATTAGCAGCCCTGGACGCCAATGCCCATCATGAAGCCTGGGGAAGCTCCAAGAATAACCAAAGAGGTGAGTGCATATTTGAGTCTATCATAAGGTCTGGTCTTGATATATTAAACAGGGGGAATAGGTCAACCTTCTGTAATAGGTTGAGGTCAGAGGTGATAGACATAACAATAGCATCTAACGAGGTAAGTACCTACATTAAACACTGGCATGTCTCTGGAGAGGAGACATGTTCAGATCATAAATATATCCTATTTGACCTCTGCGTTAGTGATCCCCAGACCTTGCTGTACAGAAACCCCAGGCGCACGGACTGGGGGTTCTTCAGCAGCAGTCTGGAGGAGAACCTTAAAAGCTGCCCTAAGGGCATCAAGAACACATGGCAGCTGGAATCCCTTAATGATGCTTTGACAAAAGCCATTATGGATGCCTATGCCAGCAGTAATCGTTTGTGCTGTGTCAGCTCCAACAGGAAAACCTCCTGGTGGAATGACAACTTGAATAAGCTAAGGAATGGCACCAGGAAGCTATTCAATGCTGCTAAAAGAACGGGTAAGTGGGAGACCTATAGAGCGTCTCTCACTGAGTACCACAAACAGGTAAGGAAGGCTAAAAGACAGGCATGGAGGAAGTACTGCAGCGATGTGGACAATATTCCTGCTGCCTGTCGCATCAAAAAGATAATGTCCAGGGATGTGGGACATACAGTCTTGGGAACGCTCAGGACAAGGAGTGGATACACGCGGAATGAGGAGGAAACCCTGAGGGAGTTGGCTGATTGTCACTTTCCGGGGTGCGAATCCCATTTGGCGAGTGAGGTAGCGCCGGATGAACACATCTTAGGAACGGGTGGTGTACATCTGGCAAAGGCTAGGGAGATCATAAACATGAGCTCCCTCAAATGGGCTATTGACTCATTCGAGCCCTATAAATCGGGGGGCCCTGATGGTGTCTTGCCGGTCCTGTTGAAACAGGGATTTACGGCAATCAGGACCTACCTGCTCGAACTTTTGAGAGGAAGCCTAGCATTTGGATATATTCCTCAGAAGTGGAGAACGTCCAGACTATGTTACCTCTCAAAACCTGGCAAGGAGTCATATGATGACCCCAAAGCATTCAGACCAATTAGTCTGTCATCATTCTTGATGAAGACGCTAGAAAAGATCTTAGATAGATACATCAGGAACAGTGCGTTGGTAGCAAATCCAATACACCCGCTTCAATTCGCATACCAAGCAGGGAAATCCTGTGAGGTTGCTCTTTTTAACCTGGTTACAAGATTGGAGAGATCCATGAAACAGGGCGAAACTACAGTAGGCATCTTTGTAGATATAGAAGGTGCCTTTGACAGAACACCTTACAGCACCATAAGTAGGGCGCTGAGGAGCAAAGAGATCGAGCCGGTTGTCTGCAGGTGGATTAATTCCATGCTGGAGCAGAGAGCTCTTACATCTGAACTAGGTACCACCAAACTGTGGATCAAGCCCAGAGGAGGCTGCCCGCAGGGAGGTGTACTTTCACCACTGCTCTGGTGTTTGGTGGCGGACTCACTTCTGTCAGCAATCAATGGAGCAGGCTTCTATGCACAGGGGTACGCGGATGATGTGGCCATCCTTGTAGGAGGCAGACATCACTGTGTTATCTCTGACCTGCTTAAGACAGTGACGAATATTCTAGCGCGCTGGTGCCTGGATAATGGTCTGAGCATCAACCCGCGTAAGATCAACGTTCTGGCCTTTACAAGAAAGCGCAAGGTGGTCATTAGACTGCCAATGCTCAATGGGATCCAGTTATGTTGGAACAGCGCGGTTAAATATCTTGGGCTGACGCTGGACGATAAACTGAGATGGAGACAACACGTGGATAACACGACAAACAAAGCCATTAGATGCCTGTGGGCTTGCAAAAGGGCAGTGGGAAAGTCATGGGGCTTGAAGCCGAAAATGATCTATTGGCTGTATGTCACGGCCATTAGACCCATTGTAACTTATGCAGCCCTGGTGTGGTGGCAAGGCGCAGGTAAAAGTGGATCCAGACCTAAGATGGAGAAGCTACAGAGATTGGCCTGTCTAATGATGACGGGTGCGATGAGGACGACTCCTACTGCTACAATGGAGGTGGTGCTTGGGCTCAGGCCACTGGTGCTGGAGCTTGAGTACCAGGCCTTGATCTCCATGTACAGGCTGCTCAAACAGAACATAATCCCTGGGGTATGTGATTTGTGTGGCTCGAGGGAACTGTTCACTAAAATTGAGGCAGATTGCATCTTAGCAATGCGGTCTGATCTTCAGGTTGGCACCGTGATGTCGCCTAAGTATATGGTCAATATTGACACAACGAAAAGGCACAGGCCCTGCAACGGCATCAATTGCTATACGGATGGTTCTCTTACGGCTTCTGGTGCGGGAGCAGGGTTCTGGAGGAGGGACAAACCCAGGGAAGGAACTTGGATCTCCCTGGGGAGGTACTCCTCAGTATTTCAATCTGAAGTACTGGCCATTAATTACTGTGCACAGACACTGCTGGATGAGCGGATGTCAGGTAGAAGGATTACTTTCTTCACTGACAGCCAAGCTGCCATAGGTGCGATAAGTGGACACAGTACCAACTCACGGATTGTGTGGGACTGCTATGCAGCTCTCAACAAACTGGCTGAGAGTAACAGGGTTAGCATTGAGTGGGTTCCTGGACACCATGGTATCCCTGGCAATGAAGAGGCTGATAGGCTGGCTAGACTAGGATCGGATAGAGTACCGTGCAGTCCTGAACCGGTTTGCGGCATCGGACTCAGCTATGCAAAGCGCAGAATAAAGGACATCTACCTTCGAAGAATGAACCAGCATTGGTGCGGACTAGGTGGCTTAAGGCACTCTAAATTATTCCTTGACAGCTTCAATGAGAAGTTGAGCAAAGCTGCTCTGGAGCTGGGCAGGGAAGCATTAAAGACAATCATAGCGGTGATTACAGGGCATAGCAGGCTCAACGCCCACATGTTTAGGCTGGGACTGGCGGATGTCCCCTCTTGCCGCTTTTGTCACGCAGCGGACGAATCACCCTACCACATTGTCTGCCTATGTGATAGGTTTGCCGACCTAAGATTTGAAACCTTTGGTCTGGATAGAGTCACCGATCCCAGGCAGCACGAAACTATCAACCCAGCAAGCATACTGAAATTTGTGGGTTCGACTAATCTAAGATTTTAAAAAATCGCATATAGATGGGGCGCACAATAGATCAGTCATGGTCGCGGTGCACCTAATGCCCACTGAAAAAAAAAAAAAAAAAAAAAAAAAAAAAAGTATACCATAATTATAATAGTAATCCTTAGCAAACCCGTGGGTTCGATGGCGATACCACCAATCTTTGCTTGCCAACTTCTGTCTACGAACCACTACCTAAAACCAAATCTTACAGATCACTTAACGCAATCCTCCCACCTATGCCTCAGATACTTCCCAGTCGGTACAGCAATAGTATACAATAGCCTTCCGAATATTTGTTTTTTTAACATTTCTGTATTCTTTAAATGGTGATAATATAATATTTATCACTCTTAAATGATAATTTTATCAATTTAAAAATTGAAGCTCCCACCTACAAAAGGTCTTGGAGTTCATAGTAGGGACAGTAGTGAAGGAAGATGATTATGCAGATACCATGCTCGACTACCAGTATTCTCCTCAGTTAAGGGTTTATTAATGCTGGTGAATCACAGGAGATTTTTCAAACACGAGGAGCCATTCCCAGCTAATAGCAGAATAAGTATATTATCTGCCTTAGTTGGTCTTGGAGCTAAGATCTGTAAGGTTTACAGCTAATGTATACTCTAAACTTCCGCACTATCTGTTAATTAAAATATACTTTTCTCAAGCTCAGTTCAGGAAGGTAAATAATGACTTGAAAATAAATTAAAATTTTATTTGTGAACAGTAAGCTTTATCTAATAATAGAACATGTATAAAAATGACCACAAATCCAATAATGGGATGAAACTTTTATATTCATCATAAATATTTGAGTTAAAAAGCTCTGATCTTATATAGAAAAATAAGTAAATAGTTCTAAAGTATACTTAGATTTGCATATAATTTGTTTAAGTTATTGAATTTCTAGCAAAGGAGTGATTGATAAAAATTAACATAAGTGTTTGATGGCTTTAAGAAACTAGTATTATTCACAATATTGAGAGGAGTATTTCAAGTTATATAAAAATTGGCTTCTTTAGTGCAGACCTCCCAAATGAGAGATTATCATAACTTATTCTTCTGCTGATATATGGTTACCAATAATACATTAGTCTTAACAGTTTCATAGTAATCATAGAGCGAATGCTTTTTCTGTTCAAAGCAAGTGGTTTTTGATTTGTACTTATGACTCCTAATTCTAGATAATATTATTAATGCCATAACAATAAGAGATCCCAAATTAAACTTACAAAAGCCTTCCAAGCCAGGAATTCTTCCAGTATATTTTTAATTTCACTATTATCAGTGCTATTAGTAATTTTTTAAAAGTTTTGTAGACCAGAATGGAATTTTTTTTATTCAAGTGATGTTCAGTCCTTTTATTACTCCTTTGATATTTAGTCAGAGATTACAAATGAATGAGGCATTCAGCATCACATTTAGGTATCTTGTTCATTTCATAAATTGAATTTTATCAAATTTTTCGATAGATTAGTCAAGCAATTTTGTCTATCAAGACAATTTACCACATTATTTCTTATGGTTTTAGTCCAGTTCTCAACCTGGAGTTTTGAAAGCATAAAATTGCTTGACTAAACTAGCGAAAAATGTAACAAAGTCAATTTGTGAGTTATCCACTATTGGTCCAGAACACCTGAAATACTTTGCTATGTAGAAATGGTGTACACAATAGGGATCAGGAGATACAACTATCCTAGAAACAAATGAAAACATTTCTAAAACTGCAATCAACAATTTGTATCATTAAAGTTGATTCAGCAGTCCTAAGTCTCTGAAAAAGAATGTCTCCACATTCACCTTTCACAGAAACACCTGGTGAATAGTCTGCAATATTGAAAAATATCTTGGTATTGTTTATTGAAGACTTTCAAAGGCATACTGCGGTTCTTCATCGGGGCAAAACATGAACTAAAGAGAAAAATCAACGATGAGGAAATCATTTTCCTTTCGATTCTTCATTTGGGTGTTAAGAAAAAATCTGTAGGTAACCAGTGAATAAGTTGCTAAGTAAAAAAATCTAATACATATTCCAGAAGTAGTTTAAAATATTAGCAAGGATTTGATGGTTTAAAGTATTTTTCCTATCTATTTCAGAAAGCCATTATTGACAAGTAGCAACTTTACTACTCAATTGAGGGCTCAACTCATGTATTTTCATCAATCCAATTAATCATTACCTTTGATAAATTATTTCTATATCATAATACACTCTCCAAGGTGTTACAAAAAGTTAAGCTGTTTGTATGGAAATGATATATGTATTAGGGTCATTCCATGTCAAACCAACAAGGCACTCAACTTGACCATTTCAGATTGGGCTGAAACTTGATTTATTTATACTCTCTGACATCCTGAACTCAAATATAATTTTCAAAAAATTGTATCCCTGATAGTTTTTTAGTTATAAATTTTTAAAAATCACAAAATGCTGCGTTTTTTTAACGTGTGCTAAAATCTAAAATCTGCAATAACTTTGGTTCTATTAGTGCTAGAGAGCTGAAAGATAGCTCAGTTTAAAGAGGGTTTAATGTGATACACAACTTGAACACATTAGAGGAAAAAATGGTTTTTGAAAAATTTTTGAGTTGGTGTTTTTTTATTTTTTTTTCAAATTTATATATGTTTTTATGTTTAATTTTGTGAGTATACAAATTTCAGAGTGGGTCCATGATGGGATCAGGAAATGTGTTAAAAATACATCACTGAAGTATCACAAAATTTTCAGTGCTAATAGCCTGGTTCTGATGCATAGGCTATGTGAAACATAACTTTGGAAATAAAATACAAAGATTTTTCGTCATTTTTTACATCTATAAAAACATTACAATTAGGCCTACATAACTTAAATTATTCAACATTAAATTGAAATAAAAATTTTTACCTAATGTGTTCAAGTTATTGGGTATTGGGGGGGGAGGGTTAAAGCCCATTAAACCCTCTTTAAAATGAGCTATCTCTCAGCTCTCTAGCACTAATAAAACTAAAGTTATTGCAGATTTTAGCGCATGTTAAAAAAACGTAGCATTTTGTGATTTTTAAAAATTTATAATTAAAAAACTACCAGGGATACAATTTTTTGAAAATTATATTTGAGTTCAGGATGTCAGATAGTATAAATAAACCAAGTTTCAGCCAAATCTGAAATGGTCAAGTTGAAAACTTTTTTTTATTGGTTGATTTGACATGGAATGACTCATTATTAAAATAAAATAACTATATTCATAAAGATTTAATTGTAGTCATTGCTAAGTACATTCCTTTATGAAACTTCTTTTTATATTGTTTTTAATGCTTATAATTGGTTTAAAGAATATATTAAAAAAATGTAGAAAGAAATGACACAAATTATATATTTATATTTATATATGTACATTAAATGAAAAACTTAAAGATTGTCTCTCATCAAAAGTAGTGAGTCTACAGAACTGTTTTGATCGTTACAAATAAAAGTGATTTTATTTTACATAATTATTCAAAACGAATCATCTGCTCAATATTTTGAAAATCTAAAGTAAATCACAGTATATAATAAGGCACAATGATTTTAATATATATTAAGGAATTATACTATTTCACTTAAAATTAAAAATCTAGCCCGTGGTCTATTCATTTCATTACACTCTGTATTAACAAATGACTTAGAAGTAGCGTATAACTTATTTGTACACTTCCAATAATACATTGATCTATTTGAAATATAAGTGTCACGTGGACATTTTTGTTTACTTACTACTAATAATTTTAAATATAAATATCAAAAAATTACATACATTGTACTATCACTTATTCACATATATTATTTCTTAAATAATAAATTACACTTATTTCTCTATGTATAAAACAAATACATAAGTATATGTATCGGCATTTGCCAATTATAATAGTGGCAGTGAACCCACCGATCATCTGGGTTAAACAAGTTTAAAAGGAACAATAAGGGTAACATTTAGCATGTTATATAACAACTAAAAATGGCTTCAGGCCTTCCTGAATACTGTACTATACACGGTACTTTAAACTTTTCATGTAGTTATACATCAAATAAAATTTCATAGACAGTTCTGGTTATACCAGAAACAACAGATAATATGGTCTAACCATTAATATTTATAATACAACAACTAAATTGAAATTTTATGTAGCTGACAATGTTACAAAAATATATAAAATTCATGGTCAATGTATTATTAGTATCTGAAAATTTAAAAATACTCTTATACAGAGGGTAATAACCTAAAGTGAGTTAAGCGTTCTGGTATAAACCTCTTTGTTCTCACCCAAGGGCCACCGGATCCATCTATAGGTAGCTGCCCTGCTTCAGTGCACGACTTACAGCAGAACTTGGCATAAAATTTATGGTTACAGTACTTAGCCTTGATGATGAGTTTACAATTTGCCAGGAATGGTGAATCAGTACAGTTTGGATGAATCATTTCTTAAAAAAAATTGAAGTACATATAAGTTAAAAAATAAAGAGATAAATTATCTAAAAGCAGTAGTCAATGATAAAATAAATTTCAACATTTTTACCAAAAAAACTACTCCTATTAAAAGGAAATGCACTTATTTTATGCAACGAAAACATTTCCCAACATAAATAAAAATATGTAAAGGAGATGGTTGGGGGGTGCAGTCAATAAGAACACCGAATAAGTGAAGTACTTATATTATGTGCCGACGTTTCGACCTACAGTGTAGGTCATCTTCAGGGCGAATGATGGGAAGCGTGACCGTTATAGATCGCGGCTTGAGCGTACTGATGAGTACACTCAAGCCGCGATCTATAACGGTCACGCTTCCCATCATTCGCCCTGAAGATGACCTACACTGTAGGTCGAAACGTCGGCACATAATATAAGTACTTCACTTATTCGGTGTTCTTATTGACTGCACCCCCCAACCATCTCCTTTACATAAGATCATCCAGTCAACCATTTTCATCTCATACATAAATAAAAATAAATGATTTTTAATTTCTGCTTCAAAACAAAATATGGATGTTCATTTTGGCAAATATGTTTAAATTGTTTTCATGTTGTCCAAAAGTAATGAGCAATTGGACAAAAAAGATAGTGTGGCATAGAGGGACATCAAACTGGATGCATCCCTGTTTAAGAACTACACTTAAAAAAAAAGCTAAAGAATTGCATTCAGATTTTAAATAAAGAATTCTTTTCAATTATTTTATTTATTAAAAATAATAATTGAATATTACCTTTAACATTTATTACAACTGAAGTTTCTGCAGTAGAATATCCATTATTAGCAATGCACTTATATTCCCCTGAATCTTCTTTCTGAGCCTTATTTAAGTACAATGTTTCACCTGCAAAATATTATAATATCATAAGACATTGTTAAATTAACTGAAAAAAATAAATAAAATGTTTATAAAAAATTTACCATAGGCATTGATGACCTAAGGGTTTTATGCCTTTAAACATCAACAAACAACAACAAAAAAACTCGATTTCTCCAGGTTTGAATACACTTTCATGAAGAAATGTAATATAACTACATTTTTACATTCTTCTTTTACTACTTATTAAAAACTATTTTTAAACTATCAGTTATTTAACTGTCATCACAGAATGGTCATAACCACACATTCAGTGCAGATAATTTTTAGCTCCGTTATTCAATTCACTCTTGCAATGTTGCGATAACCTTTGAGTTAAAATATATTGTGGAATAGTTTAGAAGCACAATCTTTGCAAATGAATATTAAATCAAAATATACACATGCACTCAACTATACTAAGGCATAGCAAATTAGATCCCGACCCATATTATTGAAGTGTCAATTGTGAATGCTTTATCACAAAATTTATAAACTTTGTTTATAATTATCAACCTATAATCTAATATAAAAGGCAGGGCTCATAATAAAGATAGATAAAACAAAAAAGTACATGCTCTCATCGAGGAAACAGTCATCCAGTGAATATCTCCAAGGAATAGGGTGAAGTTTTGAAAATGTTTAAAAATTCAAGTATCTTGGCACAATTGTTACCAAAAATAAAAGACTAGAAGAACAAATGAAGACAAGAATCGAAAACGGTATGAAAGTTATTGTTTGCTCAGAAAAGTTTTCCAAAATAGAGATATACTACCAGGCATTATAATAAGGGTATATAAGACAGTACTTCGTCCTGTTGTCGACAAGAGTCCATAAGTCGTGGACTCTAACCAAGGAGAAAGAGAGATTACTAAGTACTTTAGAAAAAAATATTCTTAGAAAAGTATTTGGGCCAACGAAAGAAGGAAATTGTTTCTGTACTAAACCAAATAAAGAACTTAAGGACCTACATGGAGAACCCGACCATTGTATCTTGAACAAAAAAAGGAAGAATAAGATTGCTGGGCCATGTACATCGATTGGATAGAAAAGGCTTCCAAGCAGATCTTGAAGGGACGCCCAGATGGAGAATGAGAAAGATGGCAGGCCTAGACTCTGATAGCTGGACGAAGTTGAGGCAAGCTTAGCCTTCTTGGGGTGAGAACTAGAAGAGCCATGGTTGAGTGTGATCTCAACCAAAGCACTTCCTTGCCACACCTTTGTCTTGGAAACAATAGTCCCTACCCTGTAATAAACCCAATACTTCATACCATTCATGGAAGAAAATACATCAACGTTAGTTTCAACTTAGTGACACATGAGCTCATCCTCAGAATACCATCTGACATTGGCGAGGCTGTATATAGACATTAGGTAAAAGAGCTTTAAAAGATTCCATATTTAATATTTTAATTTCAAAGATAATACAAAAAAGTATAGTAAAAATTGATACCTGAAACTATAATCCTATCATTTGATTCTATTGGGTTGGAGTCTTTGTACCACGTTATTCTTGGTCTTGGATACCCAGACACATCACAATTAAGAACAGAGTTGGTTCCAACATTAACATCTTGCGTTCCGCTGCTAATGTTTGCTCTGACGGGGACTGCAATTATCGAGCAAAATGTTAATAAATATAGTTTTTCTTTTTTTAAAAAACACTCGAAAAGCAAAGATTTTTTAAATTGAAAAATTAAGTAAATAAATTGAAGAAAATATAAAACAGTACAGTTTGTGTTACTTAATTTAAATTTTGTACTGACATTTAAGAATTTAAAAAAATTCAATATTAGTTCTTGTGACAGTAACACTACAAATAGACATGATATATTAAGATTAAAGGTTATTAAGAATTGGCAATTTTTCTTCTTTATTATACATATAATTTAATGATACAAGGGTTGAACGAAAATCCTTAAAAATCACTACATACCATCGATACAAATGCAAGCATCGAATGTGAAAAAAAAATAACAGAATATTCTTTTTTGAATCATAGCGAATGCTTTAGGATTGATAATTCATATAAAGTCATCTATAAGGCAAACAGTCACCTATAATGACATAGTAAAAATACGTTTGAAAATTAACACTGATGTTAGATGAACCTTGAGCCAGTTTCCTAACTCTCCTGAAAAGTGGTGTTTTGCTTTTGTATCGATGATGTGAAACTTGAATGGCCTCAGAGGCTTATGTAATGGAATTGATCTAAGCTCTAAAGTAAAACTTAGTCATCAGTTAACAGAAAAGGGATGTCTGGAGATTTATTGTTATAATGCAAATGGATGAAAAACATATATATTTTTATGCCAACATTGACATTAATTTACATGTTTTAATATAAACATCTTTTCTTGTCTCATAAACTAAATTTTATTCAAAATTGTAGAAGAAAATCAAAGTTTATTGTAAAGTAAGAAAAAATAAAATCTCGAAATGCATACCTGGAGCAAAAATCAAGAGACAATTTTATGTTTCTCACAAACAGGAAACGTTAATAAGAGTTCAAACAGTGTGATTTTTTACATACAAACCAGCTACTGCCATTAGATGAAAATATATAACTGACATGGCAAGAAAAGTAACTGTCTAATTTGCAAGGAAAGCTATTATTATTCTATTATTATGAAGTAATAGGAAGTAAGTGAGTAATAGGAAAGCTATTACTATAACTATTATATTCTTGTGTAATTATAACAGATTACCAATAGATGAATTATTTTGAAATGCTTACTTTCGCTTAAATCGGTTATCGAATAACAACTTAAATTATTTTATACATAATTTTTCCATGCTAAAAATAAAATACAGAGCTACATAAATAATAAAATAAAATATATTTATTTTGATAAGTTTACTGAATATATCCTGAGTAATGTAAAAAATTTGGTATCGCATGGAAAATTTTTGGTATTGTACTGTTTTTTCTCAGCCTTGCTGATTTCCTAAAAATGCACAATGCACTCACCATCTTCTATGTTACTTCAAATATATATGATTATTTTTTAAATTCCTTTAATAATCATAAGTTAATAATATATTTAATCCCCCAATATTTGTTATTCTTTATACTTTTTATTATTTTTAATATTTTATAGATAAAATATAAAAAGTAACATTTTATTTGAAAAGTTATATCATATAACAATAAAATAAATTATAATAAAAAGTAACATTTTAAAAACCCTTTTTTTTTTAAATCAGGCATTTTTTAAATTAGTTTTCTAGCTGTGCATTATACCAAAACTGAATCCCAATTTTACCTTTTATCAAGATGACATTTTCAAAAAATAAATACATACCTATAGCAAGGATAAAAGTAGCTATAAGCAACATTATTACAATCACTGACTCATAAATTTATAAAAATGAGTTTAGAGGAGAGGTAAAGTAGGTTGTAGAATTCCCTACAAGCCCTGTCAGCATTTCATAAATTTTTGCTAATCTGTTTCGTTTGTATAACAGATTGCCTCATACTAAATTAGCCAATAACCATTAACAACTAGGCTGAATTATCATAGATAAGTGAACTTTAAACTAACAAATTCTGTAAAAAAGAAAAGCTATTGTACAGCCATAAATCGATGAAAATTTCTTTGGGTCATTATTTCAATATATTAATAAACTTATAAAGTTTTGTCAACATTATGCTGCAAAGGAATCTCTGTATAATGTACTTCCATAAACTAAAAATCAGTAAGTAATACAAAGAAAGGCACAATAGTCAGTAAAAAAGACCCACTTTACAAGGTGAAATATCCTAGAGTAAAGCTAAGTTTCAACCTTAAAAGACTAAGGAATAACTTTCAGAGAGCAAAAATCATAAAATTTTAAACATTTTTAATGTTTACTATGAGTGTGGAAGAAGGAGCTCCTAATAATAATTCGCTAACCTTCTATCCGAGCGAATTTGCCGGTTGTGAATTCAATAAAAAAACATAATAGTTTGATTTGGGTGACAATTTCCCCAAATACACATAATTGAAGCTATAAAAGGAAAGAAAAGAAATTCATCAAGTAAATATAAATAAAACATCCAAAAATGAGTAAATGACAAATATATAATGTAAACATAGAAAAATAACAATTATAAAAATATTAATGTGCACAATTAAACCTATGAAAATACAAAGAAAGTTATTTAAAAGTAAATAAAAAAAGTTATAAAAGAAAATGCACTAAGCTATTATTTACAATTATTTACATAAAAAATACTAAGGAGAGATGAGTCTTAAAACAAAAATATTACTGGTCTGTGAATCAATGAAAAACTGAGAAATGAACTGAGTTCTTGAAAAGTGTTGAGTTCTTGATAGCGATGACTTGATGATTCGAAATGATGATGAGTAGAAAAATTAAATGTCTCTTACCGGTAAGTCCAAAATTAGATCAAAATAGCGAGAGGTTTTACTGGTGAGAGTTGACAAAATTCAAGTTGAAGAAGATGTGAAAGTGATGAAGAAGTGGCGACAAAATCAAGTGTAGAGTAGCAAGCAACCTTCTCACAGGGCAAATGTCTTGAGACTGATCTTGTTTTGTTTTTGCGAACATTACACTTAATATTAAAACATATGTTTTTAAAATTACTCTCTAAATTCTTTTGTTTCCTTTTAATAAATTTTATTAATGTTAGAATTATATAAAACAAACAAAAAAAAAAAATCTAGCTTTTAATGCAATAAAATATTCATTTGGAAATAAAAAACATGAAATAAAAAAATAGTTATTGATACCCGACAATGAGGGTTACCCCGCCTTAGAAGCTGACCAGCCCCCATTGTTCCTTAATATGCATTTTCTATTAAATATACATTCTGAGCTTTATATGCAGCAAATGCAAACATATTAATATAAAAACCATGCTTGTTTCATCCCACCTTCTATGTAAACTAAAACATTCCACGGTGATCAACTACAAAAATGCAAAAAAGATAATTTCAATTCTTCATCGACCAAGCTGTTTACTTTAGCATTACAAGTATTACTAAGACAATAAATCCTTAATTTGGCTGGTTAAAACTCAATAAATGACAAAATGCACCAATTAGACTTGACTGAATTTAGCTCGTTGTCTAATGATATATCAAGATCCAAAAATAATAATTATTTTCTCAAGAATTCTCGAAGTTCAAAAGGCAAGTATTACTTACATATTGCACAATGTATTGCTGACTTATAAATATGATGAAAAATATTAATAAATGGATATTTCTTTATCGGTGATGTTTCAAAGCCATTTACAAAGTCCTTGTGACCTAGATACTTAACATTAATATATTTTTCAATAAATAACTGTGAATAAAATTGCTCCTTTCTCAGTAATATCAATAATAAAATTATTAGCTGGTTTATTAACTTATTTATCTACTAGATTAGTCATTTTACATGATTAGTTTCTATTATTATTATTGATTTGTAATATAATTTTTATAATACTATTAAATATGACCAAAATTGATTTACTCATATTTTGTACACAGAACGAGCAATTTTTAGATTTTATTTTTAATACTTAATTTTCTTTACTAATTAGAAGAAAATGAAATAATATTAATATTTTACTGAAGTCATTGATGACAATACCTATTAGTATATACTATATACACTTTCTCAAAATCCTTCATTGAATGGATTTGCATATAAATACTTATGTATGTGTACCTTTATTTAATAATTTGTCAGGGTTGCCATCACTAATTGATACAATAAAATAAAAATATAGCTGAAAACAATAACATGGTGAAATATTAAAAATGGGGAAGAAAATGGTCTGGGTGGAAGTCACAGAAAAAATTTCTTAAATAGAGATTTAAGAACTATTTATTTGAAACCTATAATCGAAACCACAGTTTGCAAATAAATAGTTCATCTTGATTTATGAAAACATTTTTTTCCTCCATCCAGACCACTTCTTCCCAACAATATTATTCAAGAAATATTATATAGTTTTAATGTGAGTTGGATTATTAATGTATTAATAATATTGTTTTGATCTCACTACAGCATGCTCTGGCTAATTACTAACATGCATATTCAAATCATTCCAAATTGAGTAAGATAAAAGCATAGGTTAAGTTACCTGGTGTGGTAGAAATGGGTGGTTGTGTTGGAGGGGGAGGTGGGGGTGGAGGCGGAGCTGGGCGGTACGGAGTCCTTGGTCCTTCGGCGGGGGTCCTCGGTGCGGGCAGTACGAATTGATTATAAGTGACATCATTAGGGTCCAAGGACGTCACTGGGCCTATTACCTTCAGAGCAACAGACCAAGAGGCAGCTTTGCCCTCTCCATTGTAGACTTGGCATGTGTAGATACCGAGATTTGTCAAAGCAACACGCCTAATGAGCAACGTGTTGTCCCTCTTCTGTTCAAATATTTCAGAGATTAACGGCAGCATCTGTGAACCATGCCACCAGTTGACCGAAGGTCTGGGCCACCCGATAGCATAACAGGTGAGAGTTGCAGGATTGCCAAGGCTCACCACCATATCAGTATTCTCTTCACCCACTACTGCTGCATCCCGTCTCACACCATCTTCATCCAGTTAGTAAGCATTAATTATTAAAAGCAAAAATTATAGTAATAGATCTGATCACAGTTAGGCACTTTTTTATTTCTAGCAATACATCTGAGCTTAGAAGTATCAATTACAAATTATTACCAATAATAATATAATTTATGATATATAGTATATATCAAAATGAAATTAAATATTATAGCTGAGAAATTTTAAAATTTATGCGATGTTTTAATTTAATTTATGCGATGATTTAAAATTTATGAGAAATTTAAAAATTTTTAAGATGCGACCAATATGGCAGATAAATTTTATACTGTGAAAAAAATCATTTACTATCTAAGAAAATGCCTTTTTGCATTTTTGAATTCATAGGAAATTAATTTTGACTAATTCTGAAATATCAGAATGAAATATTCAATTTTGAACAATATAATTATTATGAATAATAAAAAGAAGCAGATGTATCTGCAATAGTGGTAAATTATACTGCTCTAAACAACTTATTACAACTGTGACCAGATTTTGAGTGTTATTAATAATAAAAATAATTAATAATTAATATCCTTCACCAACATAGCCAGATGCAAAACCTGTTTCCAAAGTTAATAATTATAAAAATATTAGCTTAATAATTTTGATTTAAAATTTTAATAAACAAAACTGCAACAAGCACTAAGTTAATATTTGGTAAAACTATTAGTCAATTTAATATTTTTAAAAATACAGTCACGTCAATAGTCGGTGATGCTTAATATGTTTATTAAGATTCTCAAAATTGTATTTGTTAATTTTTTAATTACAATGCAGAATTCTACTTTAAATAATCGTTTATTAACTTTTGATGCCCATTACATCAATTTAGAAAAATAAATTCAGTGTGGATTTAATGTCATTATATTAATATGTAGCAGACTCACAAGAGAAACAAATTACCTAATACTAAACAGCGTTGGGGAGAAGTTTATTTTAGTTACTGTTATCATCAGTATATGATAGGATAATTAAATAAAAGTAATTTTAATAAACTAATGATGAAAAAATAATTACTAAAGAAATGTTTAATGCATTGAAGACTAGAAGTTCAGATAATATTTATATAACTGATAATTGAGATATATCTCTTACTGCAATAATGCCATTATCCTCAATACCTCTCTTTAATTTGAGGATAAAAACAAATTTATTAGTATTCTAATTAGATATAATCTTGATCATTTGTGTAGTATAAAAGAAACAGTTTTGGAACAAATAATTTATTTTAAAAATTATTGCTAAAGATTATCAGTAGAGGATTAACCGTCTAAAATCAATTAACTACCTTCATCAACCAACAATAAAAACATATGTCCTATTTTCAGAAACATTTAACAAGGCATCACCAATTTTTTTATATAGTTCTAACGTTAATTCGTTTATTAGAAATTTTCTTCTGAGGTACTACACATGCTATTATTTCAAAGATAGGTAAGACAAAATACCATACCATGTACTGTCAGCTTATAGTCCCTCGTAGCATCAGGCTCGATACCGTTAGAAGCCATACATGTATAAGTCCCAGCATCTGATTTCTCAAGACCGAATACTTGCAGTGTACCATTTTCATGAAGTTTGTATCTTCCACCTCCAGTGGCATTTACTTGTAACTATCAAAATAAATGATTATTTCTGACTAAAATTTACTATATAAATCAAGGTGTTAATAACAGATGTTATGAAAATTAAAATTGAGGAAATAAATTCCAACAAATTGCTATTACGATATAATGTAAGCTCTCTTCTTTAACTGGGATTAAGAGTTTTGATTGAATAAATGGGTCATTATCCACAACATATATGTATCCATTATTTGTTAAATGAGTATACTGGCATGAGTAAAGATTTTTGCTAAACAACTTAGAAGGTGTTAATGAGGAAAGTACTCTGTAGAATAAGAAATTTCAACTAATGAAAAGTTGAAAGTAAAGTTATCAATTCAGTAAGATCTAGATGTAATTAAAATCAGCATTAAAAATACCTTGACCCCATCTCTATGCCAACTGACAGTCGGAGTAGGTCGCCCTCTTGTTATGCAGCTGAAAGTCGCGTAGTATCCTTCCTGAGAGATTTCTTCAGTTGGGGTCTCTTCAGAAATTACTGGTGCTTCCCCTATTGTATGGTAATATTTATTGTTGATTTCAATACTTATTATTATAAAAGTTAGCTTATAATAAACAGTGATATCATAAATTATTTAGTCTATTACAAATGAAGCTGAATAATCAAAACTAAATTTATAATTATTTTTATGACTATGACAGTAATTAAATTCTGCATTTTTAGGTGCTAAGAAAATGCTGTTGGAAAAATAAAATAACTGATCTATCTACTTCCAACTTGAACAAAATTATTAAAACAACCTGGAGATTCAGGGAATTGCGGCTCACGTGTGACAGGTTCTTCAGAGCGAGGTGGAGAACATTGAGTTCCGCATCCATTGTAGCAGCATTTATGATCGTTGGGACATTCAGAATCTTTTCTACATTCTTGATTACAACTCTCACTTGTAGCAAACACTGGGCAATCTCCTGGTTTTATATCTAAAATTCAACCACTTAATTTGAAAACCATTTAATTTGAAAATTAAAAAATAGTTTTAATTTTAATTTAAATTTAAAATAATTTTAATTTCTTATAAAATAAATTTTTAATTAAATAAAATTAAAACAGGAACTTTATTTCAATATTTAAAATGGAAATTAAAAAAAAATCCTCTTCATCTCTTATAAACTCAAAACAAGTTGAAATATTGTGCCATAATAATATGTAGTAATTAAATAATGAATGACTACATATTTTGCTCTTACTTAAGTGCTGAGATTAACAATAAAAGTTATATATTAAGAGTCCTATATGATCCCTACCTGCCCTACATACAGCTCTATATTCTGTGTAACCAGTTTGAGGATTCTGAATCAGCTCAACATTGCAGGAATGGCCCGGTGGGCAGTCAGGCGGTGAAGAGAGGCATGGCTCGTGGCAACGGCAAGCAGAGCACCCGGCAGAATCAACCCATCGCTCTTGTCCGTAGCGGCACCCACTAAGTAATTCACATTTCCTTTCTATCTCGGTACATCCTTTTTGGTGTTCATCTACCTCTATTTCATTGCCTAAAAAACAAAATTTAATAATAATTCTAAAAGTCTACTGATGTTACATTAACAAATACTAATAAGTTTTTGAAACAAATCCTAGAACTCTTGAAATGAATTTTATTTAGTAATCCACAACATATAAAATTTAGTCGGTGTCAAAATAGCTATGAATATTAGCAAATAAGTAGAATCAATAGAAAAAAATGACCCAAGGTTGAAGTTCTTAGTAAAAACAAAATAATCTTAACTTCAAACTTCTCCATAACTTTTAGATATTCTAAAATCAATAGAAATTGAATAATAAACTTTTCATCAATTATCCGTCTTACCAGAAGGTTCCTTCACACTGGGTTTGCAGAAATCATTGCATTCTTGGTGAGAAAGGAAGTTGTTAAGATTACCGGCACACCCTGAGTAATAGAATGGGAAGCAACTATTCCTTCTAGCTTCATAATACCACCGTTTATGAGAACCACCACAGGTACCACCTTCCATTGGCAGACTGCAAATTGCTAAAACATAAAAATTCATTGTATTTTGAGATAAAAAATTATTTAATATAAGAAGTAATCTTTGATTAATTTTTTAATTCTGATTGCTTTACTACTAGAATGTTTATTAGTACAACATTTAGTGTCTCTGAAAAAGACTCAGTACAAAAATGAAAAAGATTTAAAAAATAGTTAATTAGCACTGAAAACATGAGGGGTCGACTCAGATCAAGCAAGATTCGACTGCCATCTGTTTTTTAATTGGAAGGATAGCATCTTTGATTTCCTGAGTTTTTGAAAATAATCGATTAGTTAGCCTTACGAGAGAAAAAAAAGGGAAGTATAAATAATTTAAAACAAATTAAGATCCAGAGCAATGATGTGCAAGATCTTGTGCAACGGCATCTTATTTGTAAGGACTATTGGGTAGAAATGGTTTGTTGTTTGTTGGTTTATCATTCCTGAAGTTTTAGTGCCATTTGAAAAGTTTCAATAAGTACCTAAATGCACTATAAACCTGTCTTAAAATGCACTTCAATGCATCCTGTCTCCTAATATGGAATGGTGTTAGTGATCTGTGGACTTCAATGAGTCGGGAAACATTAGTCAAATGGAATTATGTTGTGTTCACACCACCAAACCCTATATAATAAAATAACATTATGGCAGCGACTGATTTGGTAAACAATGCTTTTGATACTGTACTAGAAATTTATACTTTATATTTATATAAAGATAAATGCCTTAAAAAATATTTAAGAATTGGGATGAACAGAAAATTCAGATCTTAACACAGCTGCAAATCATCAAGTTTCTTAAGTGTAAAAGCATACTGCTCGTAATTCTAACCACTAGGGGGTCAATCTCATAATGCCCTCTCATTCTTGTTATTCTTTCTAATATATGGTTTCAGAAAATCGACAAAATGGCTTTTATTTTCTTAGAAAATGTTGAAATATTATTAATTTTCATTTTTTTATTTTTGAAATGTAGTATAAGTATATAATGTATATTAATAATTATATATGTATTAGTCTATACAAGTAAAAATAAATGAACTTGCCTTGGTTGACAGCTGGAGCAACTTGATCAATAGGTATAGAAGGTTCTTGCTTCTCTAAACATATTGCATGGCATTCTTCCTTGGAACTGAACCTATTAGGAGTTCCTCCACATCCATTATATATAAACTCTTCACAACTTTGAGATGGAATGTTGAAGAAGTATTTCTGTTCATACTTATCACAATGACCAACTTCTTTATCAACAGAGCAGGGATCTAAGTGGAATATAAAAAATTAAAAAATGTATGCTGATGCATTTAGTAAGATATTGGAGGAAATTATTTAACCCTTAATGGGTTAATTTAGATAGGACAAAACAAATTGTTTTAACAGTTAGTATAGACGACTAATGTTTCTAACTCTTCTCTTAATGGATATAAATACATAAATAAATGTATTAAGATTGAGATTATTAATATTGAGAAGATTGAGATGGAAGAGCTGCACACTGATCCATAACCTACCTCTAACACCTCACACCTACTTCTTTTTACGAAATAACACTAATAGGCCCTTATAGTTTAGTCAGCTTATAATTTGATTGAAAACATAACAACAAATATTCAAGTGTCTTTTATAATAATCTATATAAGTAATGACTAAGAAATATATACACCTTGTCCTTTGAATTGACCGCACTGCCGTTCACACTGTTCTTCTGACATGAATCTGTTTGCGTTGCCTTCGCAGCCTCCATAATGGAACAGTTTACAGGTTCCTGAATTATGATCATAAGACCAGGATGGGATCTAAAATATTAAAATAAACAAATATTTATTTATTGTTTAAATCATTAATTCTAACCTTCCTTCAGTGTTGCAGAGAATTGGTGCAAAAATAAAACCATTGGTTCCCAACCCATATTTCTGTGGCACCTGTGCATAATGGGCTAAGTTGAATTTTGTGAATTTCAAGCTATCTACTTAGAATCGTAATTTTTTTTCTCTTTCCTTGTGTCTAATACGCTAAGAGTTCCGTCCATTGCAATGAAGGATATTCCTTTGTGAATCGTGGGCTGATACTCCAATCTTGAACTTAAAATAAGTTCAGAAAAATTACAATTCTAAGTAGATAGCTTGAAATTCACAAAATTTGACTTAGCCCACTATGCACAGGTGCCACAGATATGTCACCAATCCACTAAATCAGAAATTGATATTTTTGATGATTTAGTCTTCTCAAAACACTCAAACCTCAGAAAGGATAAATAATAAAAAAGTTCATAAAAAAATCGTTGAGCAAACAAATACTTAATTTAGTTTTTTTCTCATCAGGTAATGACATCTAGTTGTGAAAATACACATCACAAATATCTATATCCACAGATCACCAATATCTATATCATAACAACTTCATATCCATAACTTAAAGTTTCTTGAGTTATGCTAGAGACATGTGAACATACAACACCATGAAAAAGTCAATCAAAATGAATATATTCGTTGAAGTAAGAAAAAATAAATTTTTCATGATAAACAAATACATATTTTAGTTGTTTTCTTTTTCTTTTTTTTTTTTACAAAAATCTATTAAGACTTTCAAGAAAACTACCTCAGGTAATGACATCTAGTGGTTGAGATACAAAACAAGATATTATAACAAACTCTTATACATAACTTAAACTTTCTTGATTTATGCAAGAGTTATGTGAACTTACATACAGACACCATGAAAAAATCAATCAAAATGAATATATCTTCGTTGAAATAAGAAAAAATAAATTTTTCATGACTATAATATTTCCATTACCTCATTACAAAGAAGTAGAAGGATGAATTCTTTTATTTCAGAAAACAGTAAATAACAAAAAGATAGTTTGAATCTTTGTAAATTGGAATTATCATTACAACATTTTAATTAGATACTGAAGATTAAATATTTTGAACAGCATTCTATTGTATGTAAAAAATATTTACCTGCTTGAGGCAAGGACCGGGATCGGTAACTAAGTAACATATATTTTCATAAGGATGCTGGGTAACGGGAGCAACGTCAACTGCCTTGCCACATCGGCTCCTGCACTCTTCTTCTGAATCAAATCTATTACCATTACCTTGGCAGCCTCCATAGTCAAATGCTTGGCAAGACTGAGTAGCTTGATCATAATGCCACTGCCTGATGGTACTGTCGCACGGTCCAACAACTCGTGGCAATGTGCAAACATCTATAACAAATGAAATGAATTTTTTTGAATTGTTTATAATAAAATACACTATCAGAATCTTAAAATATTTTATCGTTTCTTTATATACCTTGAACATTTCCACAAGAATATTCACAATCCTGCCTGGATGTAAATTTATTGCCATTTCCATTGCAGCCTGAATATCTAAACTGCTTGCATATACCATCCCGCCTGTCATAAAACCATCGGATTTCAGAGCCTGAGCAGCTGCCGGGATCGCTTTCCAGGAAGCACATGTCTGAAAATAATTTTGTATATATGAGTATGAACAAAATAAAAATGTAGCAACTATAAGTTTCTGAATAAAGTAAATATTCATTAACCCATTAACAGTTTGTCGAGTCTCCTACCTCTAGTGAATATCAGGGGGCTTTCTTGTGGAAGAGCGTTTATATCACAACGCCTCTGGCAGTCGACCAATGATACAAAGTTATTGTTATTGCCTCCGCATCCACCGAAATAAAATGGTCTACATTGCTTTATTAATGAATCATAGAAATATCTTTCAGTGTAATTTTGGTTACACAATTCTCCTTCCAATGGAGGCAGAACACATGTGTCAAGTTCTAGAAAAATAATAATTATGATTAAAATGGAAGTCATTGAGAATACAAAATTGTTTAGAAAGTTTAACCTCTCTTGTTCAATGATAAATAATAAAGAAAGTGTATATATTCATGTTTTATTGACTTTTGAAAACAGTAAGAAGAGCAAAAGATGTTGACTGATCTATAAGGTCTTATCTACTCTCCCTCTAATGTTACTGCAGTTATTTTGTCATTACTCCAATGAACTGATGCACTGGCAAGATAAAGGAAATGAATAAATTAATTATTTATTGGTATAAGTGTTTTAAAACTTTTGAGCATAATCTTTCTTGTTAAAAAAAATTAAAAATAGTTAATGCAGATGGTGACTTATTTTACGTTAAATACAGGCAAACTTAACATTCTTTGGTTTAATTGATATAACTAACAATGCTCATAAACAATTAGTTTTTTTCACTCACATGCAAAGAGTTATACTTAATAACAATTCAATAAAATTAAAATTTATTCTGAATTCTATTTTGTAAGATAGAAATATATTTCTCAAGATGAAACTTACCAATCCTCGGAGGACATGCTTGTTCACAATGTTCTCTGTAATCAAAGTTATTCTCATTACCACCACAACCAGAATAATGGAAAGGCAAGCACTTATTTTCAGCAAAGTCGAAGTACCACTTGGGCAGTTTCTCGAAGCAATTACCCTTCTCCCGAGGTAGTGAGCATTCCTCTGTGTTAGCATGTGTTAGGTGGGTTAGTATAATATTACAAACATTATCAAATCATTCTTATGAAAAAAAAATACAATACTAAACATTGTTGCTACATTAAATTTAATAGTTTAGTTGGTCTAATATTAATTTTCTTGCTACTAGTTAATTATAAATTTAGAATTATAATTTGCTTATGCAATAAATTACAACTGATCATGCAGAAAATGGTTATATAAAAATTATTCATTTAAAACAAATTTGAATATCATGCCACCAACATTACTTTATACCACTATACAACACAACTGTGATTTAAAAATTACACCTATTCAAGAAGATAGTAACCTAACCTGTAAATGCATCATGGAACTAAATATCAAATAGACCCAAGACAACTAAATTTTTGGGAGAAGGTAGACTATAGCACTGGAACCAGCGTGCTTGTGCCCAAATCCTACAGGAACTGTCCTATTTCTGTCTGCTGAATTATCACCATCGGAATTAATCATCTTAGTTTTCTTAATATATCAAAGTGGTAGTAAGAATTCAAACAATCAAAATTTGGATTCTTCAACATGTACGAAGTAATTGTTGCAAAATTGTAAAATATCAAATTCAAGGAATAAACTTTATTTTATTTTTTAAATTTGGATTCGTCATATCTTCATGAAATTTTTTATTATTATTAATAATTGTTTTGACACCTTGTCGCTCTTGAGGGCTTGAAATGGGAATATAGTATAAAGAAGTGATTCTTGATTTTATTCAAATTTCACACTTATAGCGAGATGAGAACAACATTATTTATCTATTTTTAAATATTTTATTTAAAAAGAAAAGATATGACCAGGACCGGGACCTGAACCCGGGTCTTCCGCCTATCTGTCGTGGTACCTAACCACCTCAGCCATCCTGGCTCGCCTCCCGGTCAGACATATCCTTTCCATTCACTAATTCCACATCTCCGTGTTCTCGCAATTTCCGATGTCAACACGGGGAGAATGTTAATTAAACATTACTTTTATTTTTGGATCTTGCCGACTTACGACATTATAATTTTTTTAATATTTTTAAATATTTTATTTGAAAAGAAAAATTATAACATCTAACAATAAAAAAAAGAAATAAACTTATTATTTATAGTTTTTTTTCAACAGTATGACAAATAAATTGGTTATAGAATGAGTTTCTTCAGGTATTCATTTCTCTGCTGCCATATTTTGTAGGTAAATTAGAATATGAGCTGTAGTATTAATTTGGTAAGAAAAAAGAAAAGTAATTTACAACTACAAAAGGTTATCCTAACATTTGATTAGTGGGAGTACATCAAAATATAATTACATCCATTACAAGATTTCTACTAGATACACAAAAGCGAAATCTTGGAAACTGAAAAGCTCATTAATAATTATAATTTAATTATTAATAAAAACAACAATAAGTACTTACCACATCCTTCAAAATAATTTATACAAAATCTACTGACGGACACAATTAATAAGCATAACTACATAAACCTGTCTTGACTACTTTAACCCTCTACTGGGAACTATTCCATTCATTGGACGCCAATAGCATATTTTCTTTAATATCAGGAACACAAAAATTCTGTTGAATCAGGATAAAATTATTCTATTTACAACGGGAGAGAATTTTACATGTCCTTTTGGAGTTCTTTTGTATTAAAACTCTGAATCAAAGAGAAAATAACATTTCTATTACATTCCTTAAAATACATTACATTAAATGAAATATAAATTAGTATATGTATTATTAATAAACTAAATAATAATTTCATGATACAAAATTAATTTCATTAGAATTAGAAAGTATATATATATATTGTTTGGAACTAATTTTTTATCTTGTATTAAATAAAAATAGATTTTTGGTTACAAGATTGGAGTAATGGAAGTTTAATCATTATAATTTTTTCACAATTATGAAGAAAGTTATAATAAATTTAACAAATACTACAGTTAAATTATTTAAAATTAATTTAATTAGTAGAAGAAAGAATGCGTATTTTATTTCTGAACTTATATTATTAAAAAAATAAATCTTTATATAATCGTTTATTATTTTTTCAATCGAGTAAATAACAATAGTATAAACTTATGATTCTGAACATTAAGATCATCACTTAACATAATTAAGGATAAGAAATAGAACAACTGCAGCATTATGTATAAAATACAGCTAGTATCCAATGATGTAATAAAAACCTTAGTGACCAGCAGAGGGTTAACAATACAGAAAGCTACAGCCCTACACCACAACCACAACTATCTATGAAAGCAGTAAACTCCAACCAAATGGCTACAAAAGCGGGGACTGCCCTCAGCAAATCTAAATTATGAGTTGTTTTTTACCTCGTCTATAGCCCTGGGTCATAGAGGGAATATCGTTTTCACCAGAGAAGCAAAACGATTCACATTCATCTCTCGTATTGAAACGATTTTTATTTCCTTTACAACCACCGTAGAAAAACTGTTTGCATTTTTGAGATTTATAATCAAAATACCATTTACGCTTATATTTTGTGCAGGAACCAGTATCTTTTTTAAGGCTGCAGATCTCAGAGGCTACAAATTCATTTTATTATGTTCATGTAAACTAAATAAATAAAATATAACTTCAAAACTAATTAAGGTTAATAAGAGTGGTGTATGATTTTTTAAAATTACAATTCAAAAGAATTAAAGGCTGAAACTGAATAAATGATAATTAAAAATAATAATAGAAGTTCTGCTCAGTGAAAACTATGTTATGTAATTTATTTTAAAATATTGAGGAAATTAAACAGTTAAGGTGGTGTTAAAGTCAACTTCAGAGATAAGAATACAAATGCATGGGACAAAAAATAATATTGTTCCATTTAATTATAGTTAATGCAGCAGTGATAAATAATTATATCAATAGATTACAAGTGCATTTTGAAGTTAAATGTAAAGCATGTTCTCCTTTCCATAGGTTATGAATGTGATATTCAATAGCTTTGGAGCAGTTATTTCAGCATTGATTGGTTAGAATAGAATAAAAACAATTTTGTTTCTGGATATCCTTGTTTCAATGTACGTGATATCAAAATCAATAGAAAAAAAAAAGTTTTTCAACTTTAATTATGCTACTAAAGATTATGAAATAGATAAAATGATAAATGTAAAACAAGTAAAAATAATCAATTTTCCTACATGAATGACTTTTTACCTCCGATGATTTTGGTCACATTAAGCCACCCATATAAATTAAGTATTATAAGCAGAATAGCTAATGTTTGAAGAATACTGACAGGTTTACCTTTCATTTTTCCAGGCTGCAAACATTTTGTCTTACAAGCAGATTCAGAAAGGAAGTTATTTTTGGTTCCTTGACAGCCTCCATAATTAAATGTAGAACAAGTTTGAGTTTCTTTATTGAAGTACCAACGAGTGAAGTTGCCAGCACAAGGCCCAGGGTCCAATTTCTGATCACAAGCATCTGTTATTAAAGTAATATTTAAAATAGTATAAACCTTAGTATTGGCCATAATTGAATAATATAATAATAAACACAAATAATATACCCAGATATTCCTGACTTCCACATATTTCATCACACTCTTCTCTAGTCTCAAATCGGTTAGTATTTCCAAGGCAGCCGCTGTAAATGAACTGTGAACAAGTTTTTCTTTCTCTGTCGTAGTACCATCGAGGATAGTAGCTTTTACACGGGCCTTCGATTTTGGGAAGATAACATCTTTCTGCAATGATGAGCATTATTCAAGTGTGGACTGATAAAAATAAGCATTAGCAATAAAGTTGCAACAAGGATATACCAAGAATTAGAAAAAAAATTGGTTTAGAGTATCCCAAACCAGCAACAACTTGGAAATTTTCATCTAAAATTTATAAAAAAATTGAGCTGTATGAAATTTTTTTAATATTTCTCAGAAATCTAAATAAATATTATGTTTAATTACCTCTTCCTTTAGCTTCAACACAGGTTGCTTTACATTCTTCATTGGTATTAAACCTATTACCATTGCCACCACAATTACCATACCAAAATCTAGAGCATCCGCCGTATTCCATGTCAAAGTACCATTTAATCGTGAGATTACGGCATTCTCCTAATGCCTTAGGGAGTGAGCAGAATTCTGATTCAAAACAAAATAGGTAAATTTATAATATTACAGAATTTAAAAAAAAAAAAAAAAAAAAATCCTTGATGATAAATACCTCCTTTATGTACTGGTTTAATGTCACATCCTCCAAAGTCATCATCTTCTGCTGCTTTAATTCCATCAAGGCAGCAACCATACTTGGAGGCTGCACAGGTACAATTTTGAGAAGCATCTGGAGCTGGTGTTCGTCCATCAGAACAACAACCAAATTCTGTATGCTCGCAACCGCAACCTTTAGAAAATATATTTGAAGAAACTCTCGAATAAAACAACATTTATAACTTTGAGCAAAAAAATATAAACAGATTGTGCACTTATAAAACTAAAAGCTATCAACTTCTTAATTGATAGACATATTTAAATGATTACTTTCTCGATTTGACTTTCAAAATTCATCAAGCACGTCAGTCATGAATTATATAATTTTAATGTATTAAACGTTTATTTTCTGCAGTTGGCTCTTAATAATATCATCCATCTTATTAATTTAAAATTTAACACACATGTTCAAGCAAAAACTATAAATGTTTTCTAATATGCTTAGAGAAAATGTTATCTTTGTAAAATTATAGTTCCACCGGAAGAAAACTCGGGATAATTTGGAAGGTAAATTTAAAAAAATTGAATGAGATTTTTCCTCCAAAATATTTTTGGAAAAAAATAAATTTAAGAAAATTTTAAAATTATAGCATAAACACTGTAAAAAGTTTTAAGAAAATAATATTTTAATATAAAAATATTGAAGAGGGTATGACATGTTAGTACCTTGATGACGAGGACCCCTAGCGTTAGTGACACCATCAGGGCAACAACCAAACTGGTATGTGTGGCAAGGGCAGCCCTGGTAATCAGGACCGGCGGCTGGGGTGTAATTGTTAGGGCAGCAGCCATGAGGTGTGTACTGGCAGCCACAGCCTTCATTCGAAGGTCCACGAGCAGCAGTCTTATTATCAGGACAACAACCATAGGGAGAATATTCGCAGCCACACCCTATAAAGCAATTTTTTATCATGAACCAATCATTTAATATTTCTTTTCATTAATATTTTTGAAATATAGATTATACCTTGAAAGTTTGGACCCCTTGCAGGAACGATATTGTCAGGGCAGCACCCAAAGGGTAATAGTAGGCAGCAGCCTTCTTTATTCGGTCCGTGAGCCATGGTGATGTTATCGTCACAGCATCCATATGGTCCAGCAGCGCATGCCGGGGGAGGTGTTGGGCAACCTTCATTATTCGGTCCAGTTGCTGTTGTGTTACCTAAAACATTAATTAAAAAAATACTTTAGTAAATCATCTCTAACAATACTAATACAGAACCTTTTCTTTTAATATAAAGTGATTAAGTAAGTCATAATAGATGAAAATCATAAGAATAAAATGAATAAGAAAAATAAATAATAAATATAAAACAAACATCCATGTTTCTAGTTACTTCTTTTTTTTTTAATATAGACCAATGAAGACAACAAACATTACTAGTTAGATCCACAATATTTTTTTTTTATTAAATACATTTTTGAACTTTAATTTAATTTTAAAATTGTTACTTTTTAATTTTAAGTATCATTAAATACATTACATTATTTTGATTAATTAATAACAATAGTTTATAAACTAAAATGCCTGTTATAAATAACCACACCATCTATCTATATAACTTTATCTTTATAAAGTTATAAATATAACTTTATACATATATTCAGTGATAAAATTTATAATAATTCCTTACCATCGGGACAGCAACCAAATTGTGTTTTGCTGCACAGGCAACCCAAAAAGTCATCACCTAAAGCTAGTGTCATATCATCTTGACAACAGCCATATGTTGAATTTTCACACATCATTATTTCATCAGTAACATTTTCTGGAAATTCAGTAGTGCTCATGACCACTGATAAATCAAAACAGTATAATCAGAATAATTGTTGACAAACTCCTAAACTACACAGTATAAAATAAACCTCTTCTCATCTATTACCTTCATCATCGCATCCCATAGCATCAGGACCAAGTGCTGATGTAATTCCATCAGGGCAGCAGCCGTAAGATGTTTCGTTACAGCTTGGGCAGCCTTGGTTATCGGGACCGGTTGCAGACAAAATACCATCAGGGCAACAACCAAATCTAGCAGAAATGCACAAAGAGTGATTTTCAGGATTTGGTACACTTTACTCGACAATTTTACTATCATAAAGTTAGGTGTTATTTTATCAACTGAAGGAAAATAAGGTTCCTTTAAAAAAAAAAATCTTTTCAATATGGTATTGAATTGCCTTCCAAAAGCCAGACCTAAATTAAAACTTGAAAAGTAGATATAAGATCCATCAATTTAATATATTCTTGGTCAAAGTTGTTTCTTATTTTACCATTCAGACTATCTAAGTTAAGGATCACATTTGCATAATTAGGATAATTTTTCTCTATTTTTAAAAATAATTATAAATAAAAATTTATCCAATTAATTAATATCTAAGATATAAATAAAGTGCTTTCTCACTCGCTAGAGCTGCAGTCCAGTGCAACAGTAGTCTCTTCAAACGGACAACCATAGAACTCGTTACCCAACGCAGGTGTGATTCCATCCTGACAGCAACCAAAGAGAGACTGCTCGCAGTAAGTTGGCGGGCAATCTTTACCCTTAGAGCCTTTGGCTGGAGATACACCATCGGGGCAGCATCCAAATTCAGTATCCTTGCATGTCTCAATCCTTGGACAATCTAAAATAAAAATAAACAAATGAATGATCATCTAATCACCTGATGGTAATATTTTAAGAAATATAAGACTTGATAGTTGTTGTATTCTTTTACCTTGGCCAAATGGACCCTTTGCAGGAGTTTTATTGTCTGAGCAGCAGCCAAATTCAGAAGTGAAACATTTACTACGTCTTGGCCGTCTTTTACATTTCTTCAATCTTTGTTCTTTCTTCAAAGCTTTCTCAAGAGAACTTGGGGTTGTCACATTAAATACAGCTGAAATATATATACAATAAAAAATAGTTAACAATCAATAATCTAAGAAACATTAATTGAGAAAGATAAAAATCCAGTACGGAGAATGCATTACATTTGTAATAATTTTTTTTTAAACTTTGATTAAAATTTTAAATATTACTAATTTTTATGAAATTTTAAATATTACTAAAGAGATAAAATTTATCTGAATATCCATAGTCATTATTTATTTTTTAATAAGGACAAATTTAATTCATAGTATTTAAATGAAAAGGGAATTTTTTTTTCTAAACACTTATTTCTTTATGATTTATTCTTATTAAGTCATATACACAACAGCACACATGTACACTAGGGTGGCCACAAACCATATAGATGAAAAAAAATGTCGGACTTTTGTCGTTCCGAACCCTTCTAATTGTTCAATATATGCAGAAAATTAGATAGTCGAAGTTTTAGCAAGATCGGAGTACGCTAACACGTGCCACCAGGCAGTCAAAGTTTCGAAAAGTACGATTTTTTGCCTGTTTGGCGGCATCTTTCGGCCAACATCTGAACGACCAGTACCTCTCATACGTTCTATGTATCAAATAATTGGTAATGTTCCTCTCTTTAATTTTATGTATGCTTAGTGTTACCGTTAATTTAAGTCCAACTGAGATATGTGAGCTTTTATAGTAAAAAACGTGACCTAGTGCCTTTTAGAACACACTTCCGAAATTATTCAATCATTTTGTTGTAGTGGACAAATTACTGGTCTGATTTTAATAATTGAAAGCTCATTTCTCTGCAAATTATCTTTATTCTATTGAGCTCAAATAACTATCTATAATACCTTAAAAAAAATACCTCAGTCTACCAATACTTGGAATAATGGACTTAGTCGAATAATAATGTTTCTTGTAATTTATACTTGGAATTCTATTCATGCTATCATAAAGTCTGATTTAATGTAGATCTTGGTCGACCTTTGTACCTATTTGTTATCCTTTTTTAAAAGAGGGTTGTTTGGTTATTATTAGACAAGTGAGTTCCTTGGTTCATAATAACAAGAGGACACGTTATGTAATGTCAATTTCAAGTTCCTTTCTGATTCCAAGGGTCTTGGGTCTGTGGGGTAGAGGGTTTAAATAAACCGGTTCATAGCTGAAAGAATTCGTATTCTTTCTTAATTTTAGTTAGTTGCAAAGTATCCTTTGAACATCTAATATCTGAGTAGTGTCGTGAATTTTTGCTTTTTGCCGTAATATTGTTTGAATTTTTTTATTTTATTTTACCCAAGTATATATATATATTTTTAATTTATTATCAATTGTAAAACTATTTTTATCAAGTTGTGCTTGTGTGTGTGTGCCGTAGTTCACTCCCTTAACAATATGGCCTCCACATCTCGTGAATCTGCCATGAGAAGCAGAAGTAAAGATAGAGTTTTTCTTATTGGTTATCCGGCTCACCAAATCACTGGTTGTATTTACCTTTATTCTATCACGTGTGTGTAATGAAATTAAATTTCAGAGAGCCCGCCACAATGACTGTTCGAGAAGAATTAGTCTTCTGGGGAAAAGCTCGAATTCCAACAAAGCACGAGAGAGATGCTACACCAAAGCTCAAGAAACTTCATGCCAAGTGGAGAGACGTACAGAAACGAAAGAATAGACCAACACAAAGTGTGAAGGAAAAAATCCAAGAATTTGCCAATACGTTGGATAATCAACACGCTTTTAACAAAAGATGAAGAGCAAAAGCAATTTGTTCTACAGGTGGTAAGCAAATGTAGGAAATTGTATCCTGATGTTACAAAGGCTACTATGAGCAGACCCTTAGACAGTTAGACCATCCATAACTACTTATTTGATTGTAGGTATTATTATTTACTTATAGATTTATTTAATGTATTGTATACCTATGGACTGAAGTTAGAATATAAGAATATGATGCAATAATTAATTATGACAATGTAAGCATAATTTCTAAAATTAAAATAAAATAATGTAAAGGAGATAGTTGGGGGGTGCAGTCAATAAGTACACAGAATAAGTGATGAACTTATATTATGTGCCGACGTTTCGACCTACAGTGTAGGTCATCTTCAGGGCGAATGTTGGAAAGCGTGGCCGTTACATATCAATATGTATAAATCAATATATGTAACGGCCACGCTTTCCAACATTCGCCCTGAAGATGACCTACACTGTAGGTCGAAACGTCGGCACATAATATAAGTTCATCACTTATTCTGTGTACTTATTGACTGCACCCCCAACTATCTCCTTTACATTAGATCATCCAGTCAACTATTTTCATCTCATACATGCATTAAAATAAAATAGTATGATAATTGGCATTTTTTAAATAAATCTATTAAATTATTTATTTAACACAATCAGATTCGTTCTTCATGGCCAAGGCAAGGCCCCTGTTCAGCTCAATGGAATGAGGATATGTTGCTGAGAAAGGGCTTTCAATAATTAAAATCAGACCAGTAGTTTGTCCACTACAACAAAATTATTACATAATTTTGGAAGTGTGTTCTAAAAGGCACTAGGTCACGTTTTTACTATAAAAGCTCAAATATCTCAGTTGGATTTAAAGTAACGATAATACTGACCATACATAAAATTAAAGAGAGGAACATTACCATTAATTTGATGCATAGATCGTATGATAGGTATTGGTCGTTCAGGTGTTACAGCCAAAAGACTCCGCCAAACAGTCAAAACATCGTACTTTTCGAAACTTTGACCGCCCAGTGGCACGTGTTAACATACTCCGATCTTGCTAAAACTTCGGCTATCTAATTTTCTGCATAGATTGAGCTATTTGAAGGGCTCGGAGCGACAAAATTCTGACATCGACTTTTAGTGGCCACCCTAATGTACACAATGCAAGAAAACGTTAATTTACCTTTAATATAGGAAGTAGTTTCTACTTCAGTACTTTCTTCAGTTTTTTCTGAGCTTGGGATTGCAGTGGATAATGGTTTAATTGATGATTCAGAAGAAACTTCAACTTCAGTAGATCCTACAGTAGTAGGGCCTGAAACTTCAACTTCTGTCGATATGTCACCCAAACTAGTGGCTCCTGATGAAGTAGCTGGTGGCTGGCTGGTAGATAGCAAGATTTCTGAAGTTGTACTTTCTACTAACTCTTGACCAGAAGTACTAATGTCTGAAGTTGAAACTGGTACTTGACTCGATCCAAAAGATGATGAACTTGTCTCTACTAGAGCTGAACTTGTTTCTACAGCCAAGGAACTCATTCCGGCAGCCACTGAACTGGTTTCAATTGAAACAGAACTTGATTCAGCTGCTACTGAACTGGTTGTTACTGATTCTGAACTTGGTTTTACGATATCTTCTGATACTGTCGAGCTAATAGAAGACAAAGAATATTCAGATGACCCGATAACACTTGAAGTTATTCCAATACTTTCTGTTGAAGTACTGTATTCTCCTGATGCAGGACTCGAACCACCTGATGTTATTGAAACTGACAAATCTGTTGAGGTCAATATGTTGTTTTCAGTAGAAGAATCACTTGAAGAAACAATAGTAGTATCTTCTGAAGACAAAGTGTTCAATGTTGATGGGGAGCCAGAGGATTCTGATTCAACTGTAGTAATATCAGAGGCAGAATTATCTGAGCTTGTTTCTGTAACATCTGAGGTGTCGGTTGAAGTGGATTCTGATGGTAAGGAGCTACCTTCACTTGCTGATTGATCACTGAGAGGCATTTCAGAAGATAGTGCCTCACTGGATGATACAGAATTTTCAGTGGTGGGTACAATATCCTCACTGGAAACAGACTGACTAGAATCAGTAACATCTGTTGGTAATTCTGAACCAGTTTCCCTCTTGCTCACAGAACTCGTAGTTGAAGATGCTGTATCTGCCATTGAAACAGAAGAATCAGACTTTTCAGATGAAGCCATAGGTGATGAATCAGTTACATCCGATACACTATCGGTGCTTGAAGCCTCTGTAGGTACTTCACTTCCTAGAGAAGTGCCAGGTACTCCTGAACTCTGAGAAACTAATGGAACATCAGTTGTGACAGAAATATCAGAAACACCAACAGAGCTTGCAGCAATTGATGAATCACTAGTTCCAAGGGAGGAGCCAGAAACTTCAGGAGCGCTGGTTGACAAAGATGGTACATTAGTTACCAAGGACGAAGCTGCAATTTCACTAGCGCCTGCTGAACTACCTGACTCAGTCGAAGGTGGGACTGACGATACTGGAACTTGACTAGATCTGAGGCTGCTTTCTGTAGTGCCTGCGGGTTTGGAAGAAGTAACAGTAATCAGATCCTCTGAGAAACCTCCAGAACCTTCATCTTCATCAGTCATATCAGTTATCTCTTTTATTTCTTTATCTGTCAGAGTTATAAGATCCTGAAATAGATAAAAAGAATATTAAAATTAAAATTAAACTGATGATTCAGAGAATAAAAATAAAATATGTTTACATCTTCTGTGCTTGAATCCAATTTGGTATCAACTTTAATGTAACTTCCTTCAGTAATAATTTCATAATCATAATCTTCACCTTCACATTCATCATAATCCTCGCTAATGACTTGGGTTGGTTCAACAGGAATAACTTCATCTAAAAAAAAAGGAGAACAAATTAATTTTAATTCTAATCCAAAGAAATCATAAAATGGATGAATTATTCAAATCTCTTACCTTCCCCACAAGGATGCATATTGCAGTCTGCAGTGGCAGTTTCGATATTGTCGACTGAACATTCCTTAATACTGACGGTCTGATTATCTTTTACACATAATATCTTCCTGGTCATCCTTCCACCGCCGCAAGGTTTGCTGCACTAATATTGATATACAAAACTGATAAATACAGGCTAGTAGCCATGTTATATAACCATAAAAGATATATAATATAACTTACACTTGAGAACGGGCCATAAAACCATTCACCTTTACATTCCCCTTCAACCTTACATTCCTGCTTTTCTTCATATTTCTTTGCTGCATCACATTTTGAGTTATCTACTTTCTTGAAAATATCGCCTTCGAATGTAGCACAAAATACAGATCTTGTTTGGACTCCTGTCCCACATTTTGCTGAACACTGCAGTAAAAAATAGTAGATCAATATAAAAACTAAATATGTAAGGCGAAAATATTAAATCATTATATAATAAATAAAATATTTACTTACAGCACTCCATTGAGATGCATACCACTGACTAGCACATTGTACATACGTACAATTCTGAACTAGTTTAGGCTTGCGGTATTCATGACACATAGAATCAGGGTATGGTTTTCCTTCTTTGTTACCGCAATAAGCAGTTCTAGTTTCAAATGCAAGACCACATTTATCACTGCACTAGATAAAATAAAAATAATTTTAATTTATGCTTAACACTTAAATATTTTTGAAATGATAAATATTACTTTTTATGATACTTACCCCTGACCATTTACTAGTAATCCAATCAACGCCATCACAAGGTCTCAAACTACAAGGCTTTTCGGACTCGGGCCTAAGACCACCACACTGAGAATAATCCAGAATTTCTATCCTATTGTCTATTTTACTATAGCAGTGGACATCTCTCCTTTGCTTGCCATCACCACACAAACGGTCACACTACACATCCATTTCAAATACTTTGAAAATCATAGTAAGTCCAATTAAAATCGATATAAAACAAATACCATCACAAGCAAATATTAAAAAGAAACTAACTGGTTTCCATGGGCCAACATGCCAAGAAGGACACGGTGTAGTCTCTTCACATGCCTGTGTTATCGAGGGCTTAGGTCCAGCTTCTGTACAAACTGTATCATCCACTAATGTGGTTTGTCCAGAGCCGTCATCTTGAGTACAGTAAACCTGGCACCAATGAATTTAAATATATTTAACAATCTAGATACCTTAGGCATTTTAAACAAAATTAACAGTTAATCCAATTTTAAATAGTAAAATAAAGATAAAAATAGGCTCTTATTCTTTTTTACACTGTAATCGATAAATCCGCAAACAAATTTTTGTCATTGATTTTAATTACCAGAAAATGAATATTTGTATTTATTTCATTAGTATTAAAATTGAATACTTGTCTGGTTTTTGTTCCATTTGCACTACAGGTAACTGAGCAGGACGACCATTCAGACGTGGTCCACTTGGGAGGACATGAAGTGAGAGAGCACCTTTGAATATAAGCAGGCACTGTTGTAGGATCACAAAGCTCATTGGAAGCTTTACTTGCATCATGACGAAGAGCACACCACACATCTCGCACTTGATAACCTAGTAGTTGAAAAGAACAAGGCAAAGTGATCATAAAAATAATCTCATTTATATTAAGTGGTAAAATACAATGTTAAGACAATATATTAATTCAAATTTCATGATTTGAAGGCAGTAGGAAGGAATAAATCACTTACCACTACCACAAGTCGCATTGCATGTAGACCATTCACTGAATTGCCATCTGTACCCCTGACGTGATACTTCATGAACTGTACCTTTCGGAATGCTGTATGTATACTCAATACCAGGGTTACGTTCTTGAAACAATAGCTAAAACATAATTTTATTATTGCCAATAAAATATAAAGGAAAAAAACAGAACAGTTCAAGAGGCACCAAGGAGTTTGCATTTTATCTACTTACAACAACATAAATAACTTCATTGGTTGGGCCTAGGGCGGTGATTGATTCAGGCGTGGAAATACCAAAGGGTTTTTTGCGGCTATATGTGAATGTCGTTCCAGCGAATTTCAAACTTCTTGGGAAATCAATTCGCCAATCTCCATTCAGGTAATAATGACCCGTTTTGTTTCTAATGGCTTTAAATAAAAAAAATATTAAATAAAGAGCACAATAAAAAAAAACAAAAAACAAACAAATTTTATTCAAGAATTGTTACCTAAATAATTGTTTGATGGCCTCTTTTCTATGACTCTAATATTTGTTGCTCCAGCAGGAATGAGAAATAGATCATTATACCCTGAAATTGACAAAAAGCTAATAAGGTTTCATGGATAGTAAACAGTAAATGCATAATATATTATTTATCTAGATAGATTCAAGTATTTTAGCAATAATGTCATAATCGTTTACGGATGTCATTGCCAAATAACAAAGATAAAAAAAAAATCCTTAGATTTATTAATTTGTCAAAGGCATATTTGCAAAATAACAGTTTGTAAACACAAATCTAGAAATCAGTATAATTAAAAAATAATTTGTAATGAGAATGTTACACTTCCTTCTTCCTTTTTATCTTTTATCTGATACATATTTATCTGATATTGTAAATAAATATTTCATTGTTAATATGATATAAACCTTTCCAGCTAAAAATTTAATTTGTTATTAATTTAAAAAAATCAGTAGATGAGTAATTAATAAACTGTTCATTTGAGAATGATTACCTGTAATAAAATTATTTTCATCAACAACACCAGTAGTTGTGGTACATGAGCTACCATCACCACCACAAACACGGCAAATATCTTCTTTGGTTGTCGACCCTAACAGTCTGTCGCACCCCACAGGCTGCAACAAACAAAATTAGAATAAAACTCTTCTATTTAAACATGAGACAACGATTATTTCAACGGAATAAAAAAGGAAACAATATTCCGTGACCTTACCCTACACACACCATCAACACAGACATCCAAGCTGTCTTCTGAACAAAGGGTACCATCTTCAACTTTATCTTTATGCCTGTAATAGAACCTTTCTCCTCTCGGCATACAATTCAGCTGGCATTTGTTTTCTGCTTTGGTATAAGGAATCCAACTAAAACAATACAATACTAATTAATAAATGATTATTTATTTTCAATTATTCCTCATACAAGACTGAAGAGACAAGGAACTGCTCGACGTTTTTGCCTACTTCAACATTTACTGGACAAACGTTCAAAGCTCCCAATTAATTACGAAAGATTCATTTACATGACAGTTATCAGACCTATTTGGACAAAAGAAGTTGAGCTTTGGGGCTCTACTAAACCATCCAATTCATCTCGTATCCAATCCTTACAATGCAAAATCCTTCGTAAAATCCTCAACGCTCCTTATTATTTCACAAACTCATCCATCATGATCTTAATACCCCATATATTGCTGATTTGGCCCAAACTAGATAGCTATCCTTCCATACACACTTGAATCCGCAAGTATCTCAACTTGCTTCCCATAATACTCCTGATAACCCTCCGAGGCGTCTGAAAAGAAGATGGCCTCGAGACCTTCTACTATAGAACTTTATTGGAGTGCTATCAATGGGTAGTTTCTCCACAAGTGTTATTTTTTTTCATGTCCTTTGTTCATACCGCAAATTTACTTGATGTAATATAATTACAATTGTGAATATCAATAAATTATTAAAAAAAAAAAAAATTCAAAACATTTAAGAGCAAGGTAAGAGCAATTGGAAGTAACATAGGGTAATTAGGTCTACTTAACATAAATTATAGAATAAATAAGAATAAAGTTATTCATTATTATAGTATCTCTACCTTAAATAGCTGAGAAAACCAAACGGTACTAACTCATTTTCAGGGAAACAAAAAAAAAAAAAGAAAAGAAAAGGCAAACTTGAATGAAGAACGCTAATGTAAAAAATATCGAGTATATTTTCTTTTACCTACTAATTGATACTTTGATGCCCTGTATTGGAGGAAACTTGCTTTTCCTTCACAGCGAAAAAAAAATGGAAATACTTTGTGTTTTGACTTAAACAATTTTTTTTAGTATACATTAGGTTTAACAAAAAACGTAAAAATACTTTTTTCGTATAGTAATCTGACTTCATTGCAGTACTCGGAATTTCATTTTATGATTATTGCTGAAGAACTTTTTTTTTTTTTAAATCTTAGTTAATCTTGTGTCAGTCATTTGGTTATATGTCATTAACCAATAATTGCCGTGCTGTTGGCAACTAACTTAACAGTTAAACAAATAAGTACATAGCTGGCTGTATGGATGGAAATATCCAATGCCATAAATAAAAAAAAAACCAATAACTGCTGTAGTTTATATTTTACAATCATTTTGCTAAATGAAATATTAATCCATTAATATTACCTTATCACCAAGCTTAATACAGCTTGAATGTAATGAAGCAATTTCATTACAGAATTCACAAGATAAGATAGAGACTAGGGACCTAACCTAGTTCCTCTTATCGAAAATCTTTGCAAGATATTACCAAGAAAGCATCTGGGCAAGAAATTATCGTTTTGACCTAGCGTTGTGAAGAATAACCTACAATCCTTCTATTGCTTTCTGAGTTATATGCCCAATATCTCGCGTACGCAGCCCAGCATGTGGCTTTAGCCTTTTATAAAGGAAGTAAATAATTCATAGTTATGCCGTCCTTCGGAGGGTACGTAAAATGTAGGTCACGAAGCTAAATTGTTCTAATTATACCTGGATAGGAAAAAGTTAGGCCTTATCATCGTCCAGTCATAGTAGAATAAACAACCATAAAACAAACTTCGAGATTACATACACGCCCCTTCCATATAAAAGCAAAAAAATACGTTTACGTACAGGCTCATAACGAACTCTTTCACAATTCCCTTCTATCACCTTTACAAAAAAATGAAATGCATATTTCTTTTAAATTTTGAGATAAATTGTATTCTCAATTTTAAAAAAATATTAAAATTGTATGAAAATTACGGTGCCCTTAAACTAAAAATTCTGCAATTAATAAATTATCACATGAACAAACAGCGTTTTATCCATACCATTCATTAGAAAAATACAATTTTTTCTAGAAAAAATCTAAATAAAACGGAATGCCTATGCAAAAATGGTTCCTTCATTTGAAGATAATTTCAACTTGATATTATAAAATAACAAGTGCCCCGGGTTGAACTCAAGCAAGCACTAGAGGACAAAGGAGTGTCCTAGTCCTGGAGTCCTAGTATATTAATCTAACTCAAGCGATCCTTAGCCTATACAGAAAAGTAAACGGGATAGTATACGGGAGTAAAGCAAGGGGATTGCCTAGGCCCATTACTATTTTTGATATACTATACGTGGATAGGATAATATGGGAAGCTGAACTAAGGAGCCCCAAATTAAAAGTAGGAAATTGGAGAATGCATCCCGCGTTCATTCAAAATCTAGTATTTGCTGATGACATCCTCATTATTCCAGAACAGTGAAGCCTTATAAGAAGCATTAAAAGCATGGCAGGAAGCTCTGAGTTGTAAAAGAATGACAGTGAACCCAAACAAATCAAAGTATATGGTTGTCTCTAAAAGTGGTTCTAGGGGACCGGAGGCAGTGACTTGCGGAGGCTTGGATTTGGGACAGGTGGATGTATACAAGTACCTGGGAGTAAAAATTAGTAATGATGGCAGGTTGGGTTCTGAAATAAACGAGCGCATAAGAAAAGCAAGTAACTTATATTACCAGTTACGAAATGTCATAATAGGAAAAAGGGAAGTGGAGATGAAGACAAAGATGACAGTATATAAAAAAGTTGTCATACCTACCTTGACCTATGCTGCTCAAAGCTGGTCTAGTATCAAGAAATTTGAGAGCCGTACACAAGCCACCGAGATGAAATTCCAGAGAAAAGCTCGCAATAAGACAAGATTTGACCGACTGAGGAATCAAAGGATAAGAGAGGAGACGGCCTAGGAACTGTCTCGACAACATCCATGGAAGGGAAATGATATGGTTAAGTCATGTACATAGAATGCCGATAAACCGTCTGCCTCTGAGGCGAAAACAGAGGGAAAAACACCTCGAGGACGGCCAAGAAAAAATGGGATGACCCGATGGCGGGACTGGCTAGAAAGAGGGGACTCTCTCTGGAGGAAGTCAAGAAACTTGCCGCAGATGGGGAAGTATTCAGGAGATGGGCACAGGCTGCCCCGACACCGTAAGGTATAAGAGAAGGACAAAGAAGAAAGAAAGAAGGCGATTATAAAATAATAAATATAAATCAATAAAACAATATTTTAGCTCTTTAAAAATTAAATCTGTATATTTAACTTACTATCATAGTTTAATATTAATAGGTTCATTATAGCCCGTGATGATTACCTGTGATGTATTTTTTTCAAATAAGAAGCTCAGTTTGCAATTGACGATCAAATATGATAATTTACACAGAGATGTTATAGTCAAATATTAAGTAGAATAGTTCCAAATTAACTTTATATAAAAACTAATACCGTACGAGTACAGCGTACCTAGGTTGATCGAAAACTGAGTCTTCAATGACCGTAATCAATGACTGGACGTATTATTTTTTTAGAATTCAAGTTTTTTTTGATACAGGCGCGAGGCCTTTGCATACCAAAGGGTCTTATAGGGCACTAGGGCGATTATAAAAAAACTAAGACAAAAACTTCAGCCTTTCGGCGGCCTCTGATTCCTTCCTCCAAGAAAAAAAAAATGAAACAGATTTGAAGATTTTTTCGGAAGTCTTTAATCCACAAATGCCTACTTAGGCAGCTACAGCCTCTAATAAACATAATATATTTAATTGACTAAGATTTATGATAAAATAGACATAAAAAAAATGTTATAATGCTATTTATGTTTTATGAAAATATCTGACGTGAATAACTAATCCTAAATCGAATTAACAACTTATGTATACCTACATAAAGAATTATAGGAACTAAAGAAAAACTGGATAGGTAAATTTAGCACGATTTGTTAGCCATAATACAACGTTAAACAAGAAGATACGACTTGGCAATCGCAAACTCGATATTAAAGGGATACACAGTATGTTATTGTTAATAAATAAACAGGGGAAATACTTACACCGGAAAAACGGAGTTCATTGTTTTCAAATTCAAAGTTCACTTTTCTTTTTTGTTCACCAATCGCAGATTAAATGTTTGATTGACGTTGATCGGAATAGGAATCTAATAAAATGTCAATGAATATGATGACAAGCTTCTAGTTTATCGTGTATCATGTAGTCACTAAGTGTTGTTGAATACAATATTGCAAAAAGCACCAATCAATCATAGTGTCACTATTTTATAACATAATTTTGTTTCCATTTATCCAATCCAAAGATGTATACATTTTTTATATAAACGTATTCGACCACATCGATGGACACTGATATAAAATTAATTTTTTAAAAAATAATTTATTTAATGATATTGACAACTGTATTAAAATATTACAACAATTAAATATAATGATTGGTAAATATTAGCTTAGAAGGCAAGTAGGGGAACTAGCCAGTGGTAGTACTCAAATAATAAGTTCAACTTAGGAGGTCATGAGGTCATCTTCTCTTCAGACAACTCGGATAGATGATTCTATATCAGAAATTGAAGAGGTTTCTAGGTTTGAAACTAGTGGGTTTGAGTGGAAATGAAGTTTGTCATGAAAAAATTGATATCGGATTCGGGCCAAATCAGCAACAAGTGGGATATTAAGGTCATTATAAATTACTTTGTTCGTTATAAAATAAGGAGCATTGAGGATTTTACGGAGGATTTTGGATTGTAAGGATTGAATACGAGAGGAATACCATGGTTTAGTGGAGCCCCAAAGCTCTATTCCGTAAGTCCAGATAGGTCTAGTGATTGTCATGTATATGAGTCTTTTGTAATTAATTGAGAAAGTTTGTCTAGTAAATGTTGTAGTAGCCTGAAACGGCGAAAAATTAAAATTAAATAAAAAACTCACTCATAAAATTGTTCTTCGAATTCCACTGTGTTGTAGGAGGCACATTGCTCAGTTCTATAGTCGGCGCTACCTTCTGGGCAATCCTGCAATCATTAATAAATAATAAATCAATAAAATATATTATTTTTAGTATACTGTCTGTTTTAGTTAACTGATTGTATAGAAGAAAACCATGGATACATTTTTTCGATAGAGACCGGTTTAAATTTTGAATTATTAATTTCTATCAGTTATGAACTACACAATTTCGAATATGTTTCCAACATTATGTACTAGGCAGGTTATCATGAAAATCCATTTATTGAAATGAAACAGAAGTCTTAAAAAGTAAGGGCTAGAATTTATATTGTCTATAATTTTATTTATTTGTTTTTATCGTAAAACTTAAACTGGCAAGTTAAGAGTCACTTGTGGAGTAGTGGTTAGTATAACAACCTTCTATGACCAGCGGGTTCGCAGCCCGGCAGTTGTCCTTAAAGGGAGTAAAAATCCTTTGTTATACCGTCCTTCGGAAAGAACGTATAATGTGGCATAAGGTGTTCATTAAAGATCCCTTTCCTTATGCCTGGATAGGCAAAATTTACGACTTCCACTGTAACATCGCCCGATTAGCCATAGTAGCATAAAGTGACGTTACATGAAATAACAAGTTAGTGGCTAATATCAAGGTGGAGAGACCCCCTCTTTCGATGCTATCGTTAAAAAGGGGATTTGTCAAAGTTAGTTTGTTTAAAAGGTATATTTCATTTCCGAATCGTTTGAAAGGCAAATCCAACAATCAAACACACTAATGACTTAACCGCCCATCTGATCGGATGACAGTCATAGGACGATATGGCCATCTCATGGGTGATGAAACTCTCGCGGGATAAACACCAAATCCTGTTAATTAAACTAGAAGGACGGAGCATCAGATAGAGCCGTCGGCGATGACGGGGATCAAGATAGCACTGATTCCGTTTCAACAGCTCCAAATCAAAGCTATCATAGCCCTGTAATTAGTTCAACAATTGAATGGCGTGACAGTGCCTCATATGGGACGATATGTCGGAATGATGTATAGGCGGATGTTGAACAACCTAATGAACTAGTGTAGTTAGTTTCAAATATATATGTTATTTGTTACACGACTTCGGTAAAAAAAATAGACATCTGCATTGAGCCAATCAATGGATCTCTCAATCTCTTTGCATAATATCTATTTAGGTGAAGAAGTACTGCTTTTCCTGGACGATGTTGGTACATCAATGACAGATAGTTTGGTATGCGACATTTTATAATTGATGCTCGGACGGTTACCTCACGACAGACTTACTTGCTGAGACGTCCAGAATTAATCGTAGAGGTCCAGCCAGCAGTTGGGGCCATGTTAATCTCACAATAAATCCATTAGCTGTCCTCCCAAACTACATGGTTCATCCTGATGATTAGATTTATTGCTATCACAAGGGACAGGCTTCTTCACTTACACAATGTTAAAAGAACTACCCTAAGATCCCTGTCATGCCGACTTCCTCATACATAATTCATCTCCGGAGAAGGCCGTCCTACAAATCTAGAGCAGATGCAGTCCATAAAAGTGTACACCATGGCAGGTGTCCTCCCGTTCTATTCCTTCTCTAACATTATATAACCTTTTTTCATAAATATTCAGAGCAATTTCTACAATGATTTCTGTTCTACCATTTGTTCCTTCATTTTTTCCCTTTTAAACCATTCTCGTTTAGGAGATGAAATCTAGTTGTATTGTACCCGTTTGCCAAGAAAGGATTGGAAGATTTAAGATTCATAGAATAGCATTTGCATGGAACATTTGGAGCAAAACATTTGTTGTTTTTCAAGTCCTTTTAACCAGACGGACAATGAAGAGATGCGTACCTAAGTTTGCATTAAATGCAATGGCGATTGTAGGATTTTTAGGATCAAATGTCAAAACAATTTTCAGCTCCCCCCCTATGCTATGATATTCTCCCTCTACCAACTAATCAGTAATAATCCAATCTAAAACTAAACTAATGTCTCCCTTGCTATTGCCATCCTATCGTCCCATTGTTACAATCAGTTAACATTATTTATAAATAATCTTCCCTCCGTGCTATGATCTAAAAATTTTAAGGTTTCCTAGATAGAAAAAGCAAACTTAGAAGCCTTCCTACCATAGTTTAGTTTCATTCGCACGATACATCATCACCGTCAGCTGAAAGTTTTTTAGCACGTTTTAATATTTCTTTTGGTAACAGTGATCAGGATAATGCCTGCAAGATAACTAGTTTCTATTCTTCCACTTTATTGCAAGAGTCTTGAGGTGACCGAAATGTTTTTTTGTTGACAGTGAATCTGCCACAAGTGACCGATAAGGTTTCAGTCACTGCATAAAAAAAAAAAAGCCAACGACGTAAACTAAACTATATTGGCTAAATAAAATAGAAAAATTTGGAAGTCTATGATTTTTAATTGAGATGATTTTCTTGATCCTCAATCCTTTCATAGGCTCAGGTACTGTTCCTTAGAATACCACATTTCTCTTCCTTTTTTTAAAGGTATAATGAATTTTTGAAAAACCGATAAAAAGTAATCATCATGATAACTAGTGTTTGACTGACTATAAAAAATATAATCATGTCAGTAATACATTCTGAGAGTGATTATATACGAACAAAAGTGAAATTGAAAAAGAAAATATGAGGAAAAAACATCCCTAGAGACGTGATCTGAACGGAAATGAAGATTATGGAGTTGAAACAAGTTGACAGATATGGAGTGTTTGCAGGGAGCGCATAGATTATTATATATGGCTTACGGATCATTTGAGTAATAAATTTATCATTGGAAACTGTTATTAGTATTGGGAGGAACGTTCTGTGCTTACATAATGGTTTCAACATATTTATACATGTTTTTGTTACACTTGACGGATAATAAGTTGATATTAAATTTAAATGTATGCACTTTGTAATTATTATAAACATACTATATAATCATGGGCGTAACGAGGGGGGTTATTGTGGATGTAATCACTCCATTGCTTAGAAGAAATTAAAAAAAAATTGTAACAATTTAAAAAAAATAAAACTTTGAAGGATTTTACTTTTTCAAAGTTATTATTGTGGGATTACAGAAGTAAGGGTTAATAATACCAAAAACACAACAAAGACTATGAACAATCTATGAACTGAGGAAACGGCTATCGTTAAGGGAGAATATTCTGCCCCTGGTGACATAGTTTGTTGAAATAGTTTGTTCCTTCAACTTCAACCGTAACCATACGGGTGTAGATGCGTAGAACTTCGAAAACTAAGCCAAAAGCAACATCCTGGGCAACACAAAAGTCAACAGCGGCAATTTATACAGATCATAAATAAAAGTATGTGAATTGAGCTGGTGAAGGACCTATCAAGCCTCCCCTCCCCTCCCCCCCACAGCCCTGAAGAAGACGTACAAAGAAGGTCGAAACGTTGGCTACTTAATAAACTTTTCTCCAATTCTAAGAGAAATTCATTGACCTCTACCCGGACTACTTTCTTCCACATATGCAGATCATATATTAATGATATCAGTTCATTATAACGATCAGCTATTCCTGTTGATAACCCTTTAATAATACTATAATAGATATGCAGTTAATAATAATAACTGGTAATGCCGAAGAACAGTAGTGGAGAGTACCTATCCTCTAGAGTTGAAAATTAATTGGAGATGAAGATTGTTTACTCTTGTTTTCTTTTTGTTCCAATTCGAATGATTTTTGCGTTTTTCAAAAAATACTGATGGGAAGGTAATACAGGTAATTTGTACTAAGAACTAAGAACTAATATATCAAAACAAAAGGAATGTTTTAGATAGTTCATTGGAAAGATTCTTATAGCTCCTTCGATGCCGAGGGTGTTAAAGTCACCCTGATACAGAAGAGGTTCGAATTATAGAAATGGGCAGGGAAAGAAGATACCATAGATAATGCTCGCTTGAGACCAGGTAAAAAGGAAGATCAATCCTCCAAAACAAATCAATAAAAGTGGTTTTTTATAGCTCCTGAATCAATAATAAACCTTAGTGTGAGCATTAGAAGAGGTTTATAACTGTATGAAAACAGCAATCAGCAAACAGATCTAAAATGGCAGCCTGGTTAACGATCAGAAACTAGGACTTGAATTTCTAAACTAATATATATTTGTTCTTAATGACCCAGTTATTCATGATATACGAGTAATAAATTATAAATAACAACATATCGATCTTATAAACAGCGCAGCGAATATTTAACTGAACTTTGCCTAGTTTAATCATTTTAATTTGACACAAGACCACACACGCAGTAGGAAAGGAAGTAATTCGAACTAAATCGACACGGAAACAAGAAGTAAAATATTTTAATGATGGCCGATCCGCCACATTAATTTGATAAATCTTCTTTCTTGTCTACCGCGCTTTATATCACAGGATTTTTTCCCTTTATCTCAGCTTTCTGTTTCCTTTTTCGTATTCCATTTAAATTATCCTGACCATAATAAGACTTATAAGTACGTCTTTAAGAGATAACTGTTCTGTATAGAAAAAATGTTTTTAAAACTGGTTTAGTTTTAATTTTTATAATAGTAAAATACCATTCCTACCAGTTCACTCATTCAGCTTTTTATCAGGGTTGATACAAATTACTGAAATTGCAAATTCTAAACGTTTTTCTTCAGAGCTAGATGTTTTTTTAATATTTAAGTTAAAAAATTAAATAATAACAAGAAAACATTTAAGCATAATTCATAGTTTAATTATTAACATAACATTCAAATAAAAAGTAGATTTTGCCTTTCTATACTTAATAATATAGTTTAGAATTATCAAATAAATTTATAAACAGTCATTATTAAATTTATAAACGGTCAACTGTGGTCTAGTGGTTAGCGTAACAAACTACTAAGCTCAAGATCGCGGGTTCGTAGCCCGGCAGGTGGCCCTAGGATTTTTTAAGGGAGTAAAAAATACTTAGTTACGCCGTCCTTCGGAAGGGACGTTAAACGGGGGTCCCGAGCCTGTACGATGTCTCAGGTACTCGTTAAAAATCCCTATCCTAATTAAACCTGGATAGGCAAAATTTAGAGCTCCCAATGTAGCATCGTCCGATTAGCCATAGCAGCATAAAGTGACGTTAAATTAACAAACAATTTATAAACAGTTGTTATAAGGCAGTAGAAAAGTTCAACATACCTGTATGTTGCAGGAAAAGTATTTTCTTTTTGCTCCGGTACAATATGCCTCGTTCTCACTGAAAAATAAAAACTGGTACAGTTCTCGTTTACTGATAAATTCATGACACATTAAAATAATCCTAAATTATTTACTTATCTTCCAGAAAACCATTTTTAATTTGCATTTTCAATATAAGATACGGTTCTGTTTTAATATATGATTTCAGAAAAATTATAAGACCCTAGTTTTAGATTTTGTTCAAATAAAATCTGATTCTAACTCAAAGTTTCTTTGTGTTAAAGGAAAGAGGATGGAATTCCCAATCTAATAAATGCTACGTTTAGTAACCTGTGTTCAAAAATGAAGGCCAAAATAAAATAGAAACTCGTAGACTCCTTTCTACGTTTTAGATTGTCATCATTTTTGACCGATTTTTTTTTCACTATAATAGTTGATGGAATAATTATATTTCTGTATTTATTACATGTTATTTCTTTTATTTAATGCAACATAACATTTTTAATTGGACTGTTCGAAGATCGTAATTTTAAAAAACCCATCCGCATTTGGCAAAAAAGTACAAATTATTATAAACGTTTTCTTCAACTAGGTAACAAAATTTCGTATTGGCTTTTTGACCAACAGGATAAGTTCGACATCCTCATATACAACAGGTAGATCACTCGTTGCAATGGATCTCACACTTTTTTAGCTAGCACAATGAAATTTAAAAATAATATTCAGGACACTCCAACCTATTTTATTTTCTCGAAAAACGAAACAGCAAAGAACATAGATACTTGATTATTTAAATTTTGCAAACTTGATGCGCACTTTAAAACCCACAGATCTACTCAGTAAATTGCTTTGGCCTGATTTTGCTATTTGGAATTACCAACTATAATATTTTTTATTTAAATAGTCTTGAGCTGTGACTCTTTCCTTCTTGAATTGTAATTTGGTGAGTTAATATAGCAAAAGCCATGCATGCACCCATTAAAGTGCAATATCAGGATTATGTAGCTTCAAGGAGCAAATAATTCAAACAAATTTATTTCACGAATGACTAAAGAAATAAATAACTATTTTTCCTTTATTACGAATGAAAATAATAAATAAAAATAATTGACAAGTAATGATGAAGAGAATGAACGTAAAGCTGACCATTGAAAAGAGAAAATCCTTTCAGATAGGGTGAGACTAACCAGACGCGAAGTATTCTGTCTTATATCTGATTCTGTTTTTTATTATGTCTGCTCCTTGCCGAATAATAAGGGCTCTGTGAATCGGGACCGGCAAACGATCTCCATAAGATTGCATACAAACTTGAGTATAATAATAGTTGTTACAAGCAAAACAGAAAAAATAATTAAAAACTTTCTAGATAAGATTTAATCAGAGTCCATTACCACGGGGACGGTTTTGTTATTGGTAACAAAATGTTTAGTTTTTTAATAGAGTCAAATAATGCAGAGAAGCTAAGCAATTAGAAACGGCTGAATTCGTCTACAAGGTTTACACAACTTTGAACATTAAATTTTGTTAGACAGAAAATCGAACCGTGGTTAATCAGAATATTTTTGGGTTCACTGAGGTCCTTCCGAAAATGAATTTTTATCATCAGACATTGAGAGCAATCTGCTGACCATACTAGGAATCTCAAGAAGTCCATACTTGTTACCCTGGGTCTAAAACAAACCATTTAGAGACTATAAATAAATTAATTATTTTAATTCCTTTTTTTTTTAATCTGAAATACTAATTAACAACAAAAACTACCTTCCTCCCCTTCATTTTTCGTTGTATAATATAGTAACGGACTAATTATTGCTTACTAAATCTATTAATTAAAAATATAAATATACTAAAGAAAGCGAAAGGTTCGCAATAAAATGTAATAACTGTAGAATTACTTTTCTATAAATAGATGCATCCAGCAAAATTCTAGTTTGTATAAAGAGTTATAATGCTAATATGCATAAATAATTCTAATATACATAAAGATTCCTAAATTTTTATTTCAAGAATTTTTTAAAGACAATAAGTTTTCAAGATTTTTTTTCTCATGAGAACATGAGCGATTGAGGAAGCATAGAAAAACTTAAAACGCATCTTTAAATGATAAGTAGTTTATTTAATTTTGTTTCTTTAAGTTCTAATTTATTACAATTTAGCATAAAATATACTAATTGTTTTCAGCTAAATAATTCATTTACATCCGCCGATATCCTATCAATATATCAACACCAACAGTTAAATTTATGGATGAAATTAGTGATATACCAACTAGGAATTGACTATTTCATGTAGAAAACTTTAATAAATTGTAACACGGCGCCAGAAAAGCCACACAACTCACATGGCTACATAAAAAACCTCGCGAGACAGAGCAAGAGGCAAGTAAAAAACCCTCTAGTTGATTGAATGAGTCAACAGTTATTGTAGAAGATATATCACTCATTACATATAAATAGAAAGCTTCCAGGCTACTCGTAATTAACGAATATGCTTATCCGACTCATGCATGTCTCATCTCTCATTTTTATCAATAATTCAACTAAACAGCTACACCAACATCACTGTTTTATATTTATTATTATCCACTGAAATTTTATGGTAATTATTATCGGTAAATTTATACTATTGCTGACATTATTCGCCAGTTTAAAAAAAAATGCATTTATTGAAATTTACAACTGTTTATAGAATACATCAAGTACATATAATGAGAGATAAATCATGTCCAGAGACAAAGGCAAGTAGATAAACTACCCAACCAGTGCTACTATTCAAACAAAAGGTCCAACTTAGAAGGTCAAGAGGCCATCTTCTTTTCAGACGCCTTGGAGGATCATCAGGAATTGAAGAGGTTGCGAGGATTGAAACTAGTGGATTTGAGTGAAAATGAAGTTTGTTATGAAAAGATTGATATCGGATACGGGCCAAATCAGGACATTAAGGATTGTTTTCATAACAAAGTAAGGAGCATTTCGCTAGTTTAAATTAATTAATTATTGAATGTGCTTGCACAAAAATAATAGCCATGAAATTTTGAAAAAAACATTAAACAAATTTTTTCTTTTTGTTTTAAAGTTTATATCCGTGAAAAAAACTTCAAAATTTATTTATGGAATTATAATAGTATTTTAGAAATATCGAATCAATAGTATTTTGGAATAGTATGTTCAATAGTATTTTGGAAATACTAACCAAAAATAATTTTGTTGTTATCAGATTTAATGTGCTAGTTTATCAATTAAATGGTTAAGGGCTTATGTGTACCTGTACAACCCAGGAATTGTCTTGGGTTCGGTAAAGACTGAACTGCTACTAAGATGGTTCTGCGGGGAGGTGATCCAAATGAGGGTACCCACATGATTGACGCTGTGTGAGCCTCAGAGGGATCCGCAGATCCTTCAGGTCCATTGCTATGGCTAGCAACAGATTAAATATTAATTCTGTTACAGCCGGATTAGTACCTTGGATCTTTAGGGTAGCAAATCACCGCTCTTCTACACACTTAGCTACCCCTCACGGATCGTAAACGTAAACCTATGTTTTATAGCGAATATAATTTGGCTATATAATTATTTTCCAATTTAAGTCAAATTGAAGCAAAGTTTAAGTCCAGTTTAATAGAAAACCAACATTAATGTTGTAGATATTGTTACGGGCGTACAAAGGAAGGCGGAAGCGGGGGATTAGCGGCTTAACTCCGTCAGCGGGAGACGTTTAAATAGGATTAGGACTGTTCTAGATCGTCTTCTTTTGTCGAAAAAGGATTAAGAAGATTCCGGAATTGTCTGGCCCTTTCGTGTTCTAGAATGTTCGGCCTAGCCTCTTTAAATACTTCCCCTCAACTCGAGGCAGTCAGTCTTAGTCTGAGAGTAGACCAGTGAAGATCTGTGATAAGTGTAATAAGTGAGTGTCAGTGTGATAAACTAGTCAGTGTTGAACCGGCCCGTGTGCTAAGTGTATCAGTGAACTGTGACAGTCTCGCGAGTGTAATAAACTGTTTTTGTGTGTCAGTTTGTCATACTTGGAGAATCTTACGGTCGGTGGACTAGTGAACTGTAAGTGTTAACTATTAGTTATAAATTGTAGTGTAATTTTATAATATTCATAGAAACTATTGTAACTAGTTAAGCTATCTAGAATTAGTAACATCTTATATTATTGTAATAATTAAATAGGAGTTAGGCCTAGATAATAAATATTTAGAATACTGTTATTATAAATTTATATTAGTTCAATAATTTAATTGTTAATAGTTTAATTGTATTCTTTTTATCATTTTGTTAATAAATATTAGTATTTTTAATTAAGGAATTGTTTAATTCATTTTAATACCCAGTAGCCCGTAACAAATTGGTGTCAGGTGTGGGGTTATTATGTAATTGCTATTATTTTGCATTTGGTCTTGTATTTTGTAATTATTGGGCTACTGTATGAAGAATGGCTTCTAAAAGTGTTAAATTAATTGATTTAACAGTTGCGGATTTGAAACGTGAATTGGAGGAACGTGATCTTGATTGTTCCGGAACTAAAAGTGTACTGCAAGAGCGCTTGCGCCAATTTTTTGTAGATTTTGGGGAAAATCCAGATGACGTTCTATTTGAAACTGATTTAAGCAAGTTGTCTGCAACTTTTAAAAATGAATTAGGTACTGTTAAAAATGAGTTAAGCAATGTAGAAAATAAGTTAGGTAATGAATTAAGCAATGTTAAAAATGAGCTAGGTAATGAATTAAGCAATGTTAAAAATGAGCTAGGTACTGTAAAAAGTGATTTATTGGATGCATTAGAGTCTAAGTTAGGTACATTAGAGAATAAGTTAATGGAAAATGTTGAGAATAAGTTAGCCGATGTAAATAATAAGGTGGCTAATGTAGAATCTAGGTTAGGGGAAGAACTGAATTCAATTAAAGACGAACTTAGGCTAAGAGTCGAGGCTCTCGAGGAACGTATGAGCAACCCACCGAAGAACGACACCGACCTTTCTGCCGAGGGCAGCCTTCATAAAACCATTATGCCCGCCAATTCAGGGACGCCACCAACTCACAACACCATTCCAGTGTTCGACGGAAAGACGCCGTGGGAGGACTACATGACTCTCTTCGAGACTGCGGCTTCGATCCATGGGTGGTCGAAAGAGACCCAAGCTTCAGCTTTGTGCCTGGCCTTGCGTGGAGACGCCTTGGGAGTACTGCAAGGGATGCCCATGACAGAGCGGTCTAACTTCGGGGAGCTGGTTAGAAGACTGGAGATGCGTTTCGGCCACCGCCACATGGACCAGCTATATCGGCCACAGCTGAGAAGCAGGATCCAGAGGACCAACGAGACTCTACAGGAATTTGAAGCAGACATTGCACGGCTGGTGAGGAATGCTTACCCATCGGTCACCGATGATGTCTACGAGAGCCTGGCTGTCGACAAATTCCTGGATGGACTTCGGGACCCCAAAACGCAACAAGCAGTGAAGCTCGTCCAGCCAAAGACTTTGGGAGACGCATTATCTCAGGCCATGGAGTTCGAGGCTGTCAGACAGTCAGTTCGGGGCCAAGCACGAGTTCGAGCAGTAGAAGCGGAGCCTTATTTGGTCCCTAGCGTCGAGGACATCGTGACAAAGGTCTTGGAGGCTCTAAGGACCCGTAAGAAGGAGATACGCTGTTGGAGCTGCGGCCAACTTGGACACCCTAGAAGCAAGTGTCCATCCAAGAAGCAAGAAAAGCCACAGGAACGAACTAGGGTTGATGGGGAGGAACAACTATCAGCCCGCTACGTCAGAGGCCCGAGGAAGACCAGTAGAGTTGCGTCTTTAGGGAGCAGAACGAACAGTTTCTACGTTGATGGGAAGGTGAACGGGCTGCTGAAACGGGCATTGGAGAACACGGAAGGAGATCAGCGCAGACTTCAGCTCATCGTTCCAAAGAGTAAAGTGCCCGAAGTACTCAGGGAACTTCATGACGGAGTATCTGGCGGCCACCTTGGAGTTCACCGTACATTGGAAAAGGTACATGAACGCTTTTACTGGGCAAACCTTAAGGACGATGTGTTGGACTGGTGCAGGCGTTGTGCGACTTGTGCGGCTTCTAACGGACCCATAAGAAGAAAGAAGGCCCCAATGAGGAAGTACAACGTGGGAGCACCGTTTGAGAGAATAGCAATTGACATCGCTGGCCCTTTCCCTGTGACGGATGAAGGTAACCGGTATATTCTCGTGGCCATGGACTACTTTTCAAAGTGGGTGGAAGCTTACGCCCTTCCGAATCAGGAGGCAGTCACGGTTGCGGACGTACTGGTGAAGCAGCTCGTCAGTAGGTTTGGAGTACCCATGGAACTTCACTCTGACCAGGGACGAAACTTCGAGTCTGCAGTCTTCCCCGGGATGTGCGAAGCACTGGGAATACGGAAGACCAGGACGACACCTCTTCACCCTCAATCCGATGGCATGGTGGAGCGCATGAACAGGACTATGGGTCGATATTTGTCCAAAGTGGTCTCCGACCATCAGCGAGACTGGGACCAGTATCTTCACCTGTTCCTGCTGGCCTACCACAGTTCAGTCAGTGAAGCAACGGGGCAGGCTCCCGCAAATGTGGTGTTCGGCAGAGAACTTCGGTTGCCTTGTGATCTGAAATTCGGTTTCAAGCCTGACGAGGAAATTGCCGGAGAGGAGTACGTCACGGATCTACGGAAGCGAATGGATAATATCCACGAGAAGGTTCGCACAAACATCCAGGGAGCAAGTGACAGAATGAAGGAGCGCTACGACATCAGGGCTGAGAAAGGTGGCTACCAACCTGGAGACTTGGTCTGGCTACATGATCCTCGAAGAAGGCGAGGCTACTCACCTAAACTGCAGAACTCCTGGGACGGCCCGTTTGAGATCGTCAAGAGGATCAACGACGTCGTATATAGGATCAGGAAGCAGCCTAAAGGAAAACCCAAGGTAGTCCATTTCAATAGACTGGCGCCGTACAAAGGAGACCATGGCCCGGCAGAAGACCAGCAGATTAGGGACCTAAACAATGTGGAGACAAATAATGACCCAGTTGCGAATACTAAGGTACCAGGGTTTCGTGGAGTAACTCAGGTAATCTACAGGGATATCTTCTCGTTACCAGTGGAGTATTATCTGGCCCATTGCGTTGCCGAAGATCTGAGGACTTCTCGAGGGATTGCAACGGTCTTCAGGAAGAAGTTCGGCGGAACTGAGGAGCTAGAACGCCAAGGACCAAGTGTCGGGATGGCACTCCACCAGCCGCACGAAGGACGACACCTGTTTTACTTGGTTACCAAGCGTGCCACTGATCAGAAGCCGGCATATGACGCACTGCGGCGAAGCCTCGACGACCTTCGGAGTAAGCTTCTGAGACTGCGTGTCACTAAGCTCGCTATTCCGAAGTTGGGCTGTGGATACGACGGCTTGGAGTGGAAGATTGTCAGGGACATGATCGAACAGACATTCGCCAACTCTGGAATTGCCATATTGGTGTGCACGTTCAACCCCTGGAAAGAAAGTGCGTCTCCATCAGCAGAAGCTCATAACTGCCCGATTTCTCCGGACTATGCTCTGGGGCAGAGCACTTTTAAGGAGGGGGCAGTGTTACGGGCGTACAAAGGAAGGCGGAAGCGGGGGATTAGCGGCTTAACTCCGTCAGCGGGAGACGTTTAAATAGGATTAGGACTGTTCTAGATCGTCTTCTTTTGTCGAAAAAGGATTAAGAAGATTCCGGAATTGTCTGGCCCTTTCGTGTTCTAGAATGTTCGGCCTAGCCTCTTTAAATACTTCCCCTCAACTCGAGGTAGTCAGTCTTAGTCTGAGAGTAGACCAGTGAAGATCTGTGATAAGTGTAATAAGTGAGTGTCAGTGTGATAAACTAGTCAGTGTTGAACCGGCCCGTGTGCTAAGTGTATCAGTGAACTGTGACAGTCTCGCGAGTGTAATAAACTGTTTTTGTGTGTCAGTTTGTCATACTTGGAGAATCTTACGGTCGGTGGACTAGTGAACTGTAAGTGTTAACTATTAGTTATAAATTGTAGTGTAATTTTATAATATTCATAGAAACTATTGTAACTAGTTAAGCTATCTAGAATTAGTAACATCTTATATTATTGTAATAATTAAATAGGAGTTAGGCCTAGATAATAAATATTTAGAATACTGTTATTATAAATTTATATTAGTTCAATAATTTAATTGTTAATAGTTTAATTGTATTCTTTTTATCATTTTGTTAATAAATATTAGTATTTTTAATTAAGGAATTGTTTAATTCATTTTAATACCCAGTAGCCCGTAACAATATATTCTTTTACTACAGTACAGAGTGGCTCAGTGGTAGAGCACCGAGAAGCCATGCCAACGGTCCCGGGTTCAAATTCGGCTGGCAGATGTGGCAGATTTTATTTAATTTTTTTTCAACCGTGGATGGATCCTTTGGGATCTGGAACCCTCCAGGGGCTCACCCAGCCTCTATAAAAAGGTACCCAAAATAGGGGGCAAATCTGGCGGTTGAGTGTGGACTAGGACAAATCACCTCCCTCCACAATCGTTGTCCAAGAAACAGTTACAGTCTTTACTACGTACTGAATCCAAGAATCTTCATGATATACAGTGGTACATTTTTTTTTAGTAGTTTAATATGTCAACTTCTCTTTTATTGCGATAATAGTTAATATTTAAGTGAATAGTTGCACCCAACTATCAACTACAGCATTAGCAAACCTTACTGATTTGATGATGATGTTTTATTGAGATTCCTTATTAAGGCAGAATTCAAAATGATGAAACTCGTTGTGAATGCTACGGACCAAACCGAACACGTGAAGATGAGGCCATTATCCTCTTGTTGAAAACTCAACGGAAGATATATCATAAAAAACGAAGCGAGCGCCGACGTGTTTCCGGAGATGTAAAATTGATTGGGTACAGCTGACTATATCGTTAACCGAGAAATCTGGAATGACAGGCCACGCAGCTCAGGCCATCTTCTCACGCCCTTCCTCCCGGCAATTAGATCTCTATAAATACATAAGCGGTTTAGTTTATAGATAGGGAGAAAAAACTGTTATTTGAGCCTACAAAATTGAAGGTTCTATGAAAATATCGAAATAATAGTGAAAAAACTTATAATCTTTACATCTTCATCTATTAATACCTCCTAGGCCTGAAGGAATGCTAAAACGGCTGATAGAGATGTTAGCCCGGTGCATATAATGCCAGGAAGGTGAGCGATTTCTGCTTAAGATTGGAGCAAGATGGCAGGAGTGAATGAGCCATCTCCTCAGATCTCCATCCTCTGGGCCTAAATATAGCCCTTTTTCTAATCTCATTGGGTCTAGAATTCAGCGTTAAGGGTAAGCAGGTTCATCTAAACTTGTTTCTACCATAAAACAAATTATTTAGTCGTTTCGAAGAAATAGTGATGAAAATAAGTCATTATTTTAACAATAACGTACAACCATGAAGGTTTTTGGGTTCAGAAACTTAGTTTAAGTTTAATTAAAGTTACTATACTGTTTTTAAGCAAATAGTTCAGCACAGAGGTGATCCGTATAAGATTACGCTGAGCCTATAGGTTTCAGCCCAAAATTAAGAAAACCCAGATAATAAGTGGGTGGACCCCAAGAGGAATTTCTTACAACTTAAAGGACCTATCGATTAGTAGACTTACTCACTGAGCAACCCAGCTCCCTTAACAAGATATGTCATGAAAAAATTCTAAGAGTGCAAAACATCTAAACGATTTTTGAGGAGAGCAGGGAATGAAAATTGATTCAGATACATCATAAACATATTGCACTTTCTTTCAAACAATGCTATATTTTTAAAATGGTTATAGCTAGCATAAAATAGCTACAAAACGATGTCAATTCAACATTTAAAAAATGAGAGTAATATGCCAAAGAAAGCAAAGGATGGATTTAGTACTAACGTGGAAAGGCAAGCGATGTTTTGGTTTAATCTGCGAAACAGGTTACAAGTTAACTAAAAAACTGAAGATAAAAGCAAAGAAGAAAACATAGAATAGAGACCAAACTCCTAAGTATTGCTTAAAATAACCAAATGCAAGCCTATACCAATTTTTATGATAAAATGACCACAGATTAAACAGAAACATTGTGGCGAAATTAAAAAGGGACGTATTGCTTTACTATAAAAGAATATACCTTGTTAAGATGAAAAAAATTATTAGTTTTTGTGTTGGATGTAAATAAAACCTTTTTAACATCACATTTTTTTAACTGTTGAAATCACCTAACTGTTGTTTTATTTTTGATCCATTGTAACTATTTGGTTATTTATGTTGTTTTATTTTACATTTAAATTATTGTAAAATTAATTTTTAAAAAAAGATAGTGCCGAGCTGTATAAATAATATTTCCTTTACAAAGCTGATCTGGACAGATTACCGTCAAAGTCCTTTAGGGAAGTTGATGTGACGGCTAGGCGGTACCCTGTGTCAAATGGTTGAGATAGTTGTGTAATAAAGATAATAAACAATTTAAAATACATAAATAAAGTAAAGGGAGATAGGGATTACCTGCATTGCCTCTCCTGGTAGGTGACACCACCGCCGCAGGTCCTCGAGCAGGGCGCTGGGTCGGACCACTGCCCCCAGGGGCCAGAACCTTCGCCTTCTCCGTCCGTTAGGATGTACGGCAGCTCATTCTGCCGCCTCTCTCTGCTCCGTTCGTGCCTGTGCGCCTGCGCATTCAAAATACAACAATTAGAAAACTATATGGCCGCCATAAAACTATACAAGACATAATAGATTGGTCAGGAGAAATAAAATACGTTTTTTTTTAAAACTTAAAATCTATTTTTCAGCACAACCATGTGGACTCAGGCTAAAGTTGATAATACAAAGTATATTAATACATTAAAAAAGTAAATTTAAACAAAGATTCAGCTAAAATTTCATTCACCTCAGTTTAAATCTGATTATTCAGTTATTTCTTAAACTGAATAATGAAATAATGATATTAATATTATGAATAATGAATATTTACCAACTTAAGATAGTATTATTTTAATTTAGTCCGAGTCAATGCCTGTGACAATGAAACTGGAAAAATGAAAATTGCAAAAAACTGGGCTTACTATAGCAACATCTTTCCTTGAGAACATTGAAAACGAACCAAAAAAACTAAATAATATATCTCCGTATTGAAGCTTTTACAAGTAATCTGACATAAGAGTCACAGTAACCACTCATTTTTTCAATTTCATCTGTTGTATTCTTGACAATATCCCCAAAAACAAACTAATCCTTTATAAAACAGTAATCCGCTCAGTGCTGACCTATACCTCACCTGTCTGGAGTTCAACCTGCGTTACAAATTATAGAAAGTTTGAAAGGGTACAAAACCTATGCATGAGAATTATTAATAATTATCCCCGCTACACGAAAATATCGACTATGCTTAGAGATCTTGAATTTCCCACTACAAAACAATATGTTTCAGCCCAAACAAAAGCTTACAAAAAACTCCAGCTTCCGAGAAATCGGTAACTATGATAAACATTCACTACGACGGTACACGAACAAAAGAACAAAACATAAACTTCTCACTTAACAAATCACTATTCGTAGGTATCATAATCTAGTTATCTGTATTTATTTTGTAGTTATTTTTAATTGTGTATTTATTTTCTATTTAATTATTATTATTATTATATTTACTTACTTTATTAGTAGTATTTTTATTTATTTATAAATTAAAATTATTATTATTGTAATTTTTTTTTCTTTAACCAAAAAATTTTTGTTTGTTTCTACATTTTTCCTGCTATTGTAAAACTTATTTATAAAATACAACTTTAATTAATTAAAAGCACTGTTATTTAAACATGTAAATAAAGGTTGTTTTCTTTTTTTTTTCTTGACAATATTATGGTTAACCATTAATGAATAATGAAGGAATCACTAAAACGGTAATCAGCGTTAAACATCTGGATAAACGAGATCAAGCCAAAGTGTTCGTCCGTAACATAGATGGTTCTTTTACATTAGGCTCGATCTCGAAGAATTTGGCTTTAATGGAGGTGAAAATCAAGAAATATATAGATCCTTGGTGTTATCAGGATCCTGGGTTTTATGTTGTTTAAATTTTATTTTATTAGCAAAGTTACAACTCCACGAACTGAAAGAGCTGATGAAACCGGACCATAGGCGATCGTGGCCATGTCCCATTATCTCTTGCATTAGCTCCGGCGGAGGACGCTATTGATGGGGGCTGCTTCAATCTCCAGTCCATCCGAAGGCCCGTGGACTCCAATACTGCGTCAAAGATCCCATCATTAGACTAATAAAGGGTTTAAGTTTATTTTTCCCAATAATGGCGGACAAAGGGATGGGTTCGCGAGCTTCCCCATTAATAATGGCCAATTATTTCTTCACCGAGCCGAGCCGACAAAGTAAAAAAGGCTACTCGCTACGAATATCTTATGAAGTACTTATCAAGTGGTCACTTTAAGGTTAAGAACATTGTAAAAATTCAATGCTGCTAGGCTTAACATCTTTCAAGGTTTTATATCTATATATAAAAAAAAATGAGAATTCATAAATGCTACTCAGAAGAGGCGATGAATTGAAATACTTTTTTAGGAAGTATTGGTGAGGAAGAATAAAGAACTTTTTTTTAATCCATACCATCCACATGTGTATAAATATTGTTTGAAGTTGTTATAAATTATTTGATGATTTTGTTATATTAAAAACAACAACGAGAATTTTTTTTAGGTAGTTGAAATAAAATTAAATAACAACCTACTATCCCCAAGTTTGCGTTTTCGCACCCCAGTAGATGGCCTTAAGATTTTTAAAGAGAATAAAAATTTCTTGGTTATACCGCCATTGGGAAGGAACGTAAAATGGGAGTTCTGAGCATACCAAGTACTCGTTAAAGATCCTTATCCTAGTTATAACTGGATAAAATAAATTCAGGACTCCTCCATAGCCTCGTGAGATTAACTATAGCAACATAAAGTCGAGTTAAATGAATAAACAAACTATAAACTTAATTAATAAACTATTATTAAAGATATACATGGAAAAATATTAATGTCTAAAAAAAAGTTAAAATGTAGCAGTACGCGATTTTAGGACCAATAAATTACTCTTGGCATTATGTCGAGGGGTAACCATTTACTTATATAAATCTCTGTTAAGTTTCACCAATATTCATTAATGTTCCTAAGTCCTGAATAGCATGGCAAGAATATAACATATTAATATGCCAATACTGATTTCTTACTGAGATGATGCAATTATTCTATTATTAGAAGAATTATACTAATTGATAGGTTTCATGACATTTCATAAAATTAAAGAATAGATAGGTTTATAAAAATTTAAAAAAAAAGAAAAATAATGTCTAATACGTTAAGGTAAGTTTATATGTATTAAGATGTGACATAATATACCTACCTATTTATATATTAAGATGAACAGGTTTACAATTAGATTGAACTATTAATGCAAAACTAAACGATTTTTCGGCAGGTTAATTTCACTAAATCTAGAATCGAACTGAATTTTATTTATCACCAGTAGCTACAGAGTTAGTTGTCGTATTTGTAATAACAACTAATCCTAACTTAATGAAAGTATTAAGTTAACTGAATATTTTCATAAACTAAACTTACATACAGTATCAAAGATGTACGAGTAAGTAGGTATGCATTAAGGTGAAGACATTGCATTTAAAGCGGCAATACATAAGTCATTGGATTGCCATTCTACTCAACACTTTTTCTTTAAGCTTAATTGTAAGATAACATTATTATACGCCATGAAAAAAAAGTAGGACGAAGAGGAGGAATGACTGCCTTAGGCAATTGCGAAAGCTGTTAAGAGCGGAGAGGGCAGCCGTCTCCTCTTTTTTCCTTCAGCATCAATTGAGGTATCAATGGCTCTTTGTCCGCGTCGGTTGCGGTCGCCAGCACTTTGCATATAAAAACCTAATCGCCTCCGACACATTCTGCAGCCCGCTAATCCCCTCTATCTCCAGATCTTTCTCGCTCATCTATATCTGAGTATAGCTCGACGAATAGATAAGCATAGATCTCAATGCTGATCACTGCGGTACTCCCTAACCAACAGACTGGGTGGCCCCTGAGGCAGGTCCCCTCAGCTGCGAAGAAGATTACGGAAGGTGCGAGCTGCCAGGGGAGGCGATGAACCTGAGTTACGAAACTCAACTGATTGACAGTGCACGGCACTCAACCTCTAATTAATAGCCGGAAGACAATGCCGACCTGGCGTGAGCCTATGACCCCTCGAGTAGTCACACGTGGCTGGGGATCAGGATTGGGGGAATGTGTGAATGGAAGTCGACAGCCGATTAAGAAGGAGTTCACACCTCACGCAACTGGATATTTAATAAGGAAACCGGCAAACGCGGATGAATATCCACGACACATTGGACATCATTTTGTAATTAATAATAACCTTAAGATTATTATTTCTCATTCTCCACAGTTTTGTTGCACCCGTGACATAAAATGTTTTACGTTCCACGGAAGGAATAATTGATTATAAAATCTCCGACCAGAGTAAAATCCAACCGACTCTTCACCTCACTCCTCTGAAGATAGCCTAAATCTTATGCCGAGACGTAGGCACATTAAAATAAGTCGTTCTTATTTTATATAATCATTGACTGCACCCCCTGGGCATTTCCCACCACTCTTAAAATTATCCAGTTAACTATTTTCCACTTAAATAAGATATTTACCGGAGACTAAATCGCTTCTTAACTTAATAAAAATCGAGTTCTGTAAGACTATAAATAATCAAAACCCATGGACCTTGAAGATCGAAAAGCATAATTAAAGTTCTATTTAAATAAGTAAATAGTATAAATAAATTCAAACAAAGAGCTATTGAACAGCATTAATGTTCAAACGACCATTTTGCAAAGAAACCATTTGTAAATTGCTCATTCAAGGATGGGAATTTATCAAAAGGAATAATAAAAAAAGCTTTATCTTCCATTGAAAAGATAGTTAGTGGAGAGGTTACAACTTCCTGGCAGGATGTTCACAGCCTACTTCATTGCTATTCTTTCCTTGGGCACATAACTGAGCCGAACATGTGTAAAGCCTAAGATATTAGTATGGCTGATCGGTATACTACGGCAGGCAGGAAGGGAAGAAGATCAGAATACCTTTCCTTCGCAAAACTACATGGGAATATTTCCTCTCAGTGGTATGTAGTAGTAATTATTAAGAAGAAAATGTAAAGGTATCAGATAAAAACATACTCTAAACCTCAAAAGAATTATAAAATCATAAATACTTGTCATTTTGGATGTTTCTGAAACCAATAGAATGGCACCACTAAGGACCCTATACCTTCTACATGAAAACAAATAAATTAGAACATTGCATCCATCCCTTTTATGCTGGTACTACCTCGGTAGTCTTATCCATTGATATTTTAAAATATTCTTCGGCAAATTGCATAAATAATTCCCGTATTAAGAAGTATTAGCCGGACAATTAAAATTTTTCAAAAAAATAAAGAGCGAAACCACGAAAATAATTTCAGATAGTTGTGACACACCCCGAAACAACCACAAAGGACGCGGCGAAACAGTATCTAACGAAATTGTGGCGCCTAAACTATAAATGATCCAGCCTATTATGGGTACAATGACTCCTCGCCAATTAAAATACGATTGAAATTTCGTCGATGGACCCACCACAAGGTCAAGTCATCAAAACCGTTATACGAATTCTGCGGTGTCCCGCAAGGAACTTCTTGCACCCCTGCACTTTTCTAAGGATCTCGTTGCCGTGCTACGACATTTGGGATTTAGAGATCAATGTTGACCCCACTTGCATTACTAAAATTAATAAGTATTATTAATATTAATAGTATACATAGTAAATGTTCAAAGTAAATGGAACAATAGATAGTCAATTATATGTGTGTTTCTATAGCTTCTGGAAAATTATAGTTATGTAAAAAAATAAATCATCTTACATCCATAAATAGTACAAAAAATCTATTCAATCAAATATTTCTTTTAGTTTCGAAAGTATCGTACAGTGCTTTACCCACGCAAACACCTGTTCACTGGTTTAGACCTCTGGAAGAATAGAACCAACCCCGAACCCGAACACGTAATTATACCGAAGGATAGAAGGATATTTTCAGTCCGAGATTAAGCCCTTAGAAAGGTAGCAGCATGTCTAGCAAACCGTTGGCAAAGAATTTGACTAACATATAGAAAAATATTTCATGAAGGGATTCAAAATCCATACTAATATTAAAAATGCGAAAGTAACGTAACTCTGTCTGTCTGTCCGTCACAGACCTTATCAAGGCCAAACCGCTGGGCCGATTGCGATGACATTTGGTGTCTAGGGCCTGAGAAAGGACATAGGCTACTTTTTAATGCGGGTTGTAAGGGGCTGAAATAAGGGATGATTTAATAGGAAATAAATTATAAACATATGCTTTAATGCTTTTACACCAAGTGCGTGGGCCAACCTCTTTCGAAGATCTCAAAAAGCTCAATAATCAAGAATTTTCAACATTTCGAGAGGCATGTGAGGCAACAGGGTTATTAGAGAATAATAATCATTTGGATACAACTCTGAAAGGGGCTGCACAATACAAATCTGCGCCCAAGGTGAGAGAGCTGTTCCCAATATTAATAGCGACATGCGGACTTTCAAACCCTCAAGAATTGTTGGAAAAGAATAAAAATGACATGGCGGATGATATTTTACACATATTACACGAACGGAATACGAATGTTTCATACAATGATTTAATTTACAATGACGCGCTAACAAAGGTTGAAGACCAAGTGAGTACTATTGCTGGAAAAAATGTATACGATTTTTGAAAGAGCAGACCACAAAGAACTGGAGATGTTAGTAGTGATTAAATGCGAGAACTAGATTACTATACTGTTTCTTTAATGCAACAAATAACAGAAGCCGTTCCACTTTTAAATTCAGAGCAAAGATTAGTTTTTGCTACAGTTATTCAAAAAGTTGCCAGTGGCAGTTCTTTTTGGATGCTCCAGGAGGCACTTGCAAAACCTATCTTTTAAATTTACTATTAATCCAAATCCGGAAAGATAAAAGAGTTGCTGTTGCAGTAGTTTCCTCTGGAATAGCTGCTACGCTACTTAATGGGGCACGAACTGTATTATGGGTACACGTAAAAAAGTTTTGTCTCACTACAAATATGCGAGCAAAATTCACAATGATTCTCAATAGTAGACAATGTTATGGACACTGAACAAGTCACATACCCTATACCCTATACAGTTTCTTAACTCTTTAGAATTATCAGGAGTGCCTTCCAAATAAGTTGAGGATGAAAGTTGGTGTTCCATTCCTATTAATGAGAAATCATGACGAGTCAAGGCTATAATACAGGGCTAAAAATACACATCTGGGACACAACATTATAAAAGGTACAATCATGACTGAAATGCAAAAGGAGAAAATGTTTTGATTCTCTGTATTCAGATAATTCCGAATGATTGACTTTTTCAGTTTAACAGAGTACAGTTTCTCATGAAAACATCATTTGAAAACAATAAACAAAGCTCAAGGACAGACGCTTAAAGTTGCAGGTGTTCATATAGAAAAAAAATGTTTTTTCCCATGGGCAACTCTATGTGCCATTCTCACGTGTATCAAACCCGAAAAATCTCTGTTTTGGCAAAAGATGGGAAAACAAAAAACTTTGTTTATAAAAATGTCCTTAAATAAGCTATTTGCAGTAAAACCCTTATTTCAATGTATGTAAGTATGTATTTTATTTGCACAATAATTAGCCTAAAAAATTAATAATTCTGCCCAAATTCACTATTCCACGCGAACGAAGTCGCGGGCACAGCTAGTATATTACAAAAACATGTTTGGATGTAAGTGCTTATTTTATATATTTTTTTCAAATGACCACATTATACATATAACATTCGACTAGAAATAAAGAGCACGAAATAATTAGATGCTCACAAGCCGGCATCGACTTATTTCCGTAAAGCAACACCAACGAGTTCAGTAATGGGACCTCCGCTAAGAACTGTTATTTAATTATATTCCTTTCTTTTTTAGTTAATGACATAAACGCTAAGAAGATAATATATTCATCGGACGCGGTTGCTCATGATGCAATAGTGTTCGGAAACGGTCACGGTTTTCAGACCGAGGCGCCTCCCAAGATCTCCCACCCTGGGTTGAACTAATGATTAAAAAGTGATTTGGAATTTATTAGCGCGGACTGGCGGCGCTGGGATGAATTAAACCGGCAGATGCCCCCTTAATTACAGGCAATGCTGCCTAAATAGTGACGCTCTTGATAACCTAATTGATCAGCTCCAATAGCCTATCTCGTAGCCTCAAGTCTCACACTAAAATTAAATCAAGCGGTGCTATTTCTGATCCTTTAAAAATAGAATCTTCCATGTTGATATAATAGCAACGTTCTGAAACTTTAAATTGCCTCCGGGGTCTGGAATGATCATCATTATTTATGACTTAATTGTTGATATGAAAAAAATAGATTGCTTCCAACATTTCGAACGCATTTAATTTTTCTTCCAAGCTACGTGCACTCCAACACCCCAGAATATTTTATCGACTACTTTCCTTGTTGGCTAAAGAGATATTTTAGATGCTTATCTTTACTGTTTATCTTGGACTTACACAATTTTTTTAATGGAAAAACTCTGTGGCGGTTTTTTTCTCCAACTTCCTTTTTGGTCTCCACGAGGTCTCTAGCCAAGGACATTCCTACCTTTTATCAACGGGAAAGAAGGAGGATATTTTGAACCTTAGCAGCAATAGATGAATCTAATGTGATATCAGGCCCTCTTGGGCAAGTCATCCTCAGGCTCAGTTTAAATTATGTTTTCTGAAACGTCTTAATAAAATAAAAAACAAAAAGCGTCATGAATTTCTCCATTGTAACAATTTATGCCTCTGCATCTCTAAATATTTTTACGTATGAGAGGAAAATAGTTGACTGGATGATAAAATGGAGAACGGAGATAGTTGGGGGGTCCAGTAAAAAAAACACCAAATAAGTACTAGACTTATATTTAGTAAGTGCCGACGTGTATATATATATATATATATTTACATCTATGGAGGAGTAGAGCCCTCAGTGTTTGTTGAAACCTTTAAGGATATGACAATAAGCAAATAAAACAATATGTCTACCCAAGATGACAAGGCCGGAATGATAATAATAAAAAGGAGCTGGATGAATGATCTCTATCTTTTCTAATGAATTATCTCCTCATCTTTGTTAATATAGAGTACCTCTTTGTCATCATGTATTTCAATCCCCTCTGGTTTTTATTTCTGCTACTTACTACATATAGTGTTATTCTTTGCCATGTATTATTTTAATGTATATGTATCTTGTATATTTAGCCCTGAAGGCCTACAATGTGGGAGAAACTTTGGCTTACCAATAAAAAGTTCTCCCTATACAAGAGAATTTTCTTGACCTTTACCCGGACCATTTTCTTCCTCTCCTATCTTTTCAATTAAACAGAAATTCAGGAATGAGGTTCTACTGGGTATTATTCTCCAAGAATACCATAAATGTATATATAAAATATTTATGTATATTTTATATAAATGTATATATAAAATATTTATATATTTATGTGTTTGTGTGCGTGTGAACAAGAACGCTTGTATTGGTTTGCATATTTAACACTGTGGTTCAAATTAAAATCACTGCAGTAATGCCTCAAAATTTATTTTGCTGCAAAAATCAGAACACACCATGAATTAACTGCTAGAGATAACATTGAAGGATCCTAATATGTTCAGGAAAAGGAGACCAAATTATTATCAAACCAAGATGAATAAGACTAAACAATTTTTGGGCCGAGCATTATCTGAGGGCTTCTGAGTGTTCATCTAAATCCGAGGTGCGCTGACGCAGTTTAGAAATTAGCCAATTCAAGCTAAGGCTTTTAGTGAGATTCCACAAAGATGGCGGTTCTTATCATTTATTAAGTCCGTCGGAATGTGGAGATTGTGCGGCGCTCTTTACTCAGGAATTCGTAAACTTGGAAGGCGGGTAGACGCAAACGGTTGGATTGGTCGTCCAATACATTTACCCAGTTTTAAGGAAAACATTGTACATTTGTTTTATATATATTTATTGGAATTTACAACTGTATTAAAATAATGCAGCAGGTAAACCGAATGAATGATACACAATAGCCTGAGACAAAGGCAAGGAGAGAAACTACTCCCCCCTGGTAATACTTGAAGGCGGGAAGACGCAAATGGTTGGATTGTTGGTCCAATAAATTTACTCAGTTTTAAGGAAAACGTCGTACATTTGTTATATATTTATTTCTTGGAATTAAAAATAAATAATGATTAATTTCACCAATAAATAATAAAAAAAATAAATTCAACTTAAAAAGTCACGAAGCCATCTTCTTTTCAGACGCTTCAGAGGATTACTAGGAATTGAACTTCTCATGAAGGGAGGCCATTATAGATGGCTTTGTTCGTAAGGAAATACGAAGCATTGAGGATTTTACGAATGATTTTGGATAGCAAGGATTAAGATACGAGAAGAATTTCATTGCACAGTGGAGCACCAAAGCCCTATTCTATACCAAATGAATCTTACAATAGTCATGTATATGAGTCTATTGTATTATAATTGGGAACTTAGAGCTTCAGTATAGCAAATGTACAATAATTGCTAGACAAACGCTCTAAGCTAGTTTACTTCAAGTAGCCTGAAACATGAACGCTGTACATTAATATTTAATTTGCTTATCAATTATGGTTAAACAATTAAGAAATCATTATTTTACTATAGTGAGTTGTAAGAATGAACGATTATTTGATAAATACATAACATAAATGGAAAGACAATGTTCTTGAAAAAAGTTAAGAAAATGAAAAAACTAAACAGTAAATATCTTTGAAAATTATAGCTGGACTTATACCACAAAAAGGAATAAACATGGGGAAATAAATTACAAAATTTATAAGTAGGATATATCATAGGACAAAAAAAAAAAAAAAACTGTACCACTACAACCCTTGCAGTACATGGTAGGGACTGCACTATTTCAAGGACAACGGTTGTACAGAGAGGTGATCTGTCATAGATCACGCTCAACCGCCAGATTTACCCCTTATTTTGGGTATCTACTTTATAGATAATGGGTGAGCCCCGGGAGGGTCCTAGGTCCGATATGATCCATCTCGCGGACAGACTAAATAAAAGTCACTTGCCTGCAGCGGGATTTGAACCAGTGATCCCGCTGTTCGGCATGGCGACTCAGTGATCTACCACTGAGCCACTCCGCTCCCTATAGACAAGCACTATATATATATTCACTTACAAATACAAACTTTTTCCCAATTATAATTATTTAAAAAAAAATATTTATTAAAAAAAAGTTGTTCTGCCAAATTCTCACAGCTAATTTTCTCATCAAAGTTCAGATAGCCCCTTAAAATAGAGACGAATACATTGGGGGATTGATAAATATGTAATTAGTCGGAAAGTACCCAGACGTCCGAAAATTCACAAGATTTTATTTTACTCGGAAACCAGCAGAATAGGCTTTTCAGAATCTAAATATTTACTGAAACTAAGAAGTCTGTTCTTTTCTAGTGATTAATCTTCTGCAGTTGTATACACGAGCCGGCAAAGAGGCTTTCTTATAAAAAGAGGAAAAGGAAAAAAGGCTCAGTCAAAACCGATTTGAATTTGGTAGCTCACATCACTAAATAGTTTATGATAAATGTTTTGGCTTATTTTAGAAATATGATAAAGTCTAGCTATTTATCTTATCAATAAATTATGAAATGTCTGAACGATTGACCTCAAGGCTGGGATGGGCACTTTAAGATCTGTACAGCACGTAAAAACTAATCACCCCTAACAACTACCTCGTGACCTCAATATCATACTTGCCTTGAATTCTGTTAATCCGAACTCAGCATCCTAAACATAACCGTGCAATCCGTTCCAAGCTCCACTCAACTTTTAAGTCATTCTCAAAGGTTGTGACAACATGTTACGTATATTGCAGTTCTGACAAGGGTATCTAAAATCATGTCATCAACAATTGCTAAAGCGCATTAATTCAACCCCATCACAAGTATCGGAGGATTAGAGGTTGATGGACAAGAACTGTGAGCTCTAAGAATCCTATTATTTTTTTTCATAGGGGAGATTGAAAGTTCATTAGGATTAATGTAAATAGTGAACATAAATGGAATTCATTTTTAAATTCAATTTTAATAATTTTGTTTATTTTTTTATGGAACGGGCAGGTATGATCACCAAACTCTCGGGTTGTGCATCCAATCCGGGTTTGTCAGATAATTATTTATTCTTTTGCATTGGCCGTGTGGAAACCTTTCGGTTCCTAAAACACTCCTGGCACTCGCCCAGGCTTTATACAGTGGGTATGACAAATTGGATAGAAAACAATAATGGATGAGCCTGTTCCTTGATAAATAGCCTCATTGCACAACAGTTGGCCTAGGAAAAAAAGCAGTATAGTACATTTCCCATCGCTTCACGATTTCGTGTGGGTGGCCCTTAATAGGTACTGAATCATAGAACCTCCGTGGGCTGTTTTTTTTATTTGTAAAAAAAGTATCAATGGTTACATATATCAAGAGCTCTCAAAAGTAGCCGATTGTTATAAGGTTAAAATAAAACAGTTCAAATTTCTTCTAGATCTTCGGGCGGGGTAGAAAGTATATAGTAAAAATAGTTATTTGAACTTAATGGAAGCAGCAGCCTGCCTGGGAGGGAAGGTGTACACAGTGGACTCCCGATGCCACTAATCAGACTATACTCCTGCTTCGGCACCGCTAAATTACAGCCCTTGTTCAAACAAGGCTGTGAACTTGCCGATTACCGAACTCGGTCCAACGCCCAACTAGATCGTAAACCATTCCGGTTCCAAAAGTATTATTACCTCCACAACCAAAACCAGTTTGTAATTAATTTCGACAAAATGGAACTCTGCTTGGCCTTTATGCCTCAAGAACGGATTTATTACTGTCACGCCGAATGCGCACTTAATGACTACTTAATTTTTTTTTCATCCAGAGGAAAAAATCGTGAGGTGTCAAAAGAAAAATTACCGGAGCTTGGAATCCAAGGTGCTATTCCGATGGGAAGCGTCCGCTGTAGAGTAGGTGGGGGGGGGGGTTGCCTGCCTATGTGGGAATGTGCCGCGAAAATACTTAGGGTCCTCTCGGACTGTTCAACGGTTTCCTTCTCAGAAGGGTTCAAGGAAAAACATATCTGTCTAGCTCCAAAAATTATGACAATTCGGGATTAGCAGGCTAATGAGAAGGTATAGTTTTTCCAAAGCTGATTGTTGTTGGACAAAACCATCTACTTGGCAACTAGGAAAACTGTAGCCTGTTCCTGAAAGGCATACATTGGGTAAGACTGTCACTTTTACCCTAGGTTACAGTGTAAGCCTCAGTAGGATGAAGTCCATCATACATCCGAGTTGGAATAATTGTCTGGAGAAACTTAAGCGTCCTGGTTTTCCCCGGTGGGCGATCACCCATTCAAGTACTAACTACGCTCGATGTTGTTGAATATTAACTACCGCAACTGCCTGGGCCAGTGTCGTGACCCTATATTTATAGGAAATAATAGAATGGCAACTCCTTTTCCTTCATCGGTGCAATAAGGAAAGGATTTTTTTTTCTATCTTCAATGAAATTAATTAAGGTAAAAGGAAAAACTAAACTAACTTTTTCTATATTTTATAGACATACTGATTAGTGCTGGTGAAAAAAAAGAATTATTAGTATACAAATTCTATATGTCTATATCGCATGCGAACAAAAGCTAGCAGTATTCTCGTCCAATATTCAATATTTTTATTCCGTATCTGGTTTGGTGGTTAAAAATGCGTTTTAAAGAGTATTAAATGATAACGAAGATAAAAGTAAAAGTATAGTGTGGATCAATAACGGATTTTTTAAACTATGATCTAAAAAAAATATCGGGACATTTCTATAGGAATTTTAATGCTACTGCACCATTCAATGTCCTCAATAAGTTCTCTCATCATTTCCAAAGATATCTGTACCTCATTGACAGGTATATTATCGTTATTTAATAAAAAGTAAATAACTTTTCATAAAAAATATCTTCCTTTAAGGTTGTATCAAAGACATTATAGTGTGTCCTTCAAATGAACGTTCATGGTAGCAAGCAATTTAAAGATGCATTGAGTATTTCAATATTAAATAAAGTTTTATTATATACAAAATAAAGCTTTGCTCGATATTGTTCATATTAATTTATGTATCTTCTCAAAACTCATCCAATTATATTTTTTCTTCCATAATTTCCTAAAAATGTGAATTTATTCTTCAATAATCGCTAGATGTTTTACATATTTAACTCCCAAGTATTTTCTTCTTGTTAATGAACATTAAATAAATGAATGTTATTTGAACAGTTTAAAAAAGTTTAATTTCATAAATCTAAATTGTAAAAAAAATGTAATAAATATTATAATATTTATATAATAACTGCATAGGCAGGCTAGACATAAGATAGTACCGCTAGCCGGTAATGACGACCGGGAACCTTGAAAGGACTCGCCTCACGAGACTAGACGAAGGAAGTTATTGCCCGCCTGGTCCCAGATACGCTCCGTCAGTGGCCAATTTGTCTACTCGCGGTTACGATTGGCTATGATGTAGCCTTCCCTAACGCTTTCGATCATGTCTTCGGTTCAAACTAATCTGCGAGACTCTTCACAACATTATCGGCTTAATCAGTAGAAAGGCAATCGTATTTGGTATTGCGTTAAAGCGGCATTCATCAGTATTTAATTTGTTGCTTGATTTACTTTAAACACCGTATAAATATTAATTCTTATTTGTAAATTGACAATAGATCGGACTTGGAAAGAAAGAACAGACTTGATAATATTTAGGGTATTTCTCAACGATTTTTTTTCCAGACTTCTTTATCTGTTTTTGGGATGATCAATATTGATATTTTCCAAACTAAATCGTACAGTTTGATTTAATTAAATCTAATATCGATGTGTAACCGTATAATTCACTACGACCTTATAAGTACAGGGTCTGTATGAAGGGAAACTTGGTAAAAATCTCAAGATCTAACCTTCACGAGGAATCGACAAATGATTTAGGGCATTGCAAAGAATGCTCCTACCAAACCACCCTCCTCGAGAAGAGCTCCTTCCAAGATAAGAGCATGGTGATTCCACTAACACAGCTGTACATGGGAGCAGCCCCCGGTCATCCACCATCAGCCATTAATTTTTCTACTTTATTCGCCGAGATGAGGAGAGGAGATAGCTAAGGATAGCAGGAAGATGTAGTGCTCTAGGAGAGGAGTTGCGGGTGCTGGGCCCAATCAGATTGCAGGTGCGTGATGTTCTGCTTATATCTCAAGGTCATTGTGCTGCTAGCTTGTGCCGATCTGGTCCTCTCAGAGGATTTACCTTCACTAGGCGGCACCGTTATCGAAGGCCTGCCTCCTGAAAGAATGATATTAATCAACGCGAACAACTATCGGAATACTATGTGTATACATTAATATGCCTGAATATGGAAGAGAATGTGAAAAATATGTTGGCAATAAATTTAGACAGATGTTAGTGAGAGAGTGTTGAAGAGGGAGTTTGCGAAGGTCAATTCGGGTAATATTGGATATACCGTATCCTATATACATACAACATATATTCCATCATAAATACCTTTAGCACTACAACCCATGAATGGTCTTGGATTCAGTACATGGTAGGGATTTTACTGTTCCTTGGACAACGGTTCTGGAGTGAAATTTGTCCTACATCAGGCACAACCGCCAGATTTTCCCCTTTTTTGCGTACCCACTTGAAAGAGGCTGAATGATCCCCAGGAGGGACATTCATAATATATAAATGCCCAATAAACACCATAAATATGAAATCTATCATAAATACGTCATGACATAAATACATACCGTACTATAGGGTTATACTACACGTATACATCCTATCCTAGTATGTACATAGGATTTAGGTATGAAAGGACTGAGATATTTTCTAATAACTCAGTGAAATTTATTGAGCCATACTAGAGTGCTATAAAAGCTTTGGATGCGATTCCTATCCACCTTCGGGAATCTACTTTTCGGGAACTCGGAACTGTCAGAAATTTAACAATAATAAACTAATCGGTGGTCCATTGGCACATGTACAGAACATTCATTAATGATACCAAAGTTGAGTGAAACTTAAAAATAAAATAAAATACTAATTGTGCTTAACCCGTAAATATTTCAAGATCCGTACAGAAAACTAAGCCTAGAACTTAGTGCGGTATTGCGAAATTTAAATACTAATAATATAGTAAGCCGAGCAATGGGACTGAAGACTACAAAGGCGCCGACTCGGACTGATGCGGGTCAGTGGAGATAGAGATTAGTATTCCAGTCATCACTGCCCGTGTTCAGCCCTAGCCTAATGGAGGCACTCTGATGAATGGCTCCCTAAGCCAGCGTATTTTCTCTCCTGTGCCTGGGTCAACCCGCTCCCAGACAATGGCTAATGGCCTGGGCTCTTCAAAGGCTGATTGGTGACGGTTGCAGGCAACAATATTGTGCAATTAGGGGTGCAGTAGTGTGTCCTATTGTATCCCATCTTTCTCAGCATAAATATTTCAAAGGCATGAACGGGCGCATGTCATATCTTACTTAAGGGAGGGATTCAGACCATCGGTTATACTTCTCTTCTTCGAAACCCGTTTTAACATTTACCTACTTCTCCCTGATGATGAAGTGGATGAGCTCAATAAGTATACAAAAAAAGAAGTAAAAAGTACAGCAACTAAAAAATCTCAAATTAAATTTTAGGACTAATCCTACAATTGATGTAACGATCTTCATCCGCATGATTATCTTATATGAAGATGACATTCCAATAATAAAACACAGAAAAAAAGGTAATCTATAAGCTATATAAATTATAAACGTTTTCCCTATATATTATTTACACATAGGGACAAAATAATATTAAAAAAAAAAACAGCATATTTCATTAAGAAATTGTTTATTATACTATCCAATATTCATTGCTGACAATAGTTATCAGAGGATCTGTCTTGTTATACATGGATTCATGAACAAAAAAAACAGAAAAAACATGGCTAAGCAATTCTAGTTAGCATAATAAACAAGGGGTGATTTTCAATCAAGAATATTTCCAAGTGGACAGATCTTTAGTGAAGTGAAATTATAATTGACCGGTAGAAGAGGCCCGTGGTGTTTTTTGTGGTCGGTCGCCTTGTTCTTTGTGCCAGGACCGCTCTGGCAGCCCATCCTCCTCTTGGCGTACCTTACACGGCTATCTTCTGAATCATCTTCTATCAAGTCCGCTAGGCTAAGTATCTCAGTCAGGAGTCAAGTCATGAAGGAAGTCTGCAATAAGTATCATGGACTAGGCGATTCTTGCTTTGCTTATGATTATTTCGCTCCAACGTTAGTTTTATTATTGTTTCACTGCAATAATAAGTTTAAACGATGAATTCTACTTAATCCAAATGAACACTAATATAGAGTCTGCAGATTCCACAGGGTCTCTTTATGGCTGTTATTAGATTAAATGAATTATTTTTCACAGTTGGATTTCCTTCAGCACAGCAACTCAACGCTCTAAACATTTCTCCTGTATAAAAGTAATAATATTTGACAAATGTAGATACGAAGTTTTAGGTTATGGAAAACATTCCGGACACTTTGTTTTCTGTAATGTTCAGAAATATAGTACCTTTTTATTTTTCGTATTTTGATTAAATTATAAATAAAACTATATAAAATAAATTTGGCAACCTTCTAGTACCAAATTAGTCACGATTACTTATTTATTATTTATATTGTAATATTACTTATTACAATATCGATTGGTGCGCCCTAATCACTATCAATGATCTAACTTGAACATTATTACAGTTCGTCGCCGCGGGTGGAACACCTCCGACACTCACACTCAGGCAATATAAAAGTCATTAATGAGAGATAGGATCATATTCAATTAGGAAACTGAATATCTCGGGTAGACTATGTTGAAATCCGGGCATACCTGATTTGATATTTCGATAAGCGGGGTAACTACAGACACATTTTATTAAAGAGCCCCGCCATGATAAAAACCGAAGACCCTGACACCTGCCGTAGATAAGGTATAATAAAGGTGAGCCTAGGAAGCTATAAAATATAACTTATTATAGGGTTAATAGATTTTAGATGAGCACCGCCCAGGTAGCCAGTTCACAGACTATGCAGGGTCGTACCTGTAAGTGAACCCCATCCATAAAAGAGCTACATACCAGATATAGTTTGCCCTAACTAAATCCATTCTGGGGAAACTTCAGGGTGGACCAATAGCGACAATTTTTAATTATTAATTATATATTTTTTAATAATGTTAATTTTACTCTAACCCTTTTGGCCTAATGGGAAAAGTCTTACTTTCATTGAACATAATTTCGTACATATGATGTCCAAGTTTCTTTTGGGATCGATCTGGATTTGGATCTCTATTTTGCACTAAGTTCCCAGGCTAAGGGAGTTAATAAATCCACTCTATCACGTTTTTATACAACTCAGTTATTCTCAATTATACATCAATTAATATTATTTACCTTAAAAACACAAAAAAATAAATTCCTCGTTATTTTGTGTGGAAAGGGTGCATCCGAACTTACTTCTTTTTTTCAAGGTATATTAACACCTGTTTGAAAATTTCCCATAACTTTAAGCAGGTCCTTTTAGTAGCTCAACAGCAGAATGTCATTTTATATACTATTAACTAAACTCAATAATGGCATTTAATCTCTGGTCAATTCAATCTTACTAAGTGCATTCATGATACACAGCACTTAAGTACATAAAATAGTACAAATCCTTTTTGAATATACAACACTTTCTCTTTCGATCCATTGAGACTGTGCATTCAGAATAATGACATGCACTGCTGAACTCGATTTTTACCACCAAGATCAAAGTATAAATAAATTAAACTTGGAAAACTAATCACGTAGGTTAGTTGTTACTATAACCTTGGAAGATATTGAGGATATTGAGTCTCTCGATTTAGAGCTTGATGATTGATAACATTAATTAACCATGAAGACTACTTTTTAATTATTTCTAATAATTAGTTAATTTCACTAAGGTTATTAAACATCGCGATGTTTAATGTTTAATACTCACCCTTCTGTGGTTGTGATTGCTAATATGCACGGCGGCGCAAGCGCTGGCAAACAGCAATAGCGTTGAAAACCTGAAACAAAAAATATCAAATTACATCTAAGTATATTAATGGATATAATATATAAAATTCGAATACTTATAAGAGTAATACATGGTGAATTCCTTTCCTTTTTTTTACATATATACATACGAGGTATCAATGGCAGTGCAAACTATTCCAAACTCACTGAGTCAGGTCGAGATATTTTCGGAGAAGGAATAAATTGCGAAGAGAGAAGTCTGTTTATACAATGGGTCAACCTTTGTTTATGCGTGCGGGTTTGTTGATAGCAAACGGGAGGCATGAATTTCAAAGCTTTTCGCTAATTTAAGAATCTACATCTGCAAATCGTTTTCTTGTAGCCCATTGAGGTTATTTCAGTTTCACCACTAAAGAAGAAACTTAAGTAAAAAAAAAAAATTAACACAACTTGTTTGTTTAATTATTTAGTTTTATAAATATATTAGTAGGCTATAACGCCCTACTCACATTATTCTTTAGTTCAAAACATAACACTAATAAATACTCTTTTAGGTTTCCATGGTCACTATTATTACAAAAGACTTTATTGGTTTCTTCTTGTTTAGACCCTTTTGCTAAATTTTTCGCCAAAGTTTCGCCAGTCATGCTGCTGACTTCTTCAGGGCTGAGATGAGAATAAGCTTTTTCATTTCAGCCCTGAAGAAGACAGCAGCATGGCTGGCGAAACATTTAGCAACACGGTCTAAACCAGAAGAAACCAATAAAGTATTTTGTACTACCACTAAACTATTAGTGAGTGTGAATAGTGGTCTGAGGACGGAAGTGTGAAAGCAGAGATTGGAGATATCAGCATTGAGCCTTCGGCTTTGCTAAGCCTTGTTATTTTTATTATTTCTAATATAAATATTTTAATTCATTTTTTTCTGAAGTAATAGTAAGACATTTTGAATTCGTGATTGACACAGAAATGACAGTAACATTCCTGTGTAAACCAAACAAACTGCATAAGGAAAAATCAAAAGGTAAATTCTGGAATAATCTAATATGATAATTACATTATACTGATTAATGATATAATTAGCGTAAATAGTATGTATACTTGTTTGGATGAGTAAGTTTGTAAACTGCTTAGTTGAAAAAAAATTCTAATCAATTTTTTTATTGTTACAGAGTGATGAGGGAAAACTGTACTATGTACCGGACCACAAAGCTATAATGTAAAATTCTCTTAAATAAATCGGGAACATGTCCGGTGAAGATAGATGTGTACAACTCCAGTTTTGAGGACAAATCTTTACTCCCTCCCCCCCCCCCTTTGAACATACGCTTGAAACTTTTTTAATCCCTAAAATTCAATAGTACTGTGTGAAGTTCTTAAGATAGTGATATAGTCCACGATCAATATTAGTGGCCAATGACAATAACACTTGCAGAAACCTACTTTGTAAATGTAAAACACGAACAACCGGTGAGTAATGGACCTCCGGATAGCCAAAAATATATTGACATGGGAAATCACGGAGCGACAAGGTTCCTACCACACATATAAAAGGCTCTTCTATTCTTGTGAAGAGACCTGCGCATCTCTCATACAAATGGCTAACATTGTTCAGCGAAATTTATTATTCATCACGACGGTGGGCTAGGTGATTCCATCGTGTCTTGCATTACCTTTTCAATGAGAATAGTTTACCAAATTTAACTTAAGGTCTCTGAAGGCATATTAACTAAAATAAACATAAGTACATAAATGACCCTAGAAATGAACAACTGTTTAAAAGGTGAGACACAAACTAATGTTTTATTTATTTTTAGATTTAAGGTGATTTCAATAGAAAATATAATTTCAGAAACAATATATTTAAAAGATATATATATATATATATATATATATATATATATATATATATATATATATATATAATATATATAATACGCAATTTTTTACAATATCACGCTCAGTTGCCATTTTCCCCCACATTTTCTGAATCCAGTTCCGCGATTCATATAGCCCCTTAAGTCTTTTAAATGCAATATAATACTCCTTTTTTTAAATATATTTTACTTATTTGAAATTAAAAAATGAGTAAATAGTAGAATGGAATAGAATAGAAAAGAAACTTTATTCTGGGAACAAGTCCTTTCTGAATTACAAACATGAACAGAAAAATAAACCCAATATATAAATAAAAATAAAATAAATACAATATAATTGTATTGTTATATAATTATACAATTCATTAAGAATTTAAAAATTGCCAAAAAAAAAAAAATGAAAAATTTGATGAGATACGACGGGTATGAGGCAGATTTTTGGCAATGACTCAAAATAGTTATAAATAATAAATACCAAATTTTATGGTAACTTATTGAAATATGGGTTCCTAACGTATAATGAAGATTTCACTGAAAATGTAATAGCCTAATATTCTACTAAAATTAAGCGTAACACGACCCACTGCAAATTAACACATTTAAAGACTAATTAACACTATATCAATCAGAAAATACGTAAGTCTAATAAAGAATCAAATCAATCAAAAAGGATGAATGAAAAGTTGGCATTGTTGAAAAACGTGTGAATGAAAAATGTGAACGATGAAATGTCAGTCTGACCTAGCATATTATTTTGCAGGTTTCACACTAAGAAGAAGCAGTTGCAAACATAATAGTTACCAGACAATTCATAGAAATTTAAAGAGGATGGATTTAACTTAAAACATCTTGGATAATTTAAAGACTATACCTTTCGGTCACACCGTTCGAATCATGATTCATATACCATCATGATTCGAAGAGAAGAGATATACGGCAGACCGTGAAATAGATAACACGATCCGAGATAGTCAGATGTATAAATGAAGATTAACGAGGTGCTGGTAATTGCTATGAGAAATAAAACCCATAAATAATAGCGGTCCAGAGCCATTTCACAGCCCGCGGCTCCCGTGCGAGGTCCGAGGTGCCGGGACGTTCAATACAACGCCTTAGTGAAGGGAAGAAAGTACAAGATGTGGTGTGAGTGCAGGAACACTGTAACGTATTTACGGTTCACGCGTATCTGTACATCTCCCAGTCCTAGTCACGAGGACGTTGTCAAATATTGTAAGTAGCTAATTAAACATCATTAATATTCAAACGTTAAATGCTAAATCCCGTTATTTAGGTTTGTATTAACTACAACAAGGAACGATGTATCACTGTTCCGGATTAGGACACATGCAGGCGTTTGAAATACAGAACAAAAACATATGATCTTGATAAATAAGCGAGAAATTCCTCTTCTTTTTATGAAATGGATTATATGTCTCTACTAGTAAATAAATCATTTGAAAAAAACAAAGGAAGGAACCACTTTAAATGGACTACAATGCCATTAGTTGTAAGGACCACCCGGGTGATGAAAAAAATTGAGTGTTTTTTATTACGGGTGCTACACTATCTATCTATATTTCATGACCTATCTATAATTCTTCAATTCTTCCGAATGGTAAGAAGAAATGACAAAAAATTTTTAAAGGAAGAAAAATGAACATAAAGGTGTAATTTAGAATAACTTGAATTTATCTAAAGGTCCTTTAACAAATTAGAGCATACAAATTTCGACAGTTCCATAATGCAAAACCTTTCAAATCTATGAGGAATTAGTTGGTGCGCCATAAGTCCGGGTTCAGATTTGTTTTTGGTAGATAATTTATTTAATCTGATAAGAGCCGAGGATGGATCCTTTGGTATCCGAAGACCCTCCTGGGGCTAACCCATCCTCTAAAAAGTGAGTACCAAAAATAGAGAGAGAATACCTAGCGATTGAGTGTGATCACGGGCAAATCACCTACCTCCACTCCGTAACCGCACTTTTATTATTATTGCACACAAAACTTATGACTTATGCTAACCTTACAGCTTGGTATATTCTGCCACAACAAAATCGCACACTTCCTGCCGATGTATCATACGATCCCAAGTATCCACCCCCTGTCCTCTTTGTGGACCAGAAGACCGTGACAGTGACATAGCGCAGACTTGGGACCATTGACCCTCAATCATGCGGGTAATTATGAAGGAGAGTCTTCCTCTAAATAGATAATGGGCTAATGGTCGTCTATTCTTGGCCGATAGTAACTTCTTCCGAGGGCGGTACGTCTAAGGAATAAGATAATTGGTGTCCACAACAAGCCCTACAGTATTTATCATGGTTAGTTAAATATATTGGCCGTCTCCTCAGAGTAATAGTGTCGCTAATTACCGATTCTTAGGATCACATAAACTCGTTTATAAGGGCTATGTGTCCATCAAGTCCTTCAAGGTAGCATCTATACCTGAACGCGAACAAAATAAAATAATAAAAAAACTAAACGAAATAAGCTTGTTAAGTTACGCTGGGGAGTTACTCAATAAAAATCCTCTCTTTTTACTTATGGAGTTTTTGAAGGATCGAAGTACTTATTCGTGTAAAGCGCTGAGTTACTAAGATGAATTACGGGGTTCAAAACTGGCGGTAGCTTATAAATTATTTATCCTTTAACAATTTAATAATCGAAAATAGCCGAATAAAAAAATATTGACATAATGATCGGTCCCGTGGGATCTGCAGATCTTCAGGGACTCACTCAGCATCTATTAAGTGGGTGCCGTTAATCAGGAGAAAACCTGGTGGTTAAGCGTGATCTGGACTTAGAAAAAGTAGACTCTTACCATGAACCCTGAAATAACAATTCTATTCCTAATATTGAATAATTTATAAATAAGTTACTTAGAGACATTATACAATTTTGTGCTGAAGATTATTTTTTTTTTTCGAGAGCAAAGAACAAGCAAAACACTTTAAAAATAAATAAATAGCTGTTTTAGTGGAATGGGTTGTTCATACGTACAATCATTGCCACGTTACTATTAAAATGCATGACATAACTCAACGTATTCTAGCATAGACTTGAGTAATATCTAAGTACTTTAAAAACGTATACATCATAAGATAATCATTAAAAATCATTTGTCATAAACGATGACTGAATCCTTTGTTGACCTGATATATTTATATACATCAGACTGAATAATTCATTCCAGGCCTCAGAGCAGTTGAGGAATTGTATGTGACGTGTGCCTATTGTCTTTGACTAAATACTTAGCGCGTGAGGTCTGCTTAAATGCAATCGCTAAATTTAGAGTTCTATCAACTGGTAATTGCACTATCCGGGATGTTATTATGTTTAATTATTATATTAATATTATTCTCGAATTTATTAAAAATAAACACCGGATATTCATTATTTTTCTGCCTTCATGACCTAATTTATAGTGAAAATTGTTCACTCAGACAGCGTGGATATTTAATCAATATTCACATTAAATCTCATTTTATACATTCGATAAGGGGAGAGCTGTGGTCTAGTGGTTAGCGTAACAAACTACTAAGCCCAAAAGATCGCGGGTTCGTAGCCCGGCAGGTAGCCCTAGGATTTTTTAGAGGGAGTAAAAAATCCTTAGTTACGCGTCCTTCGGAAGGCACGTTAAACGGGGGTCCCGAGCCTGTACGATGTCAGGTACTCGTTAGAAATCCCTATCCTAATTAAACCTGGATAGGCAAAATTTAGAGCTCCCAATGTAGCAAAAGTGACATTAAATGAACAAACAAAATTCGATAACATTAATAAATATTTTTGGATAATAGCTTCACGCAGTTATAATTTCATACATTTGAAGGTTGGATGCAAGAACATGAAATGCTACAGAAGTCAATGGCAATATAACTAAAACCATGAATAATTTTCTCCATTCATTGAATTCAATCTGATGATACAGGCAGAGGAAGATCTAGCCACCATGAACCTTATTGTTAGTTATGTAAAACATGTATTTAATGCAGCCAGCTTGTAGCCAAAAGCAATAATCATCTTAGAGCTACTTATTCGAATATTAATGCTAGGCATTATGTCATACTTAATTGAGATATTTATCAGGATCTAAGGTAGCATATCTTCCTAAATAAAACAACAACAAAAAAACCTAATACTAATAGGCTGATATTAGTGACGGGCTTCTTATGGTAATTCTTCTTCCAGGATTATTAAGCTCCTGGAGAATGCTGCTTATATTGTTGTTCCAGCATCTACACTGTTCAAAATCGGACAAATATTAGCTTCCGTTTGCATCAACATTTTAAAACCCTGAGGTATTAAGACTATTTCCTTCTTTTTTTTAATTTTAATTTTTTTTGGGGGGGGGCGACTAAAAGCAGATACAGGACATTAACCTTTGGATACAACATACAAACAAAATTTAAAACAAATGTAAACAGCACAAATTAAAAAATATTTTTAATATTTAAAAGGGCTCAGTTTCGATTAAGGCACTTTCACTAAACCTCATGTTTCATCAGGTTTGAGGGCTACCCACTTTTTTAACAATTTATAATAACTATCATAATAAATGAACTGTCCTCTAGTAACAAACTTCCAAAAATTTACTTGGTCAACTTATGTATGTTCATTCTCTGTATGAAGTCCGAGGAATGTCAGGCTCCTTTTCCGCATATTGTTCGAGAATCTTTCCCCATACCTTATAATGAAGAGTTCAAAATACTATCAAGCATCGAAGATACTTTTTATTTTTAAGTTATATGCATGATACATATAACTTAAAAATATGTATCATACGGTTATCTTTCAATTGCTAATTAAAGCACTGCCTTGCGATCAACCTTGAAAACTTTTTTTAATTGTGTGTAATTCAACCTGTAGAATGCGTTACCGTTACTAATTCATTTTCACCAAAAGTTTTAGACAGGCGATATTGCTTTGACAGCGATGTTATGCAACATATATCAATCATCCATATTATTTATACCATATAATTAGAACAATATTTTACAACATTGGAACGCAATGAAGTTTGAACATACCGCCGAATTACAATAAACAAAGTTTATAGGATTTATATCGCCATTTATATAATATGCTTCGCCTTCTTATAAAAACGAAAACAGCTTATAATTTTATGATTTTCAATTACTCATAATTAACATAGCAGTAGTTAACTAGGTTGTAATTAATATTCCGCCCAGACATTAAAACCATATACATATCAGAATATTTATTAGTTCTTCCCGGTCGATGACTAAGCCAGTTCGATAATCTACAGCTGATATATGTCGCGCCACAATAAGAAATAAATCTCACTTTAAGACTCCAACGACTGAAAAGGGATCAAGCGCGTTGAATTCCCAACGCCTACGTTCCATTGTTCTGCCTCCGGTAGCAATCGCGGATATGAATCCCATTGCAGTCGAACATATCCTCTATGCTCCTCCTGTTGGCTTCAACACTCGAAATAACGACCAAATAACAAAGGTTATTTCCGAAAATATATAAGATAATATAATTGGAAGCCGAAAGGGGTGATGTGAAACTAAGCCATCTTAACATCTTGACTGGAGGAATTCTGATGAACTAGTGAGTACTGGAATATTGGCCAATATTCAATTACTATGAATAAAATAAATGATACTGTTTTTTAAATTAGTTTATTTATAAACGCCTTGTCGAATACTTTATTTGGGAAGCATAATGAGAAAAACACTAACGAGGAAGTGAGTGCAAAACGTAAATGGTAGAGTTGTGTTAAATTTGATTTTGTGGGTACCGATTTTGGAGGTGTAGTTGATTATATATTTATGAAAATTTCATATAAGATATAGTTTCAGCCCCCCCAATCAAATCAAATTTATGATACAATGCAAAAATATTTATTTTCCATCCAAGTTTATTTATACACATTTGACACACTTTCTCCTATTTAAGTAATAAAAAATAATGGTTAGTAGTTCCAAATTTGAGGCGTAAAACCGATTAGTCATCAACGTCTCACTTTAGATTATAATATATACATTAATTATAATCGTTTTTAGTAACAATTTTTATAAAACCGGAATAAAAATATGAATATATAAACAAAAATAAGAGAAAATAAAAAGTAGGAGATGTTTATTACTAAATTATGATTTTATAAGTATCATTGATAAGTAGCAGCAATCAGATATAGACAATATGTTGGCCATATTATATATTATTAGGGAATACATGATACAATGCTTCGTCCGACTAGCCATAACAGCAAAAAGTGACGTTAAAGGAACAAACAAAGCCACATGATACAATCTTAATGTCCAAATACACAGTGAAAAATTATCGCTAAGCATGCAGCTATGACATCAGTCCTAGTAAGTCAACTTGCGTAAAATTTTACTGTCAAAGACAGTAGCCAACTTAATAGAAGATAGTCAATGCCGCAACATCATGTGTGATAGTTGACAGTAACAGCCACGACTATTGTCATCTTAACAGAAACATGCAAAACGCATTGGAAGTACCCTATACTCGTCTTAGGGCTTATGGAAGTAAACTAAGGTCAATTGGCCCTGAAGAAAACCTGCAAGGTGGTTCGAAACGTTGGATCACCAATAAAAATTTCTCCCTTTATAAGAGAATTTTCTTGACCTCTACTCGGACCGTTTTCTTCCTCTTATTCTCATCTTCCTATCCACGTATAACTTGAACTGCTTACCAACAGAATTATTCAATTATCAATCCTGTGATTGAAACTGATTTATTCAATGATTATGAGGCTATTTAATTTTAGGAGGACATGAAAAAAATACATGATTAAGTTCTTATGGCGATTTGGTTTAGGGAGCGGAGAGGCTCAATGATAGAGTGCTGAGATGCCATGCGGTACAAATGCTCGCTGGCAGAATTTAATTTAATCTTTTAGCAAACTCATCCATCATGATCTTACTATCTAATATGTTGCTGATTTGGCCCAAACTAGATACCTATCCTTCCATGAAAAGCTCCATACACACTTGAATCCGCTAGTATCTCAATTTTCTTCCCATAATATTCCTGATAACCCTCCGAGGTGTCTGAAAAAAAGATGGCCTCGAGACCTTCTACTGTAGAACTTTATTGGAGTGCTATCAATGGGTAGTTTCTCTGTTTGTTTTTTTTCATGTACTTTGTTCATACACCAGATTTACTTGATGTAATATAATTACAGTTGTAAATATCAATAAATTATTCTAAAAAAAAAAAAAATCTTTTAGCGATTGAAGATGGGACATGAGGAATCTAAGACCCTCTTGGTGCTCACTCAGCATATACATATTTGTGCATACATTACATAAAAATTACAGCTTAAAATAGAAGGAACAACGTGTGGTATAGAAAAATAAACATACAAACTATAATTACTATGCTCAAAAAACATTAAAATTTTTCAAATGATTTATTCAGTGAATGTTATCACACCCAGATCATAATTTGTATTCACGACAAACTTACTCGAGAAAGGCCCAATAAAACAGGAGGATGAACGCTGGTGTCGCCTTCCCATCATTATAATGCCTTTTTTAAGGTAGTCAGTTTTTGTCCCAACATTTTTTCAGGCATTGTGCTTTGGGACGGGTAATTAATAGAGCTCGTTGCCTAAAATTTATGTGGCATAGTTTACTTTCCGACAGTAAAAAAAAAGAGTTTTTTTTCTATATACTTTTTATTAATTTACTCCTTCCCTCCAAAGGGTTAATACCCTCACGGAGGAAGAATTTCTTTATCGTATCTTAAAAAGTATGAGCCAGTTTAAATGCAAATTACCTCCATACGTTTATTGTGTGTTTCAGATTTTACGACCCCGCCATCAAACGCTATATTATAAATTTTTCCGAGAAGGGCTTTTGAGAATGCACTTTTAAAGTTATTGCAGCCCTAAATGTCGTGGCAGGTTACAATGATATACTTGAAAATAAGTAACGAAAGCGGAAAGTTTAGAAAGATATAAAATACAGGATTTATTAGACGATATTCGAGAGGAAGCTCAAATGATATTTAGAAAGGTTACTTTGAGGGGGGACAGGGAAGAGGCATATATCTTTGTTATATATATATATATATATATATATATATATATATATATATATATCTTTGTTACAATACACATAAGCTTTAATAAGCTCCATAAGAAATATTTCCAAGTCTTCGGATATGAAGGAAGATTTCTATTGATTTGTTAATAATTTATGACTAATTTCCCATGTTTAAAAGAAATCATAATAAGGTAGTCCTCATAATTAGTTGAATTAATGTAACTACTTAAAAAGATGCGAATTCATCGACGTCTCAAACAAATCTAAACTCTAAAATGTATATCTATGCATATAAAACGTCGAGCGTAATTAGCAGTTGGACGGGTGACAACCCGCCGGGAAAAAATTCTCTCGAGATTTCCTTAGGGTTACGTACGTGAAGTCCGTCAGTTTACTGGAGGCAAATTACAATGATATGGCTAAGGAATTATGACCCAACTCCTAGTACAACTATTAGGAACCGGGATTTGTTTTTCTAGAATAGACTCCCGGAGGTTTAATCGGGGAATGGTCTGCTCTGTGATAAGAAATGTAGGTCCTCGTGCGCCTACCGACCCGGAACAACCATAATCCATGGATCTAGACCGATTTGTCGCCCGAATCGTACGTCGGTGGGAAGGACACTGTTGAATAGGCCCTAGAATAACTGGTTATGGTCGTACGGTAGCTACAAAAACTAAGTATTTAGTAAAAACGGATAACGAAAATTTGAACTGATTACTGAGTAATAGTAAATATATAGATATACATATAACAAGAAAACCAAAAAATTATTTAAATTCAATTAAACAGCAAGTAATCATTGCTGGATACAAATTTAAAGTAGTTGAAGATTCCAAAGAATCTGGAGAACAAGAAGAATTCCAGTGATTACTCCCATCTTCTTGTCAAGAGATAATAAATTCATCGAGGATGCAGGGCATTTTCCGGTCGTAAGACGACACTGACAGCTAGGTCAGTGAACGGGAACGGAGATATAGCTCAGGATGTGACCGCCCCACGCACGCTGAGTCTTTTTCCTCTGTCTCACCTTCGGTAATGAAATCGAAACATTAAAATAGGATACAATTTAAACATTTTTCCAGGGAAGATAACTGAGACGGAAATAGACATACCTGAAGAACATATAATAAGAAAAAAAAAATATTGCTGTACTGTACGGCACTGTTTCCAGTTTGCAAGGTAGCGCAAGGAGTTCCCGCAAGGAGATCATGCTCAACCGGCATACTCACAATTAATGGTAGCCTAGATCCCAAAGAGTCATTACAATACGGTTAACAGAATAAATTATTAAGCTGCTACAGCCTGCCTCGATTGCTCAACCACACCGCTCCCTAAATTAATACCATGTGTCAATGATTACTAAATTGACAAGAGAGCCTTTTTCACGTTCACGTTCATTATCAGAAACTTAACACTCCAAGATAAAGCAACTCGAGCAAGTAATAATATTATTACGGCATAAAGTAAAGCTCTGAACTGGTTCGGATATATTGTTAGAAGATAAAAGTTTTCTTTTTTTTATGTTGTTTAAATTAAATTTAATGAGACTAGACAAGAAGAACGCGGTGACAAAGGCCCAGGGGGCAGAAGAATGTCCTTGTGATCTCCCGAAACAAGCAACATGTCCTTTGTTCTCATCATGTCCTTTTGTGCCCACCAAAACTGAAACCAATTGACCATTTTTTTTTCATATTATCATCCCACTCTTACTTTTTTCGAAGAACAATGTCCCCTCAACCGACGGCTACCACGCATGCGCTAATATCTAACGCGTAGTTACTGCATCTTCAATGGAGAAGATATTGTAAGCTGCATATTACCATACATCGTCTGCTGGGCATTGTGTTAGATTTAAAAAAAACATAAGTTTCTTCAATACAAGTACATATATAGCGACTCAAAGTTTCAAGGTTGTGTTATATCTGATAGGTGCAATGGCTAATAAATCCCCGCGAGGGACATCATAAGTCACATCAACATTATTTATACTGAAGGGGTCTTCTGTGGTGTAATAGTTGAGTTCTTAAAAAAGGAAGTAAAAAATCCTTGGATATGATTTTCGGTATTCGAAAAAAGGATGAGACGACTGGAGAATTTAGAAGATCACACAATGTTGAATTGCGGAGCATGTATTCGGTTAGTATTATCGAAGTAATAGTGTATGAAAAATTAAGATGGACTTTTAAAATTTTGGGGTTGTAAAGAATGAATTCCTAAAAAAATAATAAGCGTTGTGCTAACTGGTAAAGGAATTAGGCGGTGGTGGGAGAATTGTGTTAAGAGTGATCAGGCGGATTTGGGTTTCGTTTGTAGCCTGTAGACGGAAGTTAGTTAATAGAGGCTGGTCTTATAGGCTTCCAGCCTTCTGGTTCGCTAAGCCTTATTATTATTATTATTATGCCCTACTTCGGAAGGGAGATGAATAAGAGTACTCGTTAAAAATGCCTATACTAATTATACCGGGATAGGCAAAATTTTGGACTTCCACCGCAGCATCGTCTGATTAACCATAATAGCTTAAAGTCACATTAACTAGATATTCAAACAAGCATTATATAAAGCTGCAATGGAAAGTCTAGAACAGCGGTTCCCAAAGGGGGGGGACGTGAGGACATGTCAGGGGGGCGCGAGACAAGTTGAACATTAAATTAAATTTAAGTAGCCTTTCTAAAATTCTAAATTAACCATGATGTTTAGAAAATTTACCACTTTGATATAATGAACAAACCTTCATTATGGTTAAAATATTTCAAAGTGTATCCTAGCGTATCACGGGAAGCTCTTCGTTTATATTTGCCTTTTTCAAACTCCTATTTTTGCAAAAAAAATTTTCAACACTTGTGGCAATTAAAACAAAGTATCGGAATAAACTTGATGTTGCTAGTGACTTGCGTTGTGCACTTACTAAAACTCAGCCACGAATAGGCATGCTAATATGAAAAATGGAAGCCCGTCCATCTCACTAACCAACCTAATCTAATTTTCTCTTATAAATAATTTTTGTATTTTATGAAAACTGATATTGTTGTACCTTATGGCAGTATAAATAAATGTTTTGTTTTCAATGTAATACTCATTTGTTTTTGTTTTGTTCCTAGGCCCACACAATTTATTGTTAAAGGGGGGCGCGAGAAGCTTTCATTTCAACAAAAGGGGGGCGTGGTACAAAAAAGTTTGGGAACCCCTGGTCTAGAACAAACACCGATGAAGCGTTTAATAGCTTGGCCAAAACGACCTCCCCTGTTTATAGAACACCTAGCGGCCTCGGTGGGTTGGGACGATATACAATTTTTTTTTTAAATGGGAAGAGTTAAGGGAGATATGAACTAGCTTACGAAACAGTGTCGGATAAAAAGATGAGGGAACGGGTTAGAGTCACGCCATAGCTGATTATAACTTTAATTTCCTAATTCTATTTAGTCGGACAGTCCCAAAGTATAATGAATTAGAAATAATTTACTGCTAAAAATTTGTATGCTACAGGACAAGTGATATTTTATTTTTTAAATAATAATTTAATAGTTGTTGTTTTTTTTTTGTAAAATTAACGGAAATATCATAATGATAGGATCTGAAATTATCCTTTATGTTCCTTCTTTCAATAGAAGCCATTTCTTTTTCGTACGAAGACATTGGTAATAGCACTGTTTGGAGAGGGTTAAATCGGATCGAGGAGAGCTTTTCAAAACAGGAACACAAGATTGATACCCTATTAGGAAACTCAAGAGACTTGTAAACAGAATAGACTATGTTTGCGTGAGTGTGTGTGAGGAAGAGTGACGTGGGATAAGCCTAGGTGACAGTGGGACTAAACCATATGATACAACACACGTGTATCAGGCACATTTGCTTTCTGTCAGCTGTCGATGTGTATTATTGTTTTTGTCCACATTGCCTTGGAGGACCTGTCTTTTCGCACTGCTTATTTATTTGAGCTTTCCTTCAACTTCTCTTGGAACAGTATACCAAAACGATCTCTAAACCATATTAATTCTGTCAGTTACTGTTTCCTGCAGCCGCTCCTTCAATTTGCCCAGAAGATGACCTACAAAGTAGATCGAAACGACGGCACATTTAATAAATAAGTATTCACTTATTTGGTGTTTATTTGACTGCACCCCCAACTATCTCTATCCTTACATATTAATTTCTATATTTTTATTTTGAAGAGATTTGATTTGCCGTGGCCGAGGTTCGAATCCCGGCCAGGACAAATCTTTTCTCTTTAAAATAAAAAATATTTAAATAATCACCATCATATAAAAATAAAAAAAGAAATTCAAACATATTGTCTATGAGAAACATAAACGAAAAATTTTAGAAAAAATTTTTATTTTGAATTTTAGTTTAATTTTAGGGAAGATAGTTAACCAAGAAATATTTGATGGAACATGAACAAGTACTAATTACTGTGGATAATAGAAACCTTTATATTATATTAAAGCAATTTTTACCTAATTCTAATAATGACGGAACTGCTAAGAACGCATTTAATGCATCTGTTTGAACAAGATGATCTCTCCTTTAGCTATAAAGTTTTTTAGTGCCCATAATCCAATAGGGAATGTAAGATTTTTTTTACTATTCCACATTTCCCTCATAGCATTAAAACAAAAAGTATATCACACTTTTTTACAAAGGTTTCCTTATACCCCAGAACACCAAGAGTCTCTATCCACACCATCAAGGTTTGACTATCCTCATGCCGTCAATCACTTGAATACTTATGTTACACTTTAGTTTTATTTGAACACTAATTTACTTAGTTCTAAATTAAGTCCAATTGGATTTGATTTTCAACACAAATATTTCGCTGATTAAGATACAGTTTTGTATGGTGACATACGAAAAAAGTGGATCATAAGGAGGAATCTTTACCTCCTCCCTGAAATGCTTAGGCAATAAAATAAGAAGCAATGAAAACCAAATCGTTATTAAAAAACAGTATGGTTATCTTCTTTTTAATTCTACCCCAACTTCCGATAAAACCTCGCTTATGACCATGTTTGTCAACCTTTTTTGGCATGCATTGGATTCGAGTTTAGTTGGAAGTCATTCGGCAGTTTTGAATCAACAATGCCTCCAAAGCGATATATTTTCAATCATATGATAATTAATTAATCACTTTAAATTTCCATAACTTCTAACCTAAATGGCAATCGGACAGATAACATCGAACACTATCTCCTAATAGGATAAGAAGGCTTGATGACAGTCGACCCAACATTAAGAAGTTCTCCGGATTTCCAGAGCTTTACAAATTGTATTTACTTTTAATGGAAAGGTGAGCGTGGGTTTACGAAGAATGAAACGTGTTGCTTAACTGAAAATAGTTAAGTGTTTTCATAGAAACTGGGTACGTATTTTACCAAGAATACGAAAATAAATGTAGATAGTCACTATTTTAGGAAAGGTGACTTCAAATAGTTCAAAGAATGGCGTGCTGTGAAATGAATGAAATATACGGATACGAATAGAAATAAAAAAAGCTAAATTAATATAAACAATATGAAACTTTCGAATGGAATCAAGTTCGACAGTTGTATTGAGCACTCAATGACCACAGTTGTATTTAGGGAATGATCCTTACAAAATCAAATCTTTCCTTAGATTAGTAATATATAATTTATTCACCTATTCATAGGAATTTTTAAAATTAATGAAAAAATCGAGTCTAGAATGTCGGTTGAATGAATCTGGTACCATATGGTTACTCGGTAATGAATGGAAGAAATTAGCATTCTCCTATTTTTACCATTATTCTATAAATATAAGGTACGCGAATCATCAATGGTGGGAAGCTAATAATAGATATAAATCGAACAGCTATAAATTATGAAGAAAATGAGTTAAAGATTAGTTTTCCCAATGGAATTATAAGCCCTGCATAATATAGGAATAACTATAATAAATACATAAAAAAGTATAAAAATAATCATTTTATACGTTTAATGTTTAATAAATGTAAGTAATCGAATTTGAAATTAGTGAGTCAATTTATTTGTTTTAGATTATACCAGATATCCAAAAACTATTTATTAACATGAGACAGGAGACTCGAGAATGAAAAAATCTGCCGCCATGCCTGATTCTTCTTTCACCTTTAGTCAGCTGGTATTTTCGGGGATTATGCTTTTCCCGATGTCCTTCATAGTTATGTTTATTGCCTACGTCTTGCAATGCCTGGTCGAGAAGATGGTGGATTGGTAATTTAAAAAAAATATATATATTAACATTTATAAACTAAAATACACGTATCAAAAGTTATGACTTTAGTTTATAAAAAATATCAAACTTTTAAATAAAAAAATATCTTTATCTTTTTTTTTTATGTTTCTCATTTCAATAGCTTAATACTTTTCAACTGTAACTGTAAAACTCAGTTAACAGACAATCAATAAGGATAATAATAAGCAATTAAGTGATGAATATTTGGATTGATTAATTGATATGTAATTAATTTTGCCTAACCAAAATGGATACTAAATTTAAGCGTTATAAACCCGTTAGAATATGTCGAGAGAAACATATTTTTCACCTAACATTACTAATGAGTGCTAAGATCATTCTAATTCAATATAAAAATATTTTTTTGTATATTTTGCTATGAATTTTAGTAAGTAAGAAAAGCTGATTTAACATATTATTAATATGTTACTATCTGCTATTTTTAGTTTCAAGTACCATCAACTATTTTGCCAACGATTTACAGTTTGATAGTCATAAAGTTTATCATTTTTTCAACAACAATATTTTTATTTAAATTTTCATTAATCTTCAAGCTATTAATTAATGTTGCTTGTGATTATTATTTTTAATACTTCTACTTTCTATTGTAATTTTCCATAGTTATTAATTGGTTAGTTTTATTATTCATTTTATTAATATTCAATCCAACATGTTGACAAAAAAGTATCATTTTTTATAATGACTTCTTAACTATTTTTACAATGACAAATAAAAAGTAATAATTGTTTATTTATCTGTTTTTAGGATTAGTAGCTATCAATTGTAACAGATCAACAATTTATATAAAAAGTATGTATGCACATAGGAATTTATGAAAAAATCAATTTTCAAAATGTCATTAATGGTTATAATGATTACAGGTTCGATGGAACGCCGATCTCAACATAAACCCATCAAGATAAAGTAAAGAAATACCTGTAAATAATTGATCCATAAACGTTTTTATAAGTAAACATTTTAATGCTGTTAATAATTGTAAACAAAATTGTGAATTATATTTCGGAACCCTAAATAAAATAGACTCAATTAAGCAATCAATCGATTAATTATAAAAATTGAAAGAAACTTGAGTTCTTCAGTAATATAAATTATTATATCAACCCCATAGATAAGTAAGTATACTTATATTAGTCATAAAAATAATTAATTTGGACTGTGCTCAGCCGACGGACAACCATTCCCCCAGCCCTTGAAGAAGGAGCGGGAACAATAAAAGAAAGGTCCGGGTTTGACTGAGACAAATGTTCGGTCCTGATTGTCCACACGTCACTCATTCATAGCGGCTGCGGCTGAATGAACCCAGGTCGTGGGAAGATCTGTCTTCAAGCCGCGGCAATCTACATTGAATACAGTTAATGCAGTGCACCAACACTCACACTTTTAGGCATACCCGAAAGTTTATTTGTATTGTTGTTATTAGCGAAGAGGCCAGCAAGGAATCAAGAAACAATTTTATTTTCTTCCTCTTTCGTCTTAACTGCTTAACAATACTTTAATCATAGCCGCATCATGTCTTATTTTTTTCATTCGGCCATTTTGGACCGGACCTCCTTTTAGATTCCCACCTTTTTTTTATTTTATTTCTTTATGATTCCAACTTAACCTCCTGATTCCTGCTTGCTGAATTTTTCTATCTGAGGTACATGAATACTTAGTCTGTTAGTTTGCAATCATACATACCAGTGAAAAGTCCAACAAATAAATACATATCTCCAGTTTATTTAGCCATTTTTATAATTTTCTATATGTTACTTATTATTTCAAGATTTTCAAATAAATACTCCTTTTTACATATTTTCTAAGTGATACTATACGCTCTTTCCATACTTGTGTATTTTCTTCAAACACAGATTTTTCTAGAATATTTTGTCCACGTATTTGAATTTCATTATTTATTCCATTGTAATAGAGTTATATTATACTAAGTACTATTGATAATATACAAAACTGATCACCCTTCTTTTGGAATAGGTATCACACTTGGTCCCTTCCTGGTGAATAAGCCTTGTACACTACCTTTATATTTTTCAAATGCCATGTGCGTCTGCGTAATTGCATTTTTAATGACACTGCAAAGATTGAGAAGTATCTTTCCCTTCCTAAATACTCCTCAATAAACTTTAACTTGAGTAAATAGGACTTCATTATTTGATTTAAAAAAATAGAAATCAATAACATATTCTATCAGCTAATATACCATGCAAAACCGATGTAAGTAAGACCTCGTGGAAGACCTTATGAAAGATTGAAGGATGCTGTCGCCGAGGATCTGAAAAGAACGTGTGTATCTATCAAGCGTGCCAACGACAGGGAAGAATGGTTGAACTGGCCAAGGACTACTTTTCCAAAACCTCAGAAAATGCCAATTCAAAATGAATAAATGTCCTTTGAAAAAGTATAATGAATGGAATTATAACCCTAAATGAATATTCGATTAGAAGTCCCTATCTTAAGTTTATAACTAACGATTATTGAATATTGTCACATATGTAGTTGATACATGAACTCTGATGATTGTGGAATATTTGAATCGAAGGACATTGACAGAATAAATGTTGCTAAAGCTCATCTAGTTGGGAGTAGCAGTCGGGACACGTCACTATCATTTCCTTATCCCACCTTGTATACACGTAAGTTTTGGAGCTTACACCCTACCTGTCCTTAAGGTACTCTAGAACCTCGCCGCCCCCATTAACCAGAAGTTAACCTTTTAACCAGAATTTACCTCCCTTGTTATGTTCGAGTATCGTTTATGATCTTTACCTGACAAAACACCCAAGATTAGGGGATTCATACACCCAGGTTGTGTGCTACTTAACGAGCTGTCTATTTTTGAGGTTTTGACCATCCTTATTCTTAGTAAAACGTGTGCTATAAATATTATTTTCGAGTATTAGATAGATGTGTTTAAACCTTTGTTAAGTGATGGATTTGTTTCATGTTTAGAATCACACTGTAAGTCCAATCATGAATATGTTTCACTCATTGCCAAGTAAATAAATAATAATAAGTAAATAATTTAAATGTGCAATTTATTTTTTAACTAGTATCCTTCAATTCTTTCAAATAGTAATTCCTGAAATGTACGTATACAAGCTTTTAACTACTGATGGTTTCAACTTGATGTTCATACTTATGTCTAAGCGGTTTAATTCGTCCACTGTAAATCTTTCATATTATTTAGTCTGAAACAATCAAACAAAACGCCAAATATATGCTCTCGAAACGATCTAATTACACCAGCCGGAACCGCTTAGACCTTCCAAAATCGCTGGAATAACAAACGATGGGCCATTTAAGATGAAAAGCGAGGCTGGAGAAGGGCTGTGTGAGATTTACATTGGCAGTCCTCCAGAAGAGCGGCAGCCTGCTCAGGACGATCCGGTCGGGAAGCTAACGATGGGACCCTGCTCCGGGGGTCGTTAGCCAAGTCGAAATACTATCCTTTAATTCACCCATTCACTTCCCAGAAGAACGGAGGGTAGGAGGTTTCGAAAGAATGTTTACCCATCATCGAGGATTCTAAATTCCTAAAAGGAATTTGAACTTGGAAAAACATTCACGAACACTGTTAAGAGCTGTTTTTCCTGAACTATAATTAATTAGGAAGTGAAAATGTAATACATTAACATTAAATAGATAAATACGGTTGGCCATATCAATACTATTTGATATATACCTAATACATATATATCTGTACAAATAAAAGTAGACCATATATATATATATATATATATATATATATATATATATATATATATATATATATATATAAATATATATATTCAGAAGGCCCACCACTGTCAAATATTTAGCTATCATTGTTCATGATTTGAAAGTCTTCCAAAAGCATCATTAAGTGTACTATTTTGTTTTAAATTTTCACTTTTGCACTGTTGATCCCAAAAGAATGTTTACCAACATTAAGAAAAATAGAGTCCAAAAAGAATAGTAACTTAAAATCTTTAATTAATAACTTGTTAAGTGCTGCTTACCCTTAGATATAAGTATGAACATCAAGTTGAAACCATCAGCAGTTAAAAGCTTACATACGTACATTTCAGGTCTATTAGAAAGAATTGAAGGATACTAGTTAAAAAATAAATTGCACATTTAAATTATTTACTCGGCAATGAGTGATACATATTCATAATTGGACTTACAGTGTGACTCTAAACACGAAACAAATCTATCACTTAACAAGAGTGTGAACACATCTATCTAATATTCGAAAATAATATTTACAGCACACGTTTTACTAAGAATAAGGATGGTCAAAACCTCAAAAATAGACAGCTCGTTAAGTAGCACACAACCTGGGTGTATGGGTCCCCTAATCTTGGGTGTTTTGTCAGCTAAAGATCATAAACGATACTCGAACATAACAAGGGAGGTAAAGGAAGGGTTCAACCGGGGAAATAGAATAGCGAGAACAGGTATTCTTCTGGTTAATGGGGGCGGCGAGGTTCTAGAGTACCTTAAGGACAGGTAGGGTGTAAGCTACAAAACTTACGTGTATACAAGGTGGGATAAGGAAGTGCTATTTAGAAACATGATAATTGAAACTAGCCGGTTTTAGGAAAACATTTCCAATTAACTACTGTGATCAACAGTTAATTAGTAGCAACTGCTCTCACAATGCTTACATCATCAAATCTGTAACCAGTAAAAGTGAAACTCAATAGTACTGGTAAATAGTACTAGAACTCACTAGTCATAATGAATGATTGCAATGCTTGGTATTCAGAAGTTTGCCATTGATTACAATATCAAAAATGGCAATGCCATTTTCGGTAAATCCTTTTTACCAATAACCCGGACGATTTTCTTTACTTTTCTCCTACACCTACTGACTATTAACAATATTTTAAAAAATGTATGTATTTTATTTTTATTAAAAACCAATTTTGATTTGACTGAACGTGTCCAAGTGTCACACAAGACTGAGATTTACACATTATAAAAAAGGAAAAAAGTACCACAACTACAACCCGTGAACGGGTCTGGGGTTCAGTACATGGTAGAGACTGTACTGTTTCATGGACAACGGTTCTGCAAGGAGGTGACTTGTCCTAGGTCACGCTCAACCGCCAGATTTCCCCCCTTATTTTGGGTACCCTATTTTTATAATATTTTATCGAGGCTGGGTGAGCCTCAGGAGGGTCCAAGATGCTATATGAACCATCTCCCTCTGTAAACAGACTAAATAAAAGTCCAGTCTGCAGCGGGATTGGAACCAGGATTTCCGGCATGGCAACTCCCGCCGGAAGTTTTCCACTCCCTCACATTAAATAATATATATTAAAAATAATAGTTTAAAAAAGATAAAAACCAACTTCAGAAATGGTCGCACTGATAGTTGGGGTCAGTGCAGTAGTGTTTACCACGTTAACTATTTATTTAAAACCCTAACTAAGTATTTTTTCAAAATCAAAACAGTAGGCGGTAAATAAAATTTTCTAAATATAATAAATACGAATAACTTGCCTGTGATAATGAGAAAAGCTTCTCATATCCTACTAGGTAGGTTCACCTCGCGAAACTAGCGTGTTCTCATAGTAATGCTACAGAATAACGACCACCGACACCGGCTGTGTATCAGCTCAATAATCGACATAAGCAGATTTATATTTGCGCTTAACTGGCACGTTTCCTGAATGCGAACAAATCGCCAAAGATCACCTAAAATGGAATTTGAAATATTGTAATAAATAAATACAAATAATCGTTTGCCATGTTACAACCATCATCTGTCGCTACACTGCTGTTGAAATATTGGAAAGAGTAAAATAAGCAAAAGAGACAAACTTATGATAAATTGGAAGGAGAGCTGGAGAAACAACCGATTTGATTGTAAAAAATTAAGCATAACGCTAGATTTACAGACTTATGTGTGTATAAATGTGAATATATATGCATGTATGTATGCAATAACGTCATAAGAATTTCCTGAAACTCTAAATTAACAAAGAAAATATCTCTTTTCGTTACGCAGGCATTAGAACTAATGGAGCGCTGTCAACCTTGAGTTAAGTTGTCATTTAAATATATACTTAAGATGCTAAGTGGAGAAATCGCTATTTACGAGTTAATAACAGAAAACTATTAGATAATGGTCCCTGATTGTTTTTAATATTGACTGTCAGCTATTAAACAAATAGTAGGGATATTTGCAATAGTTTTTAATCAATTTGAGGTTACCTATGATTCAATTTTATCTATTATGTTTTTAATCCACTGAATTCATCCTGAAAGACCTGATTGGGGCTCATGAAGCCTTTATTAAGTATGTTTTTCAAAATAATAAATCTGAATGAAACTGATTAAGTAAAAAAGAGGAATTCAGAATAAAAAATTATTTATACTATCTATCGCCCGGGTAAATGTCCAGCACTGTATGATAACTATAAACAAAAAAGGAAAAAAACAACAACACAGTAACATATTTTTATAGTATCTAGAAATGTTTGAAGTACCATTCTCTTAATTTTAAACCAGATGAATCGAAAAATAGTTATATAAATAACATGAACAAATAAAAAATAGATATAAAGACAGCACGAAATCAATCTGTAGTTGAAAAGAATGTTTATTGGTGTCAACTATATTTCTTATAACTTAAAGTAAAATGAGGACGACAATAGAGTATGAGTACATATTCTTGTATATATATACAACAGAAAGAACGCTGCAAAATAATTCAATAATATAGGATGAAAAATAAAATAAATAAATAAGCATTTAGTAATGCATATAATTGGACAGTGAAAGTACAAACTGTTTTGTCAGTCACCTGAGGTTGAGCTGCTTGCATAACAACGTTTTACGACAAAGGTCTTTGGTTCACAAAGTAGGTGAAAAATCCTTGGTTATGGCCTCCTTCGAAGGGATCGTAAAATGGCAATTTCAGGCATTAACGATATCTGTCTTATTTATACATGACTAGAACATACATACATAACCTTATACATGAACAGTCTAAATTTAGGATTACAATTGTAGATCGTATGATAAGCATAACGTGACAATAAACGTGATAGCAATTTTTATTTCTTACTTTTTTATTACCTACAATTTTTATTTCGTAATTCTTATCACTTTCTACATTTACCCATTTCATTTTTATCATTTCACATTCCTAGTTTATATTCAGTTTTTATTTTTTATCTGTAATACCTTATTTTTTTTAACTTCCAACTACCTTACTGTACATCTTTATCATTTGTATTGCCTGTACTCACCTTCTTTGGTATATTTATATTTAAAATGTTTTAATATATTTGTACCATTTTCTTATATTGTCTGTATTTTGCATATAGCCATGAAGAAGACCTACAGCGTAGGTCGAAACGTTGGTTATCAATAAAGTTTTTCTGAAATTACACGAGAAATTCATTCAGTGACCTCTACCCGGACCAATTTCTTCAACATATATTGTCAAGGTCAACAATTATCATTCAAGAGAAGCTTTTTTAATAGAAAAATATTTTTATAAAATCTTCAAAACATTAAACCTAGGAAGAAGATTCTTCTACAACAGGTTCCACTTGAATTAAAGCATAATCATACCCTTACAATGGACTTGGCATATATTTGCGAGAAAATGGCTCTATACATAAAACATATTAGTGTCGCCTGGCGACCCAGACTATGCAAATATATGTAAATGATTCAAATAATCGGTCCCCACTGCTTTTGCTACTTGGTGGGTCTCCTTTTCTTCTCCCTATCCCCGCTAAGCAAGATGGAGGGGATCATTTGAATAGGCAAGCATCGGCAATTGAAACGGGATAGTCCAATTGTGAAAACCGCAATTCCATGACGGATAAGCAGCGGGAGAGCAGACATAAAAAAATAACCACAAACCGTTGTTCGGTTCACATCTTCTTTGAATTGACACCTTAGTTACTAACGAGGTAAATGAGCTGAGAATAAATCAGCTGAAATAAATTAACTTCAGCTTACAACCATTAGCACTGTGACGCTCTTGGTAATAATGGACAAGTAGTAAATCTCCAGAGGAACGATTTTAATGTAATGTGTATGACTTTTCTTAAGTTAAATTTACTAATAGCTAAAGTAAATATGTAGCTTTTCGGTATGATAAAGGTGAATATCGAAATAATGAAAGCGTGAACTGCAAACATGAACCTATATTAATTTATTCAATTGTCTCGCAGGTGTGGGACTCATGTGAAAAATCCGACTTACAGACCATTCATGTCTTTCATTCTAAATCCCGTCACTATATTACATATTGCCCCTTTTACATTACTAATAAATCATTACACAAAGATCTCAACACATCACTCGTGACAGACTAAATCAAGAAAAACTACAAAACAGTTCATGACTCATTTCCTGGACATTCAAACTTATTGGTACCATCATTACTGACAGACACATTACCACAGAATCCGACAAGGAAACTGAAAAGTCTTTGGAGCAGGGATCTGCTACAGTGAGATGAACCACGTTGGGAGTGCCTTCAATGAGAGGTTTCTCCATACATGCTTCCACGAGAATCCCTTAGGGGAGGTTTTCAAAAGAAGATCAAAAATACAATATGTGCCAAACGGCATTTGTATAATTTCTTAAATAAATATTTTTATTATTTATTATTATTATTAATTGCAAACAAAATCAACCGAGTCTTTGCATTTAATAATGAGATTGCATATTCTGGAAAAAAACATGAATATTAGCTAAACACTTTAAATTTGTTTGGTACACTAATAACTAACTTATAACTTGGCTAGGAAATACATGAGGCAGACATACAGCAGCTAGGAGTGAGGAGAGGAGAAGAGCTACAGAGGACCGCCCTGAGTGGACGAGAATAATTCAGAAGACTAGGATCCTTCACGGGCCACATTGCCGTAAAATATAGATAGAAATACCAATTTACAGTTAATATTATATAATATATAATATAACATATATTCATTACAATTTACTTACAATCAGATAATTTATTTAAGAAGGATGGTAAAATGAGGTGCGTTTGTTAACACTAAAATTACAAAATAATCTTGAACTGAATCTTAGTAGAATCTAGGCAAAGCTGAATAGTCAATCAAAGTAAAATAAATAAAGATAAACTTTGAATACTCTCATTTAAGAGGCATTGACGAAACAGACCATAGTATTCAGACCTAGAGATCATTAATTTCAGAGTTCTTGAGGGAGCTTGAACCTGCTCAAAGGAGCTGGGTGAATGACTACCCCGTGCGAAGTTCGTCGAACTCCAACTTCCAGCAATAACAACACTCCTCCATTTCTTTTAATTCCTTCCATCAGAGCCGAAACGGCCGACAGAGCATAAAATAAGATGGGAACTTGAGGACTTGATTGAGCAATAATCGTGTTCCGACTTCTGATGGTATCGGTGGCCTCAAAAGCTCTGACTGTGGCTGGGATTCACCCGACAATAAAGCAGCTTCCTTCCATAGATAAAGGCCTTAACATCTGTTTCGTCACATTTGAATGGGTTTTTATTATACCAAGATGGCCATGTTGTGCAAGATCACTTAAGGCCGAACACCTTTATCGAACGGTGCACTTCGGCTTCCTCATCAAACACTAACGACGCCCGATATCAAAGCGAATGGAACTTCAAAGGTGATGGAACCAATCTAGTCCAAACTAGGAACTACTTTAAAAAGGGACTATAAATAAATAAATATCCACAGAATACAGGCCTATTTCAGGGTTTTCATAGTATATAGGCTATGATTGAAAAATACCTGATATTTGTTTTGAAAAAATTATAATTTCAGTTATAATAAATAGTTAGGATGGGGATGATTAGAACGTAGAATGCTGAGTTCCCCCAGTGAAAATAAATCTGCGGACTCTCTTGAGCTCACCCAGCCTAAATAAAGTTGGTGTCCTTGATTGAGGAAAATACAATTCACAGTAATCTCGGCCATATTTCCTCCCAGTACAGCCGTTGGCAGAGAGACATTACACTCCCTACTAGGCACTGATGGCAAGCCCCTCATGGGTTGTTCTACAACTTTTAAGCGTGGGTACTCTTAAATGGGAGAAAACCTGGTGATTGAGCGTGTTTGGCCAAATTATCTCTGCATGTGTGGGCTTAGAACCAACTTAGCGAATTACCCCTCCGGGCTTGCTTTTGTAGAATTATTTACAAAATAACATACTTAGGTTTTCTTTAGCTTCGTGCAAGAAGTTTTGGCAGTTCCGCCCACTGAATATCAAGATGTGATTTCATCCAATCCTTACGATGGCCGATATCTGTTCCTACACCAAAGAGGCGTGTGGTTAACATGCAATTTCCTGGTAGAATCTGAGTCAAAACATGCCCAAAACTGATTAACATACGAAAATTGTCGAAATGGACAGATTTTGGTAATAGTTCACGAAAACAAGCATGATGGTATCTAGACGAATTTAAATATCGTTTGGCCGGAGGGGGCAATCGAATCGGGAGCCAAGATTAGAGCTAATGCTCGCCTTGGAACACTTGTCTGATGAAATATCTTGTTCATCTTCGTGTAGAACAAAGCCAGGGCTAGAAAACTAGAATTAGTAACGTCACTATTATATATATATATATATATATATATATATATATATATATATATATATATATATATATGCATCTAAAAAGCCAAAGGAACATTTATGAAAACCAATGGAATCCTTTCAATTTTTTGTTGTTAAATCTATGTGAAAATATGAGTGACAATATCATTAATTGGTTCAGAAAATCAATTAAATTCGAGATGGACAAAATTTCGGACTCTCACTGTCTGATTAGCTATTGCCATAACCATAAATTGGTGTTAAATGTTTTATGTTTACCCTATTTATTAATTACTTATGTTTGCCCTTCGGGCTCACCAATCATTGTCAACTAATATTTATTTATTTATTGTCGGCTTCTATCGGAAAATGAACTTACCCGGACATCAAGGAAGTCAAGGATGAGGCTAGAAAAATAGATTTGTTATATTTATGACCTTTCTACTAATACTCACAGTTCCGAGCAACACTGCTTTCTACAACTGTTTAGGTCTGAATATTTTATGCCTTTTACGGCCATTTCTGGAAAAAGTCCATTTGTGGGTTTGACTAACAGCAAGACTTTAACATTATTATTGCTATTAATAACAATATATACAACAGGAGCGTCTTCGAATCGATCTTCATACAACATGCCTAAATCTGGGCCCAATAATAGGCCTGGTGCTCAGTTTAAAAGGAATCCCACTCATAAAATTTTAAAAAAAGTAATAAAATAAATGCCTGAGATTTCAAGAGACCACAAATTAGAAGTTATTTTTTAAAAACCGTCAATTATTTCCCCGAAATCGCTAGCGACAGGCATATATAAGGCGGGAGGAGCGTGAGATAGATCACTCTGAGGAGAGCACGAGCTAATGAGAATTCTTCCCAGGCCTCGAGACTTTTTGCTAGCGACCTCCCGCCGTCCACATCTCGGCCGAAAACACGTGTAACTGGAGTCGGGTCAACGGAGAAGGGACTCCATTCAGAGCTACAGGTTATACAAGAAGAGGCGAGATAATGGCTAAAAATAAATACGAATTAAAAACGTGTATTTATTGAATTTTACAACTGTAATATAGCAATAAAACAAATAAATATAATGGCATGAATATAGGCAAGTAGAGAACCTACCCAGTGGTTCAACAATTAAAAAATTACTTTATTATGATTATGAGGAATATATATTGTCCAGGAATGCTATCTTCAAGTACTCAAAATAAGAATAAGTTCCAGAAATGCAGTAAAAATAAAAATAAATACACTTTTGCAACATTACTATATACTGTGAACAGTATGTTTGAAGAAAATCGACGTAATAAATATAATATACAGTAGAGCATCGATTATCTGAACACTTTATTATCCGAACTCTTTCCGTAGAAGGAGGGGTCGACATTGTCATTCCTAGAAAATAATTTTTAAAAGTATTTTCGATAAAATTGTTTCAATTTAAGAAATTATTTTGATTAAAATGATTTCTTGGAACTATTATTGAATACTTATTTCCATACTTAGAAGAATTACAGACTTAGATGCCATAAAGGATAAGTCAAGATTGAAGTGAACTGATATTACAACTTTCTTGCTATGTCTAAACATATTTTTAATTTTTTTTTTTATTTACATACCACAAACTAAAAATAAACTTTAGTTTTATTCGAAAGTGATGAATGGGTTAGGCATTTTGTTTATTTTTTAAGTGAATTTCGATTCTCAAAACTTTTGTTGATTATCCGATTCACAACCGACATTATTCAGATAATCTACACTCTAGTTGTAAATTAAGTTAAAGATATAATATAAAATAATAATAAGAATATATGAAACTGGAATACTTTAATAGCAGTATCAGCAGAATAAACGTAATAAAACGCAATAACGCTACCAATAGAATCAATGGTTTTTCTTACTTTGTTTTTGTTATTCGATCAAAACCAAAACGATGAGATGACTAACCTGAAATAAAATTTATCAAAAAAATTACATCTTCTTTAAGAGTCTTTAAGAGTGAAAAAAATTGTTCTAATTTATAATAAAAGTGGTAATTGATGAAAGTAAAAGCTATAGAAATAAATTTTCAAACTTTTATGGAATTGCTCAAAATGAAATAAACAAACTGTACATTTATGTTTTATTTTGTTAACAATTAACGAATAGTCGAGGCAATGAAATAACCAAAATAAACAAAACATGTTTTTAAAAAAATTCAAACTATCCGTAAATATTCTTTATTGTTTAGGGTAAAAAAAAGTGTAATTTTAAATATGCGATCTTTGCTAAGATCCAATCGCTATTTTCAAAGACCACCTGGGAATTAAATGTCTTGAAAATTCTTATACAAGGTCTTGATAACGGAAATATTATTCATGGAACAAGAAAAGAAGAGCATTTATTTGATATCAGTTTACCAGCATAAATTTCTCACTACTGATCAAAAGTGGTCCCATATATCATCAAAGAAAAGATCTGAAACATGTAACATGTGTTCCAAGCTCCCTCATCCGGGAAACATAAAAACAAAAATAACCTATTCGTTTTAAAATAAAACTTAAGTGGTACGAAAAGCGCCTATAAAACCACATTTCTAACCTAAGCAAAGCAAATCAATATTCTAACCAGAAAAAAATTAGGGTGGAGAGCCAAAATTTAGTGCTTACATTTTAAATAATGGTAAGGACATACATAAACTTTTAGATACATAAATGTACATTAATAAATATTGTTTCCCTTATTATAAAATTTCATAACTTCCCAATCTTTACTTAGCAGAAATCTGATTAATTTCAGAATCCTGAAAACGGGATAAATCATTTATGAAGCATTTAGAATGATGCATATTGACAGTAACTTGAAACAGTTTTTTTTTCGAAACGGGTTAAAGAAAAAGTGGACACACTAATCCTGGAAGGGAAAACAAATCCCTAGCACATGATCCGTTCCTACACCCTCATTAGGGAAATATAAAAACAGAAGCATCGTCTGATGAGAAGAAGATCGCGGAGGTAATAAGGCTCCTGGTGTCTTTGAGCATTAATTATAATTAACGGAGTAATTTACACAATTAAGGAGAAGGAAAAGAAGAAGCAAATAATAAATGATAAACACTCAATTTATGTTTCATATCACATTAAACATTACATTGTATTTCTTTAATTTTTCCGTAGGGATGGGGTAGTTCAAATGTGTAGAGCGCTGAGATGCTGTGCTGATGCAGGTTCAAATCTAACTGTGGCAGATCAATTATTAAATCTGTGTATGAGTCTCCTTAAAGTGGATCCACTTAATTCTTGAAAAATCCGACATTTTGGCGTGCTTCCGGGCCAAACACCTACATAACCGTTACCTAAAAAATATTACAGTTTCTACCAAGTAGTTTTTTTTTATCGATTTTATTGTAGTTTTTAAACTTATTTATCAAATTATGTATTAATATAATAGTCCTACAATGCAATACATACTGATGTTCATGTTAAGAGACCAGAGGTCCTGCTTTTTGTGTATTCAAGTAGATTAGCAATGAAGTTTACTGGAAAAAGAACGTTAAGGACGCGTTATGAGATTAGACGAAAAATATACAACGTAACGATTATGCAAAGCAGGAGTTAAGAGAAATTTTAGCAGTTAAACAATTGGAACAATAGGGGTTGGTCCACCGCTTATCGTACAGGGAGTAATTACCTTTCCCAAGTTTTAAGTAATTTTCTATTTCACAAAAACTCATCTACTGGGAATCGAGCATACAAAACTGTAACTCAACTCAACATTTAGAAATGTTTTTTCAGATGCAACTAGTTGTGCGGACTTCATTACAGCCTCTCCCTTCAGAAACCGTCAGATTTCCGAAATTCCTAACTGACCATTGACTGACAAGTTTTTGTAGTCCACATCACACATGTTGGCTGCCCTTCCGAGAAGCACACGTGTCAAACCAGTGCCTCCTTGATACCGAGCCCAATATCTAAGGGTTTCAGTTCCGCCTCATCCGGTGCCTCGGGAACAAAGCACTGAGGGTGGAGCTCTCTAGGTTCTGCTTTCTTACTCAAGAATTACTTAATAGTTGGAAGAAATATGAAAAACAAACGAAAAAATATTGTAAAGTAAAAAAAATATGTGAAATTTTGGTAACTTTAAAGCACAATAGAAGTAGAAGAACAAACTAATAAAAGTTAATTATAAAAAAAACATGTACCACAACAACCCGTGACAGCGGTTGTACAGGGAGGTGATTTGCCCTAGATCACGCTCAAACGCCAGATTTTTCCCGCTTATTTTGGGTAAATATTTAACAGAGGTTCAGTGAGCCCCAGGAGGGTCCTAGATTCCATATAATCCATCTCCGGCTGCTTACAGTCTAAAAGTCTTGCCAGCATCGGGGTTGGAACATGGATTTTCGGCATGACGACTATACCACTGAGCCGAGCCACTCCGCTCCCCGTTAATATAATAAAGAATAGGTAAATCACTGCGTAAAAATGATGAAATGTATTCCATCTATAACATTATGTACTACATTAAAAATTTACTCTTTATTTATATAAAGCAAAGAAATATTATTTTATTTTTATATAAAACTTTTATAATCAATTGTTAAATTTTAAATATGAAAATAATTTTTCGAAAAAAGATAATAAAACATTACGCGGTAATCACGACTTCTATTAAATATTGTTTATATCACTAGCAACTTCAAATCATCGCATCCCATAAATTTGATGTTAGTTATTTATCTCTTAGATATGTAGGAATACGAAATTTGGTAAGTAATTAATGGTAACTCAGCAGGTCTCTTGCTCTTAGTCTATTCAACCTTTTTATAGGTGCTCCGGGTAAAGAACAACAGAAAAAGGAAGAACAAGAGGATTATGGAGATGTTTCGATGAGTGAAATGCCGTGTTTTTCGTGAATATATTTTAAAATACAGTTGGAATGTGCATGTCGTTGCGTTTAGTGAAATTCAATTAAACAACCTCACTTTAAAAGTAGTTTACTAAAGATTAACAGTATCCATTATTAATACAACGTGTACAATATAGTAAATTAGTAAATGAATAAAAACATAACGATTTTTTTTGCTTATACCGCTGTATCCTTATAATTAAAATCGCAGATCCTTAATACAATTCGTTAAGTTACGACTTCTAAACTAAAATTTGTAACCATTCCCGTTGCGTCTCTTAAATTATGGTGTTCTTGGAAAGGATCGTAAATTATTTCTGCCTTTTCTGCCTAAGTCTGGTTCAAAAAAAAAAAAAAAAATTAAATATCAAGATTTTAATATTTTTTCCTCCTAAACTAGTAATGAACTGTCAAAAGTCACGCAAACACCTTTTATAACTACTTTTTCAAGAAATTGTAAACCTCAGGGATCTAAAATGTAAATAAATATGAATTAAAAAGTATGTAAAAACTAGTATTAATAAATACCTAAATATACATTTTATCCACCAATGTTTTAATATCTGCTTCGTTAAATAAAAAATATATATTATACCTACCTTAATGCTAATGTTCACTCCTAGTAAAGTATTGAGTGGTAATTAAGCGTTAAAAATATAAAACACATCATTAATTTAACGCATCAGAATCAAAAGCGGATTATTCCAATTTTCAAAATTTGACTTTTTCACCTTTTCTTCAGTTTAGTCAAGCAATTTTATCTAACACTACCACTTTTCCACGTTATTTCTCAAGGTTTAGAATGAACTTGGTGTTTCAGAGGCATAAAGCATTGCTTGACTGAATTAGCGAAAAGGGTGAAAAAGCCAATTTTTGAATTTTGGAGTTAAATGCTTTTGAACCTGAATGCCTCATTTGTTGTATTTCTACTTTTAAAAAACACAAAATTAAATTCATCTTCGAAATTACTAATCCACAAAATTTTCATAAATATGTAAAAATATTTTAATTCATTCTCATTTATGAAAATATTTACAATACATAATGAAATAATTATATTTTATTAGAGAAAGTTTTGTCATTTATTTCTATACTTTTCCTTTTTATAAATATCGGAGCCCTATAATTTTTATCTAACATGAGCAATCAAGAACCTCTCTATGCTGGTCATGAGGTAGGTAGGATACGTGAAGATTTAACAAATACCAATCAATTAAACGATTAAACAAACTAACGGTCCTATGATTACAGAGGGCGAGACATGTACCTTAATACAATAGTTACTCTAAGGGCAGTAATCTTCTTATAGGGCTATAATTAAAGCAATCTACAACTCATCATTAAGTTATGCCTGTTAGCGTTGATGTTTCCATCTAGTCTATCTAGGCAGGCGCGGTGATGTGTTGGAGGGGTACCACATTGAATACGAGTAAATCCAAGAAGTAGACGGGTGATAACCAATCTTTGTTTTCCGTCAACAATGAAGTGCTGAATATTGTACATAGGTATTGCATGAATCATTATAGGTATTGCATGAATCCTTAGATAATTATTGTCTTATTTCTTGAGGATACTATTTCATATTTCAATAGCTCATTAGTCATACTTCGTTCAGTTATGGTATCACTGAAGAAGGTTCTCAGCTTTAGCAAAGAAACGTCTCAAGAGCTTCTATGTTCTATGTAACTGCTCTTTGCTTTCAGGTATTTTTATGATTCATGTAATTTTTCTGAGACAGAGACAAATAAATAATTTATCGAACCCAACCATGCTACGAACCAACAACCAAAATCATTTAACAGTTCCTAAATAACACGATATAATGTTAAGACTAAATTGCTAGAACTAGTTTTCAATAAAAAGCAATAGGTTTAGTCGAATTCTCAGCTGGGGTCTCTCAGTAAAAATTAAAAAATATACAATTAGCCATTAACGTATATTATTGTATTCATTTTATAACATTGGAAAAATCGTTACTCAGTTATCTTCATTATGAGGCAAAAACAAACTTGCGAGGTGAAAGTGATGTACCAAAAAAGTAGTGGCTGAAGGCTCAGGTTGCAGGACGGTGCGGTAGCAGAATACGGAAGGTGTCAGCAACAGAAGGGAGCTGATATCTATCTTATATTTTACAAGAATAGTATGTTGAAAATTCTATGAATATATAACAAACATTAATTTTAATATGAATTTGTAATTAAGGATTAGAAAAGATATTATGCAGATAAAAGAAGTTTCTGTGATCCTTAAGATTTTAACTTTAGCTTTTTAGATTTAGATTATATTTTAATGGTTTTAATTACTTAGATTTTAATGATAGTTTGTTAACTAAACTATCATGTATTTTTTAACGATTTAACTGCGTTACATTTATTTTTTTATCAAGAATCAAGGTCCGAAAAAAATAAAATAAGAGATCAGTAATTTATTTTTTTCTTCATGATATGAATCAAACACCAGAAACATTTTTTTTTTTAAACTACTAACACTAACTTATTCAAGATTAAGCTATATTGATTGTATTGTTACAACTTTAATTTCGCGGTGAACTATCGTTACTTGTGGATGTATTTCTTACCGTGGTAACTTTTTTAATATGGCCAAGAAGTAACCAAAATTTTTCTTTTAGCTGCTCAGAGGTAAGCATCCTACGATAATTATTGGATTTTATTGAATATTTTTTTTTCTTAAGATAATTATTTCTTGTTATTTTTTTCATTTGGATGTTTGGACCTCAAAACTACAAACCTGGTCACTGTATACAACTTCAAAGCTAATAAATCATAAAGCTTTATTGAATCTATAAAGTTTAACTTAATTTTTCCTTGTTTGTATAGGATAATAGTTAATAATCCAAATTGTACCAACCCCGTTGTTATGAATTCCATATCCACAGATCTCTAGCCCGTTGAACAGAACACACGTCAAAATCACGGCTTTGTTTCGCACTTTTACTGATAAAAGCACTGGTGCAGCACAAGTCTGGGTCATCTTCTGTTAATTTGTGACATCTGTCAGGTATTGGTACGCGACTGCATCACTTCGGGAGTCCCTCACCGCCCTTTGTTTTGGCGAAAAAAATAAAAAATGAAATAAATAAAGATTGATTTGATCATTTAAAAAATGATGTCAAATGAAAAATAATTGTTTTATTACTAATTTTAACTTTTTTTAGCCTCTATCGTAAGAAATGATAACGATGTACCAGCAGTAATCAATCGAATCACCTTACACATAACTGAAAGGCTAGTCGCATTTTAGACCACAACTCAGACATCTTCCGTTCATCGGGCTAGCCTTCCGAAGGTGCTCCAGTGAGGACGACAAGGAGGCGATGAAGCAGGGAACCGGCAGTTCACAGGAGCTCAAGGCTGGAGCCATTGTCCTCGAAGCAACTGTGTCAAATTACAGGAGGCCCGGCGCCGGCACGAACTGGAGAAAAAACAGCTCAGTAACAGCAGGTCCAGCGGCTGGGGATCAGGTGCCTTACCGCCGCCATTCCTGGTATCCTAACCCATCTTCAGCTTTATCCTTTGAGCTCCAGTATATTTTGAAGGGCTGTGCATATACATATGTATACATGTCTATGCCAACTGTTAACATCGATAACACGGTGGATATGTCTTTAAATTCGTTGTTTAATCGGAATAGACCTGATGTTAATTAGTTTAATGTTACAATAATATTATCAAAAAACCTCAAATATACCAGCATCATGCTTACAAACTAAAAAACTGTAGCGTAGTGTTAATAATAACAGGATAATACCCTTACAAATAAATTTATAAGTAATCTTTACGTGTTAATACAGTTTATATCTATATACATTAAGCGGTATAACTAGTAATTAATACTTCATATGGAAGAATAAAAATGACTAAATAAAAACGTAAACACACCTCCACTTTGATATATTAAAAAAAAGAAAGATCTAGAGCACTATAACCTTTAACAGTCTCAGGCAGGAGTCGAAGATTCGTTCCCAAAGAATCGTTCCTAATCGATCTCATTCAAATCGTTCGGAGCAGGAGCAATATTTTATAAGGAAAATCGTTCCGGTCTGGACTGGAACGATATTATTTTGTCATAAAACAATCGCTCCCAAACGGAACAGAATCCGCAAGCAGCGATATTTTTTGATCCCTTGAGGAATCAAACTTGGAGCAGAATAAAGCATCTTTTGCGGATAGGATTCGAAATAGAGCATTTTCGGAAAGAACGCTATTTTTTCTATCTTAAATAATGGTTTCATTCAGAGCAGCAAAAATGTAAATATATCGGTTTCATCCCCTGGTCTTAGGTTTAGTACATGGTACGAAATGTACTGTTTTTAAGCCATCTTCAGCACAGCAACTCTTGTTAAAGAAAAAATTATAATATTAAAAAAAATTATTACGTTTTGTTCGTCATATTTTAAATTAGCAAGGATAGTACGAACGTTTTTTGTGGACTCTCTTACTCTTATGAAATAATTGTAACATCTAATGAAATATTTGTTTTCCCAAGGCAATATTTGTAATATGATAGGACATTTAGTCTGTTCTTGAAGAAATGGAATTTTAACATCCCAAGATAAGTGTGTTAAAGAATACTTGTAATAAAGATGTTTCTGTCTTCGATGAGAAACGACCAACACTAAAATTAAATGACTATATTGGGTTCCTAGAAATCTATATTTTAATATGGACAGGCGATGAAACAGGTTTAACGCTGAACTAGATCGATCTTCAAAATTAAGTAATAACCTTCAAACGGAGCATATATCAGATGAAAGAAAGAAGCGAGGAAGAAGCCGATGGCTCAATTACGGCCGCGTTATCTGGCAGGAGGATGCGGAGAGAGTGAGGCAATGGTAGCCCGCGGCCCTGAAGGAGGGAATAAGTCACTGGCTGAGTCTGCTTCCTGGGGTCACGTCCTGGTCGTGATGGCTCGTTACCCTGAGGACGCTCTGGTCAGAGGTCGGGCGGCGGCAGTCAGTGGTTTGGTTTCCTCTGCCTCTATCTAACTATATCTATCCAGGGCTTAGCCCTGCTCTCAACTAGATAGGATCGGACCTAGACGAGGGGATCGTCAAATTGAATACCAAGCCATGAGGAGGAGAAGAATTACATAAAACATAAAATAGAAAAAATCATATTGAATAATATTAGTTGACCTTATATATATATATATATATATATATATATATATATATATATATATATATATATATATATGATGAAGAAAATGGTCCGGGTGGATTTCAAACAATATAGTGAGAACTATTTATTTGAAAGCTGACGTTTCGACCAATATTGCAGGTCTTCTTCAGGCCTATTATAGTAGGATCACACTCGACACTAGACTGATGTCTAGACTTATCACCAGCCCCATCAGGATCACACTTGACACTAGACTGATGAAACTGGGCCTAATGTTAAATGTGATCCTAGACTATACTATAATAGTCCTGAAGAAGACTGCAATGTGGGTCGAAATGTCGGATTCCAAATAAATATAAAAAAACTTATTAATAACGATTCCGTTTCAAAGAAGGATATGAACACAAATCAAGGATCCATCTAAAGAGGAATATACAATGCCGTCGATAGAAATGCAAACTGTCGAAAGTAAAAAGATACATTTCAGAAAGCCAAAAACCCTGCATCAGTGCGTTCGTCAACACATTTTATCTATATCATTAAACTTTTTGTTCCTTATTGATGAATTAATAAGAATCTTATCGAATAAAATATTTTAACAGGCAAAATAGGCATTCGTTATTTTGATAATTTATAATTTATGTTTGTTTTTCTATAATATACAACGCAAACTATCGGATGTCGTATCTTCATTAGTTCGCCCTCTATCATTATAAATAATTCCAAAAGACCGCAGTTGCTAACTATTAAATATGTTATGATCGATAATCTGTTTTGATGCGCCTCGACGGGTTTTTGCGAAAAACAGGAATATGGGATACTTAATACTTTATCAAGCATGGAATTTGTTTTTGTTACTATTCAAACCAGATCGAACATGCGAATGACTCATTCAAGACTTTAAAACCCCCAGCTGAAAGAAAAGGTTGACACTGACACATTTCTAATTCTTACTTTGCTTTTGAACATCAACAACATACACAAAACTTTAGTGGTTTCTGGATAAGACCGTGTTGTAACAAGTTTTGTGTATAAATGTGTGTGAAAACCTGAAAAAGTATCATCAACATAGTTGCAAATTCTTTTGACAGTGTTATTTTTTCTCTTTACAGATTCAGATTGAAGAAACTGATGTGACCTCCATTAATCCTAAACCAATCGATATAGATTGAAAACGAGAAACGTGGTTTTTCACATTTGATACGCAGATATAGCGTATGACGGAAAATTCGTCATCTTGTTACGAAAACATTCATAGCAATCTACTGAGCATTGCCATTTTTAATCGATTTATAATGTTTCATTTAACTATCTTGATATGGAATGTAAGGGGAATGGATCATAAAAATTATTAAATCTAAACACATAAAATAATAATATATTCCGAATTTTGACTAACTTAAGACATGATTATTCAATGACTTGTTTATTTATAGAAGAAAATCATTACTGTCGCATATCTTAGTAATTGGAATTTGACTAAAAAGAGAAATGCACATCCAATTGATGTAATTTTTTTTTGGAAGGAGGATGGAAGGATACTCAAAACCGTTTAATTTCATATTTTGAATTAGGAAAACGATATCGACGTAAGTTCCAATTTTCATCTAAAAAATTCCAATTTGAATAGCTCAAATAAAACAATTTCTATATATAATTTTAATAATTTTTGTAATATTATATGTACAAATAACGTTTTATTTATCATTTATACTATTTCTAAAAAGCATGTTCAGATAGAACCATTACACCATCATGTGTGAATAGTCAAGAATGATGAATTGTTTCAGTATCATGAATTAAAATAAAATAGAATGAAAAACATATATAGTGGCGGAAGGATACAAACATCCTGCAGATAGCGCTATCGACTTATCTTGAAATACTTGAGGTCACATTTTACAACCGGGTTTAAAAAGAAAGGAATAAAAATAAGAAGAAAAGAACAATTACAAAAACGCCAAAGATGCTATCAATAATAATAAATATTTCATTCAACAGCTATTATATTCTTTCTACCAATTTACTTGTACATTCTTTTATTGCTCATAAATATATAGAGTAAGTAATTAAGTTTCTGCAGTTATTGCTTTCTCAAGCAACTTTAAGGTCATTGTCCTCAAATTTGAAATATGATACATCAAACAAGAAGAAATCCTTAAAACAATCAACATAAGAACAAAGATGTACATTTTTTTAATTTATTATATTCCTGTCAAAAACAAAAAAAAGTATTGATTGTAATATTTAATCAGCTTAGCAATTGTTAACAAAATTAACAGAACAAACAAGTAGAAATATTGACATAGTTATTTATAAATAACTATATAGAGAGCGAAGTGTGAAGCGCAAGAGTTGCCATGACGAAAGTCCTGGGTTCAAATCTTGCTGGGTGGCAGACCTTTATTTAATCTGTTATCGGCTTTATAGGGATCCTGTGGGATCCAGGATCCTGCTGGGGCTCATTCAGCCTCTATAAATTGGGTACCCAAAATAAGGAGGAAAATCTGGCGGTTGTGCGTGATCTAAGACAAATCATCTCCCAGCAAAACTATTGTCCAAGAAACAGTACAGTCTCTACCTTGTACTGAACCCAAGATCTTTCACGGGTTGTAGTGTTACAGGTTTTTTTAATAATTAAATAACACTGATAACTAATATTTATAAAATTTCATATAAGCTAGTATGATTGTTTAAAAAGGGTTTAAGGATATTACAGCATTTATTGTAGTAAAAAATAGAACCTAAAAGTAAAAACGTCATTGTCCTAGCATTTATTTCCTTTTATGCTATGTATTTTAACAAAAGCTCCAAAAAAATAGTTTTAGATAAATTGGTATATTTTCATCGATATGAAAGAGATTAATTAAATGGTGTGTATTAGAAAAGTAAGTCAGAAAAATATCCCTCTCACACCTGGTATTATATCGTTCTTTACTTAAAAAATAAAAATAAATTATTATTTCAACTTTTCCTGTATTAGGTTTTAAGACATTTTTTTTATTTTTATTTCGGTATTATTAGGTTATAAAAAACAATTAAAAAAAATACAAGCTTTTCATGAAGAAAGTGAAACTGCCATTTTCATACTTACTTCCTCTTTCACTCCTTTGGTTAACTACTTGATTGTTTGATGAAATAAATATGTAAACAACAAATAATTGGTTTATATAAAGTCTTAACAAATTATCCGACTTGAATGCTAAACCTTCATCTTGACCGTAATGTATTCCAGGTACAAGAAGGAGATGATACTACCATTGTCAGGACTCCTTTGTGTGATCGATGGGCATAGAAGTTGGTGACTCTGAATCCACAATTAACAAACGATATGAATTATTTAATCGAGGCACCCTCAAGTCATTACTATTGGAGCTTCTGTCACCTGCATCCTGTTCTAAACATAGGTTTGGGACTGATTGGTAAAACGGTTGGCAAACGGATAGGTATTTTGTAGTGTATATGTGAGCCATTAAAATATGTATCATTCACAGCAATCAGTAACTGAGTTGTATTTAGAGGTCGTGAGATATGTAGCAATGAGACGGTGCAGGAACCTCTCATAGACAATATCCATAGAAAGGAAATTATGACGTTCGGCCATCTAATAATGCCGATAAACCGCCTGCCAAAAAGAGTATGGGAAGCGAAAACATAGGGAAAAAGACCTCGAGGACAGCCAAGAAATAAATGGGATGACCTGATGGCGGAACTGTCTAGAAAGAAGGGACTCTCTCTGGAGGAAATCAAGAAACTTGCCACAGATGGGGAAGTATTCAGGAGATGGACACAGGCTGCCCCGACACCGTAAGGTGCAAGGGAAGGACAAAAATGAAGAGATGTGTAGCACAGTCCTTACCCTTACGTCAGTTGGTCGTTAGGGTAGGAAATCACTTTATCTCTTTGACATGTTAACTGTAAAAATAATTCTGTTATAAAGTAATATTCCTATGATGCAAAATCATGAAAGCGTACGTTAGTTTTTCTTGCGAGTTGATATATGAGGTCTGGATATAAAGGACACAAGATAGTTTTTTAGGTAAATTGTCTTAAATAAATGCTAAATATATCAAATTACTTAGCAATTTTATTTAAGCTGTTTCTTTAAGTAACGAAAAACTAAATTTAATAGTAGAAAGATATGGAAAATTAGCTCTCCGGAACTAAAACAAATTTACAAAATTGTGGCATAGTGTCCTATACAGTATACAGATAAATTGTAACACAAAATAAATTTTCATACAGTAGGAAACTATTTAATAGAACCCAAGGTTTCGACTTAGTAGTCATATATATCGGAGAGTTCTTTCTCTCGCAGACTTGAGACTATTAAGCCGGAATGTGGCTTTCCAATTACATTGCTCTTACTATTTGAGAATTAACATTTTCCCCTCAGTATAATTTATACTCTAAATCAGTAATGATCCAAGTCAAGATGAAACGACTTTTGTGAATGTGTTTTTGCGTCGTCCGCATACTTCTGCCTGATATAGGTTGCTGTAACATGGAAATATAAGTCTGTAGGTCCGATCGTGTTGAAAGTAGATAGCCACACCATGCTAATGTACAGCTTTAAATAAATATATACATGTTAAAGAAGGATGCTGGGAAAAGATGCATGCAGGAGGAAGCATGCAGGAGACGAGTACAAACAGAATTTACGATCCAAACAAGGTCGCATCGGTATCTCATCTGCAGCATACACAGGCACCTATCTGCAGTAGGAAAAGGGCAGATACTAACCGTGATAATAGACTGTTACAATTATGACATGGCAAAAGCAATAAATTATTAATACAAAATAATAAATAACTATTAAGACAAGTGTATATCTTGGAACGTAAATCTTATAGAATCTATAGATCGTATAGTGTTTTGTGGTTCTAACTAATGAGTTACCAAACCTAAGCTTTTCAATTAATGTCCTTAATCTCTTCAATTAGAGATACATACTAATAGATATAAACTGGTAAGTCCAATATGATTTATTCATTACACTCGTATGAAGAAGACTAGAGAAATGACTTATATTTAATCTGTTGGTGGCCGGAGATGGATCCTAAGGGGGGCTTACTCAGCCTCTGAACGTTGATACACAAAATAAGGGGAAAATCTGATAGTTGAGCGTGATCAAGGACAAATTACCTCCCTGCACAACTGTTTTCCAAGAAACGGTACAGTCTCTACCGAGTACTGAACCCAACACCCTCCAGGGGTTGTAGATGAACAGGTTTTTTAATTACATGAAAGCCGATCAATTGAATGATTTGTTTTAATGGATCAAGCTATGAATACTAATATTAATTAGCATATTACCCAATTTCAATTCTGGTAGTATTCTACAAAGCAGATATTCTAATTTTGAAATCAGTAAACTCAACTTTCTACTACTGTATTTACATACCATAAAACAAAACATAAAATAGAGTATGGAATACAATATCTGAGTAATAACATTTAAAAATATCGATAGTTAAAAAAAATCCATTAAGAAAAATATGTAGGTCGGGCAACACTATTTACTTAAGTGAATGAAGATATACAATATCCAGTAAGAGAATGGTATATTGCTCCATAGCTTGACGACAGTTATGTTTTATGAACTGAGGCCCGTTGGGCGTGAGTAGGAGTATAGGAATGTCATTGTTGTTAAGTATAAGATATAACAGTTTCTTCATAAATCTTAAGTTCCTTTGTCACCAGTTCCCAACATTTCGAAGAGCTCTAACATAACGAAAAGTCGATTTAATAAATTCCATAGATCTATATCAAGTCGGTTTAGAGCATACAAGAATAAACGATAGGGACAATGTTAACAATGGAAACTCACCCGAAAACGAAGCAAACATAGTTTCACTTTTCAAACAAGTCAAACAAAATTATGAAACGATTCACGACTTACGGCGAAGATAGTAAATCACGTATGAATTATAAATATTTATCAGGCTGAAATTGGTAGCTGTTTTTAGAAGGCTTGTTCTACTACTGTATAAAAATAGCTTTCTTTCGTGAATACAGGGAGAGGGGTTGCTCAGGGTAGGGCGATTAGTTGCTCTTCTGATGCTTCTGGGTTCTAATCCTCTTAAAGCAGATAAATTAATTATTCTCTTAACAACCACGGATGGACAACATCGCAATCGTAGATTGCCTCACCTACCCTCTATAAAATGATCATCTCGTACAAATAGCCTATGTACAACTATAGTCTCAGAAATAGTACATTATCTACCATATAATGAATCCAAGACCCATTCATGTAGAAACATTATCAAGAAAAAATATTTAGTCTGCTTTCGTGCGAAGAGCTAGGACTGGTATGTTTTTCAAAGTATTATTTTGTAACTAATTGATATTTAAAAAAAAATAATGCAGAAAATGATCACTGGCCCGATCAATAAATTTATGCAAACTAATAAGTATAACATGTGCCGATATTTCGGCCGAACTATTAGTCCTATATCAGGGATGGGGGATGTATAATCTCTTGTTTTATAAGTATGATCAAAAAGAAAGAAAAAATAAACCAATAAAAAAATTCCTCACCGTTGTTTACCACTTGTGACAAAGTGTTCATCGTTATTAACTCAATTAGGAATGAACTGAAATACCAATTAGTTCTACACATCATTGTGTGGGCACACCTTGTTAGATGAAATACTGCTTGAAATAAGTAAAAAAACTAGAAGAGAACTGCCTTGTGATTAAGATGTAAATACATAATACATATCAGTAGAGATGCTAGTAAAGACATTAAAAATAGATATAAAGAGATATTCCACTGATAAGAAGGCATTCCTTTAAAATTTATCTAAGATCAGTTGTAGGAGCTGCCATGTAAATGTGGGGTATCGTATAAATTCTGCATCAACACACTTCTTCATTTGTAAATAATCAGTTCGGAGACCTTATATGGTTCCTCAAGGCTGGGCATCAGTTTCCAGATGTTAATCCCAGAAGATGTTTCAGAATAATTGCATTTTTGATTCAATGTAGCCTATCTCTCTCTATAATGCCCAAGTTAGATGGTAGAAAGCGTTTTTTGTCCATTTATAACATTTTCTAAACTAAAACAATAATAACACTAAATCAAGTCTCGTAAACATTTAACAATTAATTAATCAAGCTGAACTATAATTAAGTAACCATTTTGCCAAAGGAATATAACCAAGTTGTAAAGTTTTATGACAAGGTCCAGTCATAACTGAACTGTTTCAAGTTATTATTACAATGCTAGAAAGATTTATAATGGAAACAGCAATAGCGGAGTTGGTAGAAAGGCTTTAAGCAACTCCATTTTTAGATAAAATAATTGCCACGGCTCCAACTACCCTCTTCTCTTTCTTCTCAGGAAGTGGCCGTTAAATAAATGCCTGCAATAAATATTATATTACTGCTGGGAACATGGAGGGCTTCTATTTCAGAACAGAATGGCTATTCCGTGTTCGATGGGGTCGCTGAATAAACATCTCATAGGATTTTTAGGGTTGTAACTTTACATAGAGAGTGCAATGCTTTCAGAATCATTACAGCCCCACAGAGATTCACAATGGGATTTTGTCCTCCAAAGGAATTACAACAATGAAAACCATGCATACTTTAGTAATGGAATAAATTTTCTGTTATAGACCATAAAGTGCCGTGAATACATTTAAAAGTAATGAAGTATATTAATACACATCGATGGCAATGGAACAAAAGTTACAATCATATTCTCAAATGCTGTTGATTTTCCTCCCTCCAAAAGCTAATGAAAAAAGCAATCCAAAAAAATAATTAATGAAAGAAGGATTACAGCTACCTTATGGTTCAGTGTTAATTCAATTCCTACGACACATACTTTCCAAATCACGAGTGGTTCATGGAAGCGAAAACAATCTTAATGTCCCAACCCTTGTGAGCAATATGAGTAAAAGCTTTTAGAAAATTAGTAATAATAAAAATAGTTTTAGTAAGTTACTTAAGAAAAATATATATGTAGAGATGGCTTAAAAAAAAATAAAACAAAAAGAGTGGATGAGTAAATTAAGTCCATTTAGAAATTTAGGTAGTTGAAGAATTATCATCATCAATAAATAAATCTGTACCTCAGAGGTAAACTATCGTAACTGACATTTTTCAAACTTTACAGGAGAGCAGTTTTAATGTTAAATTTTCTTTTTTATTGTTGTTCACGGTTTTCAATGATAATTGGAGGCCATCCAGATCAAGATCAATGATGACCTCTAATTATCATTGAAAGCCGTGAACAACAATAAAAAGGAAAGTGCTCTCCTGTAAAGTTTGAAAAATGTCAGTTACGATAGTTTACCTCTGAGGTTCAGAAATATTAACTATCGACTACATAGTCGTTGTTATATAAAATTATATAACTTCTAATTAAGTGCTTAGAACAGTTAATATGATATGGACTAGCTAATGCTATTAGTATTCGGATACTACATTACACTTATGATGGAGTACGAGTATATTGTAGTGAGCAAAGGACCTTCAGACCGATTCCAATATCGAACGAAAGTGAGATGAGATAGTTAGAGAATGTTCAAGATTTCTTCACAGTTGATGAATGATGGCGCTTTCTCATGCAATAGAAGATGAAATCGGGAACTTTAATATCTAACTTAAATAGTTAATTTCTTAGTCGTTCAAAGGAGCAACCACGTAATGTAATTTTGACCGTATACTATTGTTTTTTTTTTTTGTTTTTTTTTATATAGAATAAGCATTCTCAATCATTATCTCAAAACTAATAAATTGATGTCAAGATCACTGAAGTGAGCATCCACTGTTCAAGAAAGATTTTAAGTATAAATGATTGGAAGATTCGTTGAGTAAAAATAGGTCAAACCCATAACACGTAATTTCCGTTAATTCTTTTAAGTGTTAATTTTTGGTTTTGTAAACGGAGTTATTTAATAGCTTCTGAACTGCATAATGGCTACGTGAACAAATAATATTGACGAAAAAAACTTAAATAAAAAAGTGTTAAAAGCCGTTGAATAATTACTACTGTTAACAGAATAACAAATCTAGAAGTAGGAAAAATATAAATATTATATGTAGGCACAAGGGGATCGACATAAATAAAATAAAACAAAAACTTAATATAAATAGTTAACTTATACATGTCTATGGTTGTAATGTAAAACAGAAATTAGGAAATACTTTACTTTAAATCCGGACGAATGGACAAAACCATACCCTAAAAAAAAGTCGGCACTGTCTGTGCTAGTTAGTATAATAGCTTATAGCTTAAGGTGAGTAACAGAAACATTAATTTATAGGTATAATAACAAGTGATTAGATAATATTTGGAAATTAATACAAATTAAAATTAGCAGTAGATAACGAACTGACAGAATGACCCCAACTATCTTAGATCTTGACTGATGTTGCAGTGGAACTCAGTAATGAGGCATTGTGTCACACACAGAAACCGGGTTGTTAGATTCCTGCATCAACCGTTTTACGGGGAGCAGTACAAAGCTGTTCGGGAAACAGGGACTGCATAATTAATTAATTAAATGGCATTCTGATTCATTAAAAATGGGTTAAATGTACCAAAAATGTATAAATAAATAAATCAAGATCTAAGAATATAAAAAAATCGGAGGAAGATGCCATAACAATTAATGCAAGCAAGATTAAATTTATGTAATTAATGTAAAATAAACTCACACAAACTGAAGAAAAATAATTGTTGATTCAATTAGCAAACTCTTACCTGAAACAAAACAATTGAAAAATTAGTTGGCAGCTAAAATTCACTATTAACATTAATCACATTATATACAGATAAGGCAACATAATTGTATTAATTGGATTATCATTCAAATAAGGAGAGTTTAAACATGATATATGAGGCATTGAGATGCAAAAGGGGATAAATCAAAATTTGAATTTTTTTCAGGAAACACATATAGATGCATAATTCAGGTTATTATAAAATGATTATTTATTTGAGACAATTATTTTAAGAAATATCAGGTTGGCTTTGGCATGTTTTGAATGGTAAACCATGTACCACCGCATAGAGGGCGCTAAATTTGTGAAAAACATTAAAATAATTAAATATGGATTTATCCCTTTTTGCATCCCCACGCCTAGTATCAAGACAACAGTTTATACAATAGTTAATAAAATAAAAAAAATAGTTAATTAAACAAAATTTAAGGGTACACGTGATGACTTAATATTTTTGTTTTAAACATCGATAAAACCTAAAACATTAAAGTTTATTAGAACTTTAATGTATTGAATTGAACACCCGCTCATGAAGGACTGCTCACCTCATCGTCTACTAGCAATATCTATTAAGATAAGCCATAGACATAGATACAATGAAAACGTTCAAGTGACTGATTTCGTTTTTTTTTTTTAAAGGGATTTTTTTAAATATAATATAATTTATTTATTTATTTATTTAAACCCTGCCGTGCCTGTTCCAGGCAATACGGGTGTTATAGTAGGCAATACGGGTGTTATAGTGTTATAGTGGTAGATTATAGAAATATAATATAATATGTCTTGAATAATAATAGTAAAGATTATATATATGATGAAGAAAATGGTCCGGGTAAAGGGAGAACAATAAACAGTTTTCCCTACTTAAGAGCAATTTTTTTTTACCTCCACCCGGACTATATTTTTCTTCATAATATTAGTAATGTATAATATTAAATTGTGTATGTATATAATGCATAAGTACAGTAAGCCATAATAATGACAGCCAGTGAAGCCGATTTAACTTACTTCCTCATTTTCTGGAATATTTAGCGTTGTATGTTATCAAAATACAATTAGCTATACTAAAATAATAGACTTTCATTTAATATATTATTGTAATTTGGTTGGTAAACATGTTTAGTTTTTTTGTAACTGGAAAAGAATATTATATTTTGGTCCATACTCCGTTACACACACAGAAAAAGTTCTTTATTAAAAAAAAAAAAAAATTAGAACACATTGCTCGTTGTATTTAAACTGATCGTGATACGAGGTATTGGCAAGGTAGAAAACCAATCAGGGAAAAGAGCCTACAATTACAGCGAAGAAATGTAAGGCCTGGAATAATTGAAACAGTTTAGCCAGGTATCTCCCAATGCCACCACTTATTCAACAAACCGTTCTGGTTTCCTGCATAGTCTAGTTTACAACATTTTTTTGTTTTTAGAGTGTCATGGAACATTGCAAAACCGCTATCATTATGCCAATCTATGCTTATTGGCGTTATTGCAGATTAAATAGTCTCAGAGATAATTAGCAGAAATTACGTATTGATCGCTAGATAGTAGTTTTTTTCATTGCTGGTTTTAATGACTTTACCTTTGAATTACCTTGTAACCTTGCAATCGGATGATGAAATAAAAAAAAATGGAATAAACTAATTATATTAAAATAATAGATTTAAGCATTGCTGGTGGTATCTTTGGTCGACATATGTAAGAAAATAATTATTTTTCCAAGAAATTTATTAATGACTGATTTACCAACTCTCTCAGGTTTTTATTGTTAACTATCTTTTGAACACCTAAGTCATGTAGATAAGACATTATCTAACAGTTCCCAACAAGTGTTTTAAAGCCCAAATAGTAGCCAGTCAAATTTATTATCGATATTTGGATATTATAAACAGTCAGATCTATTTCATAAAATGATTCTGCAGGCTTAATATGGTCATGTATTTTTTAGATGTTTGTAGTTTTTCTGTTACGAATGATTTTTAGTATTTTTTCAGGGGTTAAAATATACATGTCTCATTAAAACATTAGTATAATTTGTTTTAATTATTTGTAAATAATTGATTTCTACTTGGTTTTTAAAATGGCATCTAATCTGTGAGCCCGAAATATTGATTTTAATGTTTATTTTATCCAGCATGAAATACAAAGAAAAACAAAATAAATAGTAAAATGCCATATTTACTACTATAATCTATATGATAATACATTATGTTTGTATTCATTCAATATAAAATCTGATAGTAAAACTGAGTTTTTATTTTCTTTAATACTTTTAGACAATAAATAAATTAAATAAGTGTGCAATTTTCTATGCTATGACTTCAAAATATTACTAATTTCTTTAAAAAAAAAAATAAAAGACGAAGAATCTACGTTAAGCATTTTCTGAGATCTAAAGTCTCCAATTTACACTTTTTCTTCTTTCTCTGACACTTCTTTTCCTTTGTTTAATACTAGAGAGTTTGAGGAGATCATTGAATAAATAATCTCTACCATCTCTCTCTACTTATCTTCCAGCTTAAGTACACTATCACGCGAGAGATTCGAAGATGACAAATACAGGCGCATAAATCCACATGATGGAAGCACTAAAGCCAGCCGGAGGCCCTTCCTAGGCTCTTTGACGACAGGAATACGCTATTCGGATGCCGAGGAAGGAGGCTATGTTTGGAATTCAAATCCTCCTGCCTCTGAAGGACCGCCCTGGAAGAGGCAGCTCTCACGTCCTCAACTTCTTGTTAGAATTAGAATAAATCCAACGGTCCTCAGGGCGTATCCATTGAGACTCTGTTTATTTATATCCAGCATGAAAGTCCAAAGATATACAAATATGAATAATGTAAACATTATAATGAGGAGATCGCGGACTGATAGCGGTATTAGTATTGATATGATGAAAAAATATAAAAAGTACTAAGAAAAGCCATTTTCTTTAACTTCTTCATTTCGGAGCAATGCTATAGATCTCAGAAAGACAAACTAAAAAAGGAGAAAATTATTTAAACCAAAAAAGATTAATAAAAGAGAAAGAAGAGTGCTCGGTAGAAAAGCAATATAATTTTATAAATTATCGTTTACCTGAAAGAACTGGAATGATTTTCATATAAAAAATTGAAATACAAACTAATAACTAATTCTTTACTTCTATAAATATCTACTCAATATATAACTTAAAGTATTGATGTGATTATCAACACAAAAAAAAACATTTTCTACATTTGAAATCTACATAAGAAGTTCAATAAAATGGTTAGATATCAAAGTCTTGTATTGATGAGTTAAAAATGTAATGTACTAAAAATAAACACAGATATCTGAATTTTTCCATAACAAATAAAAGTTTAATTAATAATGATTAAGATTGTATTAAATAAAAAATGATTTAAATCCGAATTATATATATATAATTTTAATCGACAAAAATATCATTTGCATAAAAATAAATCAAGTATTTTCTAATGAAACAAAAAATTATACTTATTATTTTAAGATTCTAAACAGCAGATTGCTTCAATTTAATTTTTGATTTATTTGGTAATAACAAAGCAATATTTTATTTCATCTGAAATATGACTACACTTTTCTGTTGTTTTTTTTTAATGTCCATAAAATACACTACAAAATAAAAACAGTAATATTACTCTGAACGTAAACTTAATCATTTTGCGTAAATTTAATTGATAAGATACGATTAACTTCAAGGTACGATACTATAAAAAAATTCCAGACGCTTCAATTTCTGTAGAAATATTTTATGCAAACGCACAAGATACCAAGGCAGAAGATGATTATAGACCATGCCTTTTCGGATTTAGCTGTCGAAAAAAAAAATTAAATCTTTCAAAGTGCAGAAAAAAAGGTCCTTGCATCTCCGTTAGCTGTACGTAAAATACTGTTTATGGCATACGAAGGAAATCCAATGTCCCAAAACTTGAGAAGGTCAAATCTCTAGAGTGGGTCGATCCCTACAGTTTTACAGAAACCGAATATGTATTTACTTTTAGCTGTGACTTGAAATATATTTGCTAATTCATTCAAACAGATCTTAAATATTTCAAGATCTAAAGATTAAAGAAGGGTAAATTGAGTTTTTTAAAAGGACCTTAAGAGAATTTGTTACTGGCTTCACTTTTTCCAATGGCATGTGCTATGCAGGTACTATTTAAACATCTCTATTCTAATTATACCATTATAGCCAAAATTTAGGACTCCCATGATAGCATCGTCCGAATGCAGCGTCTAGATAGCAGCATTAAAGAAACCACAACGTTAAATAAATAATCAACCCAAGGGGCATAGTGCAAGGGTACAGCTTAGGAAAACCTAATGCATCACATTAAAAAAATGAGAGACGTAAGGTGTAGTAAGTTTAAATACAGAGCACCTATCGATGTTAGCACACGAATGATCAAGTAAAATTAATCCTTGGCACAAAGCTTCCCAACAATATTTTCTAGAAATATATTAGAAAATACAGCCAATTTTAAAGTATCTAAAAAAATGAACAAGGCAACCTTAATTTGACCTCACAAACATTACTGCGACCCAACCATTAAAGTAAATTGTGACTCTATGCTGACCAAAAGCAGTTAAGGATTAAACTTAAGTACTTAACAGCTTAGAGGCGGCCACTTCTGTTATAATTTGGGAAATATTTGATAATTTTATTCATGCCTAGGATACTATTACTATGCAAATGGTTACAAGATATTTAGGCTTATGTTGAACAAGATGACTTCTACTAGGAATAGGCTAGCCTAATTCTAAATTAGCCACGCTTATGTTAATTCCGTTAATTCTTAGTAAAAATTCAAATTAGTAAAAACATTTCGTGTTAAAATAAGAAAATTCAAAAAAATAATATAGTAATTTTATATGGAAATGGCCCAGAGTAAAATTCAGATAGTATGATTAATTATACCTGATGATTTTGTATTCAAACTTATTTAATAAAGATTCTAAATGTTATTATTAGTTATGTAACATCCGTGTTGAGATAATATATTCCATACTGGTCAATGAATACCAAATATAAACCTATTTTCTTATTGTTATTAATGGTACATAATTATAGCACTCCGATATAAACGAAACTTAAAATACAATCTGCGGGTTCGTAGCCCAGCAGATGGTCCTAGGATTTATTTAAGGGAGTAAAAAATCCTTAGTTACTCCGTTCTTCGGAAGGGATGTAAAACGGGGGTCCCGAGCATGAACGATGTCAGGTACTCGTTAAAAATCCCTATCCTAATTAAACCTGGATAGGCAAAATTTAGAGCTCCCACTGTAGCATCGTCCGATTAGCCATAGCAGCATAAAGTGACGTTAAATGAACAAACAAACAAACAAAAAATCTTTGTTTCATGATAAACAGAAATATTAATAATAAAAGAAATATTAAAAACATTGAACTGTATACATTTGTTAAGCTTCTAAAAAACAACTCACTACCTCATTGAAGCATCTAGTACCCTGACTGGGGGTTTCCACGTAAATTTATAGAAGAAACATTGCAACATACAAAGAGTAAAATGATCGTAAATTCCGCGTACATTTTTTAACTACTTCAGGTAGAAGAAAAAGGTAAAATAATCATTTAAAACTAACGAGTTTTAGTGCTCTCTATAAAAATACGTAATAAAAACTAGTTAAATAACATTATTTTATTATACTTGCTATCTCAACATCAATCGGCTTTAAAAATTGAATATTTTTTTATCAGGTTAAGGTCTGATAAGAATTTGGTCACTCAGTTCATTCAGAGGGAAAAAATCTGAAATATTTGTTACGTTTGTTTGTTCATTTAACGTCACTTTATGCTGCTATGGCTAATCGGACGATGCTACAGTGGGAGCTCTAAATTTTGCCTAGCCAGGTTTAATTAGGATAGGGATTTTTAACGAGTACCTGACATCTTACAGGCTCGGGACCCCCCGTTTAACGTCCCTACCAAAGGACGGCATAACTAGGGATTTTTTACTCCCTTTAAAAAAGGGGGACCTGGCCTGAAAGAGCGATCTTGGACTTAGTAGTTTGTTACGCTAACCACTGCACCACACGTCGCCACTATTTGTTGCGATGCATGAACTTTACATAAAATTTATTAATTATTTATGAGTGTTATAAAACTCGTAAATAGTTTTAACATGCATTTTAAAATTATTATAAATCTTCCAGTGAGACTTCCTCCGAAATTGAAATAAGATCTTAGGCTCTGCTGTTTTCCATCTGTACACAAATTCTTCGTACAGTTGTACCAGTTTCTTGTTTGTCTTTGTAACATTAAGTAGCCCATTTATTCGAAAGAAAAAAAAAGCATATGAAATAATATGCCACTATATCATAATGTCTAAACGGAAGTCCCAAGCATATGTGGTGTAAAGTACTCGATACAGATCTCTATCCTAATCACACCCAATTAGATAAAATTTAGGATTCCCACTAGCATTCTGCAATAGCCTTAGCAGCATAAAGTGACATTAAACGGAACAAACAATAACCTGTGCCACTACAACCTGTGATCGAGTCCACCTCATTTAGGGTACCCACATTAAAGAGGCTGAATGAGCCCCAGGAGGTTCCTAGATCCCATATGATTCATTTTCGGCCGCTAACAGACTAAATAAAAGTGTTGCCAGCATCAGGATTTTGGCATGGCGACTGACTGTTCTACCACTGAGCTCTCCAATACCAATATCAAAGAACATTATTTATTATTTATTTATTTATTTATGTCATTCATTCTTTTCATTATAACATTCATTAATGGAATATTCGGAACTCTATTTTAAACAAAAAAAGAAATGAGTTTCAGAAAAATCACGTCACTTCAAGACAGCATAATTAATAGGGTCACTTTAAGCGAATCAGTCTAATGACTATCCGTGAAATTTCAAAATACAAATATGCTTACTAGAGTGAAACCTTAAACGAGATATACTCGATCGTAAACATAGAAGACGACACCTGTTAAATGTTACTAAACAGATCTGACAGACGCGAGGAAGGTGTGAAGGCGAGACGAAGAGGCTAGCTGTGTTGTGCAACAGGTGAACTTGACCTGGAACTCGGAGCGACCCCATCCTATCTATGTTTACTCACGATTCCTCTTCCTCCGTGTTTAACATAGTCGTGCCTCCGGACCATTTTTATCAATTATCTATGCAACCGCCCAGAAGATGCGGACGAGGTTAATCTTTATCTAGGGGATGTCCATTGTTACGCCCCACATCACTGGCATTAGATCGGACCACTTCCTCTCCTTACAAGGCCCGTCATGCCCGGGACTTAACACACAATGCTAACAAAATACATATCACGGATATATTATTGTGGTCCGCCTCAAAACCACACGCTTCTCCGCGTCCTAATCATACCACGCTGCGAGGTGGGTGTTAAATTAAATATCCCAGCACTGTAGGAAATATCTGCTTTTAGAAATAATATCACTACTTAAGTTACATTAAATTGAATAAATAACATAATAGTGTAATTGTTTTATATTATAGTAATTAATATAATATTTATTGAAAAGCATACAGATGTAACGTAGAATAGCTGGTTGCTATTTTGTTCAGCTTAACAACAATAATCTGTAATTTTCTTGCACCGGAGTAAGATATTTTTAACTTTTTTATCATTACTACTAATAAACTACGTTGTTAACTCATTACGTTAATTAATGTTCAAATTGGCTAAAACACTAAAGATCTTATTTCAGGTAGGGAAATCAAAAGCTGCCACCGTTTAATAAATATACTAATTTCAAGTCAATTTAGTTGACTTCATTATTTTTGTTGAAATTTTACAATTTTAAATTAGGCTCACAGGGTCAAGAATTGACTACTTTCAAGGATGGACATCTGATGGAACATTATCAATAATAGATCAGGTTAAACCAGATTGAACTGTTTTAAACTTGAATACTGAATTAAATTCAAGATTTTATTTTTTCAAATTTAAAAATTTCTATTTTCTATTTAGGTGTTGCATTGGAACCCGAGGATGATGGTTGTAATCATCAGAATTACAACTTTTCAATTTAAAACAATATTCTATTATTTTTTAATACTTATAAGAGAAAAATCTAATCAGAACAACCGAACTTTTTTTTAGAATGGAATAAATAAATAACTATTTACCACAGTTACAATTGTCCAGGATGAAAAATACTCGATTTTTCCCCCAAGAACTAATTTGCAAAATCAGAAACCACGACTGTTGTGACGCCTTGTACTCGTCTACTTATAAAACCACATATAGCCAATAAAAAACGTTTAAAAGATGTACTAGATTAATGGGCTCATCATACTAAATTAACCATTGCATCAATTACTTTTACACCTATCTTATGCTCAGATCTCAATAAAAACGGGAATGTTCTTTTAAAATATTATCACGGCAATTTAATTGTTTAATTAATAATAATTTACAGCGTCATAAACCGGCTATGGCTTTGCTAGTACATGCCATAAAGGTAATTTATAGGCTTGTAGCACTAGCAATGACTGGGCGAAGTAGATCGTGCTTCGAAGCTAGATAGTGAACAGAAGTATGGACTGAAGGGTTAGGCTTGCGGCACATCCTCTCGGACAATTCCAATGCTGATGGTTATTCTTTGGCAATCTATTGTCCCTGCCGCTTGGGACTGTTTCCGGCCGTTATGTGCAAAACATGCGTTTGAAATGGCTTTACTAATGATCTTCGATGAATAATTTATATTTGTCCGGAAATATATCTAAATAAAAAGAGACAACGTGTGTTAACTTTAGTGGGCATGAATAATAAATTTGCACATACACTTCAAATTGATCTAGTCTATAAATCGTTAAAGGTAAAACTATAACCTGCTATATATTTCCCAAAAGAATTTTAATGATTTATACTTTATTATATCTAGAATAGACAGCAGACTGAGCTGCTGAAAGTTTCGGATACAAATCCGGCAGAGGCAAGTTAATTAATTATTTCTACGGACTACATCTACGGATGGTCCCGGCAGACTTTGTAGACGAGGGTCTACTGGGCTCGCTCACCGAACCTCTTTACATCAATTAGGGGAAAAATCTGTCGGTTCTTCGTGATCGCTGGCAAAACACCTACTTACACAACTGTTGTCCTAGAAACAGTACAGTCTCTACCATTACTGAACCCAATACTTCATGATTTGTACTAGTGCGGTATTTTTTGATTTGTACCTTGAATTTTATACAGGAAGAAGGGTTAAAGAATTATATGATTGTTTCTTCAAAATTTACTGGTTGTTATGGTATTTCTATGGCGTAAAACATCTAGGTTGATTAGTGTTCGATCTATGTAATAAAACGGAATATGATTTAAATAAATAATTAAAATAAAATAAATAAATTAGTTAGAATTAGCACATTCATTTTACTTAATTTCTGTATCATTCACAATAATGTAAAAATAATTTTAAAAATCTTTAACATCCATCAATGAAGCCAATGACCTTTAATTTGCTGTACTAAATGCTTAAGATGTAGTAATTGAAAGATTACCGAAACTACTTGCGAAATAAAAGATAAATAAAAGAATGAACTCCTAGACAATGAGTGCTAAGCGGACGGACAGATCTATTAGCAACTTGTTGAGCGGGCCAATTATAATAAAGACTTAAATACTGTATTTAAATGGACAGCTTCTTCAGGCCCGGGAGAAGGTTGAAAGCTCTGAGAAGACCATCTTTCCACTATCAGATTAAATCGGTTAGCCAACTCACGCATAGGTTATTAAGACAGGTTACAATCCAGATCATTTATTGCCACCTGCGAACTTAGTTGTCTGGTGCAAGGTTGGCATCTTTATTACACATCAAACCTTACCTAACTTGGTTAGCTTGCGATCTGACTGATAATTTTCTTAATAGCAGAGCATTTATTGCAGCTCTAATCGTAACCACTACTGTAAATGTTCGAAATAAGTTTTTTATTATTCTAGATATATTCTAAAGTATTTTAAAAATTATCATAATAGGTCACCTTATATTATTTAAAAACCTATAATTGAGCTACTTATTTACCCAAAATACCCTGTGTGGTATGAATAATTTTAAATGCCTTTTCTGATATCTATGAAAAATTAAATACATGCATAGGATTTCAAATTGCCATGTGGGTTAAAACGTTTGTTAAAGTGCATTTCCTAACGAACCCAAAATCCAACATGAGATTCCTCATGCATCTCTCAACCTCACGGGTGACTCTCGTCGGCCTAGTGGAGAAAACTCACAACGACCGGATGTTGTAGTATTGGCCGTAATGCTAAAAATTACATCACAAATAGTGTTGGCTTTCCTCAATGCCAACCTCATTGGTTCGGCATTGGTCTTCGGAGAAAGTAATATAGGTCCTCGTTCGTCTTCAGGGTCTGAACAGCTATTGTCCTTGTATCTAGACCTTTCTAGATATTTTTCGATGCCCTTAAACTTGAACTTGATAGTACATAGATAAGAAGAACGTTGTTAAATCGGACCAAAAGGCTGAAATTCCGCAAGCATATATGTTTACATGGCGACCGCATGTTCCTGAGTTCCTGAAATGAACGCTCTCTTCAAAATAGAATTTATATATTTAGTTGTGTTACTGTAAATAATGTTTGCTGTTTTCAATTTTTTTTTAAGGAAGTAAAATAAATAAATGATATTATGTATTTTGAGTTAATATTCGATCCCACACCTGATCTCGGTCCCAGACACAGTTTCAAAATTCGGAGGCGGGTTGCTTAAGGATGGTCTTTTGTTTATACTCCATTAAAATGCTACTCAAATTAGTACCATTTCGACCAACAGCAACAGTTATTTATCGCCGCTTATACATGTGTCCTCTAACAAATTGGATTTGATAAAAGAAATAAGAGAAACAAAAGCTATCGTAGATGGGATCCTATAACAATAACTCATTTCTACAATACAAAAAGAATTCGACAGTCTCTTGTAACGATCCGAAAAACAAATGAATCTTAATCTTCTTTAATGGGTTCAATAAATTGATCTGACGCTACGCACTCTCTCAGTCGTTGGAACTGATTAGAAAAGAGCCATTGTAATGAATAACTTATTTAATAGTATACATATGTAAATTGATAACAGGCGCTTACTTTTATTGTCATATTACTCTTTTTTTTTACATTTTATGGTTTATACTTCAGAGAAAAATTACCAATAATAAGTGGCTAATATTGTTACTGACATCCAAGATAGGTTTCTCTATTATATAAAAAAATATTTCCGACATGTAAATTTATAATAAGATAGTTTAAAGTTTTACATAAAAAATATAAGACATAGATGACAATAAAGTTATACACAGGTATAGTTAAAAGTATAAACCAGAAAGCCTGAAGAAATGGCAAGTAAGCATACCATAAAAAAAACAAAGATGAGTACTAAAGAAAAATTGGCATTATAAAAATTACAGTAAAATACTATTTAATCAGGCATAATAATGTTTTCATGAAATAAAGAATATAACGATTAAAAAACAACGGAATTCGAGTGATTTGGATAATTATGCATTATGAGAGTTGGTCTGCTGTTACAAAATATAAATATTAAAAGTCATAAATATTAAAAGTTTGTATCAATCAAGTAAACATACTTTGAGAATGAACAATAAACATCGTAAGTTTTTCTTGTTTCCAATAATAATGGGTACGCAGATAATGTTTTGCTATGTAGCTAAAGCAAAATAGTTTAATAATTCAATGTAACAAAGTTATCAATATAACATTCCAAGAAATTTTTTTTCTATTTTCGAAGGTTAAGCCCTTTTAAAGCCATAATGAAATGGGTGTCATTCACGAGGAACGTCCCGCAGAAGTGGAAGGTTTAATTAGAAACTGAAGTAGCATGCCCAATAACTCTATTTACAGTTCTGCACAACAGTTTGAATAGTTAATGATAGTGGTAGGTATTTTGAGATGAGGAGGGAGAGTAAAGATATATAAAATAAATGAATCCCCTTGGACCGAGGAGTCAAATGCTTTAATGAGATAACCTCTCTCCACGAATTAAATTAAATACTTTAATTAAATAATTTAGAGATAAAAGAAAGTGAAGCTTTATATAGAAATCATGAATGGATTATTTGATAATATGGGCAATTCAGAAGTTAAACAAGAAAAAACTGAATAAAAAGCCAAAAAAAAGTAAGATAAATGTAGTCGGAAGTTGATTTAACCTTGTTTATGTCTAATATATTATTAATTAATTAGACTTGTTTAAGCAACGCAAAATCAATGAATTGTATTTTCAAAAAGTATGATTTTAGATAATTGAACTGCTGAACTATTTACATATATTACATCAACACCTTCCTTCTTCCAGAAAGATGAGTTAAGATCTGTGAATGAGTGGATCGAATCTCGGAGGAGTGGTCACTTCTTTCTTCTTAGGTTCTCCATCCTCTTCTGCTCATCCTTTATGTGAAGGCTTGATGTAAACTCTGTTCCGTCGATACCTCTTTCCACCAACATCAACTGTATATGATCTTGGGGAGTGACAGCTTGGTCTGAGACCGATGCTTCACCTCTCCTGTCAGGTCTCAACTGCATCAATACTTCCTGATCCTGCCGAAAGGAAGGGAGAGGCTGGGCTGTCCTGTCGTAGTACCTCTTCTGTATTGTTTTCTTTCTATCTATTTGTTCAGTTACTCTGGTGGGTATGTAAGGTTCTGATTTCTTGGCCACTACTGGTAGTGTTGATCTCAATCGGCGTGACATTAACCTTTTTGCTGGACTACTATCCATAAGTTGGGTTGGAGTATTTCTCCAATTAAGTAGTGGTATATGGAAATCGGTCTTGTCTTCTTTGCAAGTTTTCATCAATCTTTTAGCAATCTTGGCACTGCTCTCTGCTTTCCCATTACTCTGATGGTGGTAAGGTGAAGAGCTTGCCATTTCAAATCCCCAATCTTCTGGAAAAATCTTCTGAGTACCACTGTTCATGACCACAACCTCAGGAACACCATACCTGCTGAATTGCCTTTTAAGGGCGTTGATGACACTAGAGCTTGATATTTTAGAAAGGTGGTCAACTTCAAAAAAATAAGAAAAATAATCTGTTATCAATAAATAGTTTTGCTTATTGAAATCAAATATGACAATAGCAACTCTCTGCCATGGTCTTGTTGGTGTTGGATGGGATTTAAGAGGTTCCTTGGGTTGTGGAGGTTCCAGTTTCTGGCAAACATTACATTTTTGAACTTTCTCACGAATGTCATTCTTCATTGCCGGCCAATATACTATTTCCTTTGCTTGTCTGATGCATGATTCTGCCCCAATATGTCCTGAGTGAATTCTCTCCAATAAAGCAGACCGGATAGCTTTTGGAATCACTACTTGTCCACTCTTTAATATAACCTCTTCTTGAATTGTAAGTTCTTCCTTAAAATTCCAAAAAGCTTGCAGTTCTTTCTTAAGTGCAGATCGCTTCTCTGGCCAATCCTTTTGAATGAAGCCAACCAATCACTGCAAGTCAGAATATCGAACTTCGACTTATTCTTGTCCTTTGCAGAGGACTCTGGTTCAATTGCTCGAGACAAATAGTCTGCAATAAACATTAGCCTACCAGGCTTATAGGTGACAGTCAAATTGAACTTCTGTAATCTAAGAAGCATGCGCTGAAGTCTCTTAGGAGCTGCTGTTAGATTTTTCTTGAAAATAATTTCTAAAGGATTGTGATCGGACTCCACTTGAATGATAACTCGGCCATATTTTATATATCGGCCATATAAGTTTGAAATTTTTCACAACCAAAAACGATGTCTAAGCACTCCTTCTCTATTTGAGCATAGTTCTATTCAGCCCTTGTTAATGCCCTGGATGCGAAAGCCACAGTTTGCCCGCCTTGAAGGAGAGTCGCTCCTAGTCCCACTTGGCTGGCGTCACACTGGAGAGTTACTGAAGCCGCTGCATCGTAATATTTCAAAACTGGAGAACATGTGATGAGTCTCTTCAAGTAAGTGAAGGCTTCCTCCTGGGGTTGCTGCCAAGCCCATTCATTTTCGTTGATCAGAAGTCGTCTTAATGGTTCAGTACTCTGAAATTTTCGGCATGAACTTCGAAAGATAGTTGACCAACAAGAGAAATCTCTGAACATCTTTCTTCTAAGGCGTGGGCACCAATTTTATGGCTTCCACTTTTTGTGGATCTGATTTTAACCCATCCTTACTAAACACATGTGAAGTAGTTGATAAGTATGGAATATGCTGGATTGCTGCTGGTGGCAACCTTGAACAAATGGTACTCCGCCAAACATTTCATCAAATAATATCATTGGGGTTAGAGCTTATGTATCACCAGAAATTATGGAAGCCGAGTATTCCCTTTGCAAAAAATCTCCAGGATTGCCATACACTTAGACTTCCCGTGGCCCTTTGACGGTGCTCGTGGAATAACCGTTTGTGCTCCAGTATACTCTTCCCATGCTCAGCTTTTAAATGGATCAGTATGGCATCTTCCCATGTAGCAGGAGCAGCTGTGTTGTTGTCTTGAATGAAACAAAGAAATTCACCATTTTCTCCATATTCAGTGATACAAACTCTTAGTAATTCAGCAAAGTATATGGTTGATATGGACCATTTCTTCTCAAGGGCATCGATTACTACATGCTAAAAAAAGCTTTTGATCATCTTGTAAATTATTGCGAAGAACCTGAAAGACGTCAGATTCCATGTGACCTGTGGTAATGGTTCGCAGAAGGGTATCCACCTTAGAGCTGGTATCTCAGAGAAACGAAGAGATTACCAGGTTAACATCGAACCTGTCTTTGCAAATGCTCATAAGCTTGATTCTCGAGCAAAGTTTGGATTCCAAATGAGCCTGGCTTTCGCTTGCTCCGAACCCTGGGTTTCTCATCCCAAACATATTGAAATGACAAATATTGCAAGAAGTATTCAAGTTAATGTAGATCCGACTGGTCTCGCCCCTGGAGTGCATACCACTACGGTAAAGGGATAAGATGTCAAATGCCCAGACAAAGGACCAGTTTTTCATTTTGAAATCACAGTAGTCATCCCGCATGTTTTAACGAGCATGATTTCACCCCCGCAATTAAAGTTTTCTTCTGTTCTTTTCAAAGCAGGAGAAGTTCACAGAAATTTCTTGATGGTTTCAGATCAGGTATCCTATGCAGTCGTGAAATTAAATGTACTTAATGATGATGGAGTAGGAAATTTCATCATTCATGGAGTCCAGTTGAAACCCAAGAGAGCTTGTAAAACATTGGAGTTCCACAAAATGGTCCCTGCTAGTCCGCACACAGAAGCTTGCCTTGCTTAAACAAGTATAATTAATTATTTAAATTAATTATTATTAATTAATTATTTATAATATATTAGACATAAACATGGTGTTAGGTATATAAATCAGGCAGAGAAGAAGATGTCTCAGATACCAGTTCCAGAAAACTTGAGGTTAATGGAAATGTCCAAGAAAACTGAAAACACTTTAAAGAGATGTGGGCAAGCTATGCCGTGGTCACAGGAGTTAACAAGAAAGGAAAAAGGGTTTAAGTGGCAACCTGCCTTTCAATCCTAGCTAAGGATGGATTTAAAAAGTTTCTATCTTTGTTGATGTAATATATGAAAATTTTTTCAGCTGTTCAATTATCTAAAATCATACTTTTTAAAAATACAATTCATTGATTTTGCCTTTCAATTTATTGAAAATGTTCAGGCAAAATCAATGAATTGTATTTTTAAAAAGTATGATTTTAGATAATTGAACAACTATTTTCATATATTACATCAACAAAGATTAAAAATTTTAAATCCATCCTTAACTAGGATTGAAAGGAAGGTTGCCACTTTAACCCTTTCTTGTCAACTCCTGTGACCACGGCATAGCTTGCCTACATCTCTTTAAAGAGTTTCCAGTTTTCTTGGGCATTTCCATTAACCTCAAGTTTTTCTGGAACTGGGATCTGAGACATCTTCTTCTCTGCCTGATTTATATACCTGACACCATGTTTATGTCTAATATATTATAAATTTAAATAATTAATTAGACTTGTTTAAGCAAGGCAAAATCAATGAATTGTATTTTTAAAAAGTATGATTTTAGATAATTGAACAACTGAACTATTTACATATATTACATCAACAAACCTTAACTAAAGCTTCTCGAGGTACTCCAAACCAAAACCAACAGGAACAGATTACAGTAGAAACATGTTTCCTGGTTGCAATTTACCAGCAGTAAACAGAATCATAAACTTTAAATGAAATTAATAAAGAAAGGCTCTAAATATACCAACATATGGAAACAAGTACTAGATGTTTTCCCACAAAGTTCACATCTGCCATTCCAGATGTCTTACTATTTTTCCGATTCTTTTTCTTTATGGGAACCTATTTTTTGCATATAGCTAAACCGCTGGGTTCACTGACTCAAGCTGACCGCAGTCGGCAAATAGAAAACACGATTGCCCAACTTATCTACGCCGTATGTGTTTACATGATGCATTTATTCCCGCCCAACAATTTCGTACACGAAGCAAAGCAGATAGGAAGAACATAGGCAAGTAAGGCAACCTTGAAAGTATTTCGAAAAAGAGAAACAATTATTTAAAACATTCGGAATCATCACCTATGCCAATAAAAAAATATATAGTAATAATCATTCGGATAAGACATAAAATACGAAGGCATAATATAGATTAGTGAGCTGTACACTCATGTTCCAAAAGTATCGAATGTAGAATTACGATGGTACATTTTATGGCTCCTTATTAACATTGTAACTCATAATCATCTCACAACACAATTATAATCATAGGACTATAAGCTCATACTGAGATGCTTTAATAGTAAATTATTAACATTTTTATTTTAATCCTTTTGGAAATGGCAGCTATTTTTTAAAGCTGTACAGATAATAAAAGTTCGCGAAAACGAGAAGTTTTCTAAATTACTCAATACATGGACAACAACAGATTGTCCAAGATCTTTCAAATCAATTTCAGTTTTCTAGCTGAATTCTTTCTGGAAAAAGTCATACATGCCCAGCTAATATCTTCCTGTAATTATAAATCAACATATCGTCAAAGTTATCAAATAAAAATAAACAAAATTCGATTTTCAAAGAATAACAAGTGTAGGAATAATGCCTCTACCTAATTATTTTTTGTTTTAATACTAACACAATAGCACAAGAACTTTTTATATATATTATTAGTAATTTATACTATGAAAATTACACTCTCAAAATTGATTTAGTCTTTTTTTTTAATATTAGATGGACTACCAGATAAAGATTGAAAATTCAACACATAATGTTTTTTTTTGTTTTTTTTCTCATCCTCCAAAAATATGATTTACAATACGATACAAATTTACAGAAATTCCTGAAAATGCTTCAATATAAACCAAAGCCTTCTGTTACCTTTCGGTATTTTAAGGCGTTACAATGGGCTGAGTCCGCTGAAGGCGGTAACACATAATGTTCCCAACGTAAGTTCATTATAAATTAAAACTTTAAACGGGGTAGTAATAATGATTAATTATAACGAAAAAGTATTTTTCTATTTTTCAAGTAACAATATTTATTTTGGAATATCAGATAAAAAAATTTGAAGTATAAAACTCCAATATAAATATAAATATTAAGGCTTAGATACCCTTCCTAATAATTATTATAGTTAAAAATTACCTATCCCCAAAGGAAGCTCAAATAGTCACATATTTGTGTGATTGAAACACCAGAAGTTTTAGAAATAGAAGCCTTAAAATAATGTTAAGTGTTTTGGAGTAAATACAGGCCGCCTTAAGAAAACCGCTAGGAAAGGGCTGAGCAAACAGTAATAAGACGGCCGGGGTTCCTCAATATATCTTCACCATCATTTGGCTACCGATAAATTTCTCACCTTCACTTGAGGGAAGGCAAATTCATTTGGGGCGGTCTGATGATGTTTGAATAAGGAGATTTCTCAGAGGTCCAAATGACGAACCCTTGATATCATACTGTTATCAGTATAAGCGAAAGACTATCCAGGAAGTTCAAATCTACAATAAAATCGATAACGTCAAGTATGTTATTATTGTTACTAATAAACACCTTGTTAAACAAACAAGTACTTAACCGGAAGAGCCTCTTTATGTGCTAGAGGGGTTACATACCGGGCTTATAGCAGCCATCTGGCCTAAATGATAACCAGAACATACAGGAAAAAAACAGACCTCTAAGAGAAGACGGTTGTGCTCCCGTCACATTGATGGTTACCATACCACTTGTAACTGGCGGGATAAATTGCATCGACGTCAGCTACCAAAGTGATATCAAGTCAATGTGTATCCGACCCAAAAGAACGCGATGAAGCAGATACAGATATAAGGTTTCTGTATAAATATAAATACCACCTTGAGTTTCAAAAATATTGACAGGAAAAAGGAAATATGGCTGTTCTTGTATAATAACTGTATATTAGATTTGGTTAAAAATACGCAGATACAAAAACAGAGCATAGAAATTCATTTAAAATCAGTGGGTATCGTCAAACGTATTTTACTTATGACTTTATATGGTGTTTTGTGCACTATAAATGACTATTTATCAATTTTAAATCAATTATCAATCATAGAAATCGTTATGGATCGAAGACGAAAAAGAAACTTTTATCCACATTCCATACTTTGCAATTGTATCGATTATATAACAGCAATGTTCCAGCATAAATTCCTTATTTTATTTTCTGAAGTTAATAAACACTCACTACTATAGCTTATAGTAATTACTTTTTCCATTTGCATTGAGTAATTTTAATTTGTCGATACTTATTTATTAAATTTATAAAATTAAAGCGAATGTATCTCCTTCAGATGATGTTAAGAAAAAATAAGTTTAATAAAAATATACGGGGTACAAAAGATTATTTCTTAATAAAAATGCAATAACCTATTTTATAGAATCATTAGGGACAAGTCCGAAAAAGAGTTGCGGGAGAGATCATCTTGACAGATATGATCGGTTGTTAAGGACGAAATTTTATCCGATATTGGATCATCCCTTAAAATACGAGCAATGGTCCTTTAACTCACACCATTCAATTAGTAATGCTAGAATTGAGAATTATGTCACTAAAAGCAAATACTCCATAACCAATGTACTAGAAATAAACGACACAATGGAATATCTTTTTAGGTTTTTAGGCTTGTTTTCTAATTTATTTACAACGGGATTTTATGACGTATGTACAATAAAGACTTTTATTCTTCTCTTTTTTCTTTTATTAAAAGACTTTACAAAGACAAATTGTTTTTCACTTTTATGTCCTTTTTATGTGGCCTTTTATTTTTTTCAATTAAATCTACTTCGTAGAATGAACGTTTTAAATTTCAACTTTACGATTTCAAAGACATTCACTGAATATTTATTTGGATAAACAAGTAAAATAAGAGGTTCCATAAAAAAACAAGGGAAATTGGACAAGAGACAAATTTAATATCACATTCGAATCCAATTTAGACTTTGTTTTTAGATTATTTAATCAAGACAGTTCTCACTACTATACGGATAAGCTGCCGAATAAATATTAAAATCCGGTTTTGCTCAGATTTTCCTGTATATTTTTTTGTCATTCAGAACAAATGGCTGTTATTTGGAATAGAAAATGGTTGACAAATCTATTATCTCAACTAATCATCCTACTGCCTTCATAATAATAATAAAATAAAGTGGAAATTATATAAATAAAAACTAAAAAAAATTAAATTAGGAAATCTTTATTATTTCTTTCTGTCTAAACGAAATTTGGTTCCATTTAATGGAACTAATGAAGCGAATATATTGACCGATTATTATTATTTAACAATCAACTATCCTATTTATTTATTTTTTAAGTTTAATAAAGTAGGGAGGTTGGAGTTATATTTACAGTACTTAAGACAATAAATAGATGGTTAAGGAAATACGCGTGGAGTTGGAACGAGTAGAGACCGCGACACAGCGGGGCAACACTAGCCTGGTATTCTCGCGCCGTTTCCTCCAATTCCTAAAAGATATCTCCTCCAGCCCCAGTTTATCGATTATCCTTTATACATGTTTGAATAATAATACTTATAATTATTATGTAAGATGTTTTAGTTATTTAGGATATATTAGTACAGTTTTAATATATCAATCCTAATACGAAATCACATACATATAAATCAATATTATACTATTGTAGTTATACTAAGAATATCTTAGATAATTAAAATTAAAAGTTTTAATAATATCAATATTATTATTTATATTTTCCATATTTTAGTTCTTTGTATTTTTTAGTTATTTTATTATAAACATATATAATCAATTCACTGAATGGTAACGGGGACTACCATTAATTAATGTTTACTAGTAACCATTAATCTATACTTAATATGGAACATTTATTACAGTCACGTTCAAGCTACTTACTTGTATATATCACAAGATATGATAGAACAAAATTTAATGATAGTTCATCGACTTTACAATAGGACTTGCATTCCAACCTTTTTAAAAAAAGCCCTTTTTTGGGTTACAAAAACGAGAAAACATTTTGACAAAAAAAAAATTATCTTTAAATTAATCTTAATTATCATTATTATTTGTATAATGCTAAATGCCTATTGAGTAACTACATTGTAGATTTAACAAAAAGAAAAAGATCTATCGAGTCTATTATGAATTTCAAATAAAATGCTAGGTAATTTTAACATAATTTATACTAATGTATGTACCCCGGAGGTAATGGACACCATGTCCACAAAATAGATAATATTTTAGGTAAATTATTTTTAAATAAAAACAATAATCAATATATCTTATTAACTATCAATGTCAATAATAAGAATAAGAATTGTCTCTATACTATTTCTATTTAAAAAAATTACAGTGAAAAATATCAAATTTCGCAGTGGATCCTTGGGACCTATTGTTTGGGATTTAATTTTTGAAATCGTATTATTCGGAAATATGCTGTATATTATTTTTTCGAAATCGTGTGCACCACCATTATTTGGACCATTCTTCCTCTCACCTTTTTATTATTTTTATATTTTAATTGGATTTTTTACTATGGTATCCAACCATGAGGCAGACAATCTCAGTACTCCTTTGGATATGTAACAGTTCGTGAGTAGAACTCTTACCTAGAAAAGATCATCCAAATGATTGTCTTACTGAGCCTTATTAGCGATGAGTGTGGCAGACTTCGCAGAAGAATGAAGGGTACGTGAAAGAAGAGGCTTAGTACTTAAGATAATTGCAGCTTCAAGCAGGGATATGCCTGAAAGGAATACTCGGTGAAAGGTAGAAGAGAGTTGGCAAAAGGATAGAGAGAGGATAGGAACTAATATTGCATACGATGTTTAAAATGGATGAAGATTACACCACCATAAACCATAACACCACCCCACCATAAACCATAACACCACCCCACCATAAACCATAACACGACCCCATCATAAACCATAACAACACCATAAACCATAACATCCCCATAAAATTTAGGTCACATTTTTAAAACCTTTATTTTCTTTCCTCCTACTTCCTAATAAAATGTTCGTGCCTATCCTTTAGGATTCATCATGCACGACCTTGTATCGAAATAGATACTTCTAGTATTGAATATTACCAAGAAAAAAATCCGGAATCATTAGATTAGCGGAGCACTTGCATGGTGGTTGAGACCACCTCGGGTACAGACCACAACAGGTTTTTATAAGCCTCCCCGAGATTCCTAAAGTTATGTTTCCGACATGTGTTCCTTCTTGGCAACACTACTCCACTTGATATATACCTCCAGCCTGAGTCTCTTTTTGACTTCTAGGCTTTTTAGTCAGTATTTATTGCTTTTATTTATGGATTATGTGTCGCGCCTTCCATTAAGAATATAAATCTAGTTTGTGTTAATTGCTCCCAGACATACATATGTTACACAATGGGATGTAGAGTTTACCTCTGAATAGGAGATTTATCTTATAAATGTAAAAGTTGTTCTTTCTTTAAAAAAATCTTGTTTTTTTTTTTAAAGTATAAATAAACATACATCACAATAAGAATTATTGTTATGGAAATTCTTAACCCGTGTACTAAAATAAAATAATAAGAACTCCTTTATCCTGAGCACCTCTCTTCCTCCTGAATAACCTACAATGCGTCCATTACGATTAAAATGGAAATAATTCCGGCTATAATTGTAATTTCGATATGTAATTTTTTTTTTTTTAATGTTAACCTCGATGGGAAAAAAGATTATCGAAGTTCTTTTTTTTTTTTTTTTGTTAAGTTCGTCTTAAAGGGAAAACACTGCCGAAGGGTATGATGCAATGGGATTTATATTAAACGTCTATGAATAATCTTATATAAAAAATAAAAATAAAATACCTGTATAGCTCATGAAGGATTCAGGACATGATACTGTACTCTTTATGAGCCAACGGTTGAGCAGAGTAGCGAATCATTTATTCACCATTCAAACACAGGTTTTGACAACAATAGGCAATATTTTCTATAACCTTCTTTTAATCTTCTCGTTCTAGGTCATTTTCTTATTTTCGTTTTGAGCCTTCTACATTAGGTCGTCTTCCAGTCCAGTCTCTTCTTCCGATATTGAAATAGGTTGTTCTCACCCGTACACCATAATCTTTGTAGTATGGGAAACTATTATGGGTCATTCATTAGCTGAGAAAACCATTCTCGGAGAGGTCGTAAAGTTCGGTTCTCCTCAGAAAATTAGATCTTAGTGACTAAAAGGTTTAAGAATGCAGTGCAAGAGGTTATTCGACTTTTTGAGTTCACATATTTACCCCTGATTTTACCGAATAAAGGTTACCCATATAGAGACTGGGTGAGTTCGAGGAAGTTTTCCCAGGTACAATAACGTCACCCCGTGACTGATAACAGAATAAATCATTTACCTTCCACAGCCGGTGTGGAATTTGGAACGTTCAGCACAGTCGATAAGCCCTCTACACATAAAACTCCCCTAAACCTGGTTTAAAAAATAAATTAAAATTTACACTGATTTCCAAGAATAAATCGTGAAATCGTTTCTTTGATGTTTATTTACGGAACCTAAACGTCCTAGAGAATATTTATTATTATCGGTAATTTTTTTTTAATGGGAACACATAAAAAGAATGCGGGCACATTAAACTTAACAAATCTAGCTTCATAAAACCTAAAACACAGGCGCTCCAATAAAAGCACAACAAGAGTTGTAAATAATAGCTATAATAGATGCCGGCGATGAGGCTCGCCCAGGGAAAGGCTGCTCCATGAAAAATGGCCAATTCCTGTCATATATATTTTTTATCCTAATCTTCTGAATATCTGCGTTGACATCTTCCGATTATGTTAAATTTATCTCTGGAATTCTTTTTTCAATAAATAAAGAATTGTAAGCTTCCATTTGAGGCGAAAATTGAATTCTAAAGGATTCTTCTCTCGGCAAACGTAAATCACGTGTGGAAGATGTGTGTCTCTGTATTTGTCAGCGGATTCCTCAATTTATTTTGGTGAATTGGGAAGTATTTCTAGGTCCCCGGAATTCAAAATAGTTAAAAATTATTGTTTCTTTATTTGTTTTGAAATAGAGTTTGCTAGTAGAAAATTTAAAATGATTCACTAATTATATAATAAGAAAAAAATATAATTTAAATATTTTCATGCAAATAAAATTAGACTACAAGCTCTGATTAATGAGGATTAATCTATTAGAGATTATTTCATATTTACTTACAATTTCACTCATAACATTAATATATCTGAACACTTGTACGGATAAATTTATGATGTTAGATTTTACTTTTATTTCATTTTCTTAAAACATCATGGTATTATTATGTATCGTAATTGAAATAGTCTTGGGGATTTTATATTCGAATCCTATCTGTCAAACACGTCTCCACCATAACTCATTGAGTTAATTTCTTCTATTTACTATTTTAAGTGCTCTATTGGCACATCAGTGACGGACACACTACCTATTTCTTCGGATTGGAACAAAAAGGAATGTACATCCAAGAGATGAGTTTTGAACGCAGCGTTGTCACAGTTGCCGCCTGCTTAATGAAGCCATAAAGACGTCAGTTCCAATCTTGCCAACGATTCGACATCCAATCATCAATTTGCCACACTAATCGTAGCCAACTGGCCCTTTCCCTCCCTTCCGAGAATCTAAAAAGTGTTATTGGAAACGCTGTTGGGAGCATTAAGCGTGGTTCTTAGGAGTTAGGAATGAATGCATTTAATGTTGATAGGTTTTGCGATTTCCCACAATTTTTGAACATACGAAACATACGAATAGACCTCAGGATAGTTTTGTAAATTAGAATATTGTTTCCGGTCGAGATTTGAGAAGTTCTGTATAGTTGGTTGGATCTTCTGTTCAGTTATTTTCTTTTAAGTCTTGCGTGGCGTGAGTCTATTGCTTATGGTGATACCAAAGTATAACACTGTGACTTAGTAATAATAATATATTTTATTGTAAATTATAGAATTGTACTATACAAAATAATAAAATATTCTGTTGAAAAAAATGCTAAAGATGGCCAGTACGGGAAGTGCTACTTGGCAATCATTCCTCGTTGTCGTGCTCGAGCTCTTCCTAATGATAGATGAACTGACGAAACGTTGGCTTGTTAGACATATATTGCTATATGAAGATATCCTATCTATATCCTAACAATAATTTATGGGTCTTTTTTCTACGCCTAGCTATTGATAGTTGATAATTCCTTAGCGTTGTTAAGTACTGGAAAAGCGTTAAATACTTAAGTTCTGAAGTTTTATGAGACATAAGCGTGTAAAAAATAACCACATTATGGTGAGAATAGCCGAAGAGCAGGAAGGGTGCAATAAACTGATTCAGGTAACCGAAATTTACACCTCGTTAGTGAACCCGTCGCTGGAGATGCATAATGCATGAAGCGCCTCGGAGGGATCCTATCTCCCACTGCCCCGCCAATCTAGAAGTAGCTATAATAGAGAGATCACAGTCCAACTAATAACAGACCAATACAGCAGGAGGTGGCTCCATTAGCACTCACTTTATCCGAGCATATGTCATTTCAGTCGAATAAGGAAACCTGGCTTGTTAGACATATATTGCTATATGAAGATATCCTATCTATATCCTAACAATAATTTATGGGTCTTTTTTCTACGCCTAGCTATTGATAGTTGATAATTCCTTAGCGTTGTTAAGTACTGGAAAAGCGTTAAATACTTAAGTTCTGAAGTTTTATGAGACATAAGCGTGTAAAAAATAACCACATTATGGTGAGAATAGCCGAAGAGCAGGAAGGGTGCAATAAACTGATTCAGGTAACCGAAATTTACACCTCGTTAGTGAACCCGTCGCTGGAGATGCATAATGCATGAAGCGCCTCGGAGGGATCCTATCTCCCACTGCCCCGCCAATCTAGAAGTAGCTATAATAGAGAGATCACAGTCCAACTAATAACAGACCAATACAGCAGGAGGTGGCTCCATTAGCACTCACTTTATCCGAGCATATGTCATTTCAGTCGAATAAGGAAACCTGTTTTTATACCTCTTTTTTCTCCTATCCGAATAAGGGAGATCGGGGATGCGAGGATCAAGTATCTTAATCATTTTAATTAAGAAAAGACTGTAAAGATTAGATCATTCTTTTTTTTCATACAAATAAGAGAAAAAATTAAAAAGAGAAAACGAATAATAGGCAGGAAATATTCCAAAAACTAGACCTCGTCTATGAAATAGTGGCAATTTATTTGGCACCTTTGGTCTAATAAAAACACAACCAAAGATCGTAAATCACAGTACTGAAGAGATAAGGTATAGGTATAAGAACTGGAGTGAGCATAAGGTATGCCGTAAGATACAGCTCCAGCTGCCAAGAGATTAAATAAAAGTCTGCCAAACATCAGGATTTGATCCCAGGACTTTCGGAACGGCAACACAGCGCTCCATCCCCGAGTCACTCCGCTAAATAATTATACAATGGATAATTAATTGCAAATCGTTATATTATGGTCAGGGGTCATGCAGACATATTAGGCTGCCGAGGTAGCCTACAACGTTCAAATTCCTATATCGCTACTGATATTCATTCTATTTCAATGATTCATTTATAGTTGAATAAGGTTTTTAATTATTCAGATATTTAATTAATCGAGATATTTAAGATTTAATTATCTTTCAAATTATAAAGCCCTAAGCTAAATATAGTAACAATAAGAAAAACATTATATTAATCTTGGCACGTAAAATCTCCAATTTTCGTGCGTGATAGTTAGTTTTTTTTTTTATTTTCTGGTCGTTTATTTACGAGTAGGATCATTAGATCAATATATGGTTGGACGAATTAAATATTTTTTAATTAGGAAACCAAGTACTGTAAAAACATCCTAATATATTAAAGCATCGTTTAACACATTCATGTCTATATGAAATATTTACTGTATGCCTTCAGAACTTCCGGGGTGCAGGAAATACCAGCATTGCTTTTGCAGTTTCATTTTTTTTACTGAAGTGGAGACTGAGTAAGGTCCCTAACTTCAAAGAGTACATAGATTTTGCTCCAGGATATCTTTGTAAGAGTAAATCACAAAGTTATTTCGAAAATTAGTTTATATTCCTTTTATTTTATTCTTATTATTATTTTTATTTAAAGTACTTAACATATTTCTAAGCATATAACCGATAATAGCCGAGAAGCAATCAGACCTTACAAGCCATGACCCTTCGAATTCTTCTAAACCTCCCCCCGTTACGGGTGGCTAAGACAGAGCAATTACAAAGGCTACTGGAGCATGGAGCTGGAGATTGGCTAGGAGAGCCCTCCCACATCGCTACTTTAGAATGCGCCAGAGATTCTGCCAAGTCTAGTTGTCTTTTGTCCTCTACGGCGGTATGCATAATAGGACTTACATTTATTTGAACTGCCTATCAATAAGCCCTGCTTGTAAAAGATATTTAAAAATAAGTTTCAAGATGCCAGTGATGTCGATTTAACAATGATATTGAAATATCTTGTTGTTTTAAAGCTATTTTTTTATTAAACCATCCTTGCATTACACAGGTTTTGAGTACATTAATATGTAACCAAGATGTGTAAATAATAATACTGTCTGTAACATTCTTTTAGTTTTTTAGCTCAGGGTCATTTTCTTAGTCAGGTCGTCTTCCAGAGACGCCTCTTCTTCCAAGTTTTAAAACTAATATTTATTTATTTAAGAAACTTAATGAATAATAATGGTAAGAATATTAAAAAATTAAAAATTAAAATAAACTCCTTAAAATAAAAAAAATTAAAACTTCTCATTTAAAAATAAAGCTCGTATTCATCACGAATGGGATACGATTCAAAACTAACAACAAAACAAATTAATACAGTAAATACATAAATAGGTCAAAATTTCATCTGCCTAACACTTTAGAGTTCTTAACACATTAAAGTAAGGGAGCAGAGTGGAGTGGTAGAACACTGAGTTGCCATGCCGGAAATCCTGGTTCAAATCCCGCTGCAGGGCAGGACTTTTATTTAGTCTGTTTGCAGCCAGCGATGGATCATATAGAATCCAGGAGCCTCCTGAGGCTCACCCAGCCTCAATAAAATATTATAAAAATAGGGTAACCATAATAAAGGGGGAAATCTGGCGGTTGAGCGTGACATAGAACCAGTCACCTCCTTGCAGAACCGTTGTCCATGAAACAGTACAGTCCCTATCCTGTACTGAACCTCAAACCCATTCACGGGTTGTAGTGGTATAGTTTTTTTTTTCAATACATTAAAGTAAGTCTCAGATAAATTAAGCATAACTCGAAGGAGATAAGCAAAACTCGAAGGAGAACGCGAGATTCACTATTCAAGAAGTTTAATTAAAAATAAAATAAACATATGAATAATAGTTTGTAAACAATAAACAGAACTAATTCCTAAGATGTTAATAGACGCTGTATCGACTGGGATGCGTCTGAGGTGTAGACCGAGGCGTAGGTGGGAGCATTGCGTTAAGAGTGATCTGGCGGCTTTGGGTTTGGGTGGTTCTCCATGGATGGAGGTTTTCAACGGAGATCGGTGGTATTGGTATCGAGCCTTCGGGTTCTCTAAGCCTTTTATTGATTTATAAATAATAAACAGAAGGAAAACTGATGAAAGAAGAACTGAAAAAACTTGAAATTACCGATGACGTCTGCCAGGACAGAGAGAGAGACACAGAGATTTAGGGACAGAACTAAGAACTTAATGGTCTTTTGGAAGACCGAACGAAGCAAGGGGGGCGGAGAGGGGAAGGAAACATTCAGAGAGAATGAGGAATTATTGGAAGAGAAGAAGAAGCTAAAAACAAAGTTGCCTGGTTTTATGTTGGATGGTTCGGAATAAAAAAGTAATAGCGCATCCAAATCACTTCTCTTGAAGGATAAAATTGGTCAGGGGGTGCAGTCAATAAACACAAAAAAATAAGGTAAACTTTTTTTTTTTAATGCCAACGTAGTCTTCTTTTTCTTTCATAGCCCTTAAGATGGCCTACACAATAGAACGAAACGTCGCCACTATTAAAAAATAAGTTTACCTTATTTTCCGGTTTTTATTGACTTCACCCCCTGACCAATTCCTTCGTTAGAATCTTTCAGTCAACCATTTTCTTCTTTAACACAAATTACTTCTTATTCCGTGTTTCGGTGCTTTACCCTTTCATTTTTATATTATTTATACATTTTCAATAGCATCCAGTTGCAGTTAAAAATGTTTATATTAATACACAGATTCGTAGAGTAAATCAGGAATTACAACATGTATTCTTTATAAAATAATTTTTAAAAGATGCATGTCAGGGGTCATATGAACAGCTAATACTTCATAATATCTATTCAAATAATTTAAAGTATATTCTATTTCATTAAGCTCATTACAAGGCAGGAGCTTAGTAAACCAAGAGAGCTTTGTAAACTTAAGTAGAAAACAAGTTGAGGTGTTGCCAATAATTTTCACGCCAAGCCTCACTAAACCCACAAAATAAAAAAAAGAGAGAAAAAAAAACTTTCTTGGATCCAGAGTCCTTTCTTGCATGAACTTGAAACCTTGTTCCAGTCTCGTATAACGGACTTCTAAGATTACACTTTAAGGGAATTTCACCAAGTTCGAGGAGTTCATTGGTCATGCCCGGGTTACATCCGATCTTTATTTTTATTGGAGCGGAATAAATGCCAATAAATTCTATTAAACGCTATAAAGCATGATCGCAACATAACGAATGGGGCTGCTTTGCTTGATATATAGTAATTATAAGAAGGTTTGTATGTGGAATCATTAAAAGTTTGAGAATTTTAGTTATTTGATTCAATAGTTATTATAGTAGATTTTACTAATTTATTTTCAACGTTTTAGGTTTATTCACACCCACAAGTTATTGATTAGTAAATATGTATTAAAATACTACTTTACAATACCAGCCTAGCCGTAACAATAAAAAAAAAACTTTACAAACAATAACTCATTAAGGGTCTTCTGGGGTTCAGTACATGATAGAGACTGTACTGTTCCTAGGACAACGGTTGTGCAGGGAGATGATTTGTCCTAGATCAAGCTCAACCGCCAGTTTCTGCCATTTTTTTTGGGTAGCCACATAATAAAGGTCGGGTGCGGGTTCTAGATACCATAGGACCCAACTCTGACAACTAAATGATTAAATAAAAGTCTATCAGCAAGAATGATTTGAACCCAAGACCTTCGTCATGGCAACTCAGCGCTCTACCAATGAGCTAATCCGTATGAACGATAAAATCATGTTTGGCCCATCTTTATGAAATACAATTTTTTTTTTATATTCTATATATTTTTGCTAAATATTTATTTGTTAAAATATTGTTCGAGCTGTCAATATGAAAATTTTACATATTTACTAAGCATTAAGAGCTATTTAGGGAAATGTATCACCAAGAGGATAAATCGGAAGGTAAGCGGTGTTTATTATATGTGGGAGTTGGATAGTCTGGGGGCGCAGTCAGAAAAACACTAAATAAGACAAACTTATTTATTGTAAGTTGCAACGTTTCGGCCTACGATGTAGGCCATCTTCAGGGCTGGTGGAGGGAAGATTCCTCTGTGTTTATTATAATTGAGACTAAGGAAATATCGGAGGTTAAATGGTATATTTATTTATATCTATCAGATTTTGTAAGACAACCAGTGGTTGAGCAGATCGCTATTTACAATAGAATAATACAGCTTCCAATTTTTGATAAGACAGCATCGAATAATCCTAAATAAGTTGAAATATATGGAAGAGGTGTGTATACGTATTTTGTTGAATTTTTTTTTTATTATTTTTTTATTTTTATTTTATTGAGTTGTACAACTGTAATACATACATCTAGTACAATTGCTATAAGAGTAAATAATACATGATAGCACATGTAGAGATACTACCCACTGGCAGCACTCTAATGTTGAATTTTATATTTTATTTCCATTCTTGCACTATAAACTTTTTTAAATTTAAATTTTGTTTTGAATATAATAGTAATCAATATTCTAGAACAAATATTTGAGTCTTACTTTTTCAAAACTTCATTTATTAATACAAAAGCCTATTTTCGAGTCAGATTGACTTAACAACGCTTCACCCAAAGCATTACCATTCCTAAATGTTTTATTATATTAGATTATTTTTATTGACTACCGCATGTTCTTGATATAACTAATGAAATGAAATCCCACCAAAGTAATAAAGTTATACGCTACCTAAATATCGTTAAAGATACACTATACTCAAATTGAAATGGAGTTAGAGTAATGGACTAGATTGTTAAATTTAAAATTGTATAAGGTGGGCCATGCAGTACAAAAATTTAGAGTTCTTTTTGTTTCTTCCTATCATTAAACATACGTGAAACGGTCGTTCAGCTGTTGATAAAATTGCTTCTGGGCATGAAGAAAAAAGAAGAGCAAAATAACTTAGGCCCGAATAATATGGTAATGCGTAAAATCATTCCACGTTAAGTGCGAGATCCCATAACTCATGGAGAGATAATTACATAACACAACTCAGGTCCACTTAACTGCTTAAACTGAAGGAGATTATATATATTATGGCGATGTAGGAGAGGCAGATGCACCGAAAATTGCAGCTGACCAAGGCGCGAAGAAGAAGGGCGCAGAGGAGCCTCGATGTCTTTTTGGACCTCCCAGGAGCCTTCCAGTTCGCCTCTCCGACGATTTACAGCCTCCTTTGACACTATAATTGCCACGGTGATCTCAGTTAGCCACGGTGTAATAGCAAATGCTTCGAGGGGTAACTTATTTCCGACAATACCAATAAAAGTTTAATAATTGATCGTCCATCCTCCTCAACCAAAATATTCAGCTGTGCTATTGACCACACCCATACGTGATATCATTTCCATATGAGAAAAGAAAAATATATACTTACATAATTTTATTTTTATAACAATTAACTTCTGTATGAAAAAAAAAATATGAAATTCAATAAACCGTACTAACTTTTAGTCCTTATTAAAATAGTAATTGTTTATTACGAACACCTTGACCAGCCATTGTAAAACTTACTGCTTATTTTTAAATAACATAAAGGTTAGCTATTACTAATATATAAATTAGTTATTACAAAAATACCATTTGCACTTCTTAATTATTTCTAATAAACTAATCACATATTGCTCTATTAGAAAATAATAAACATTATCAAAAATAAAATTATCTATTTATTTTAAAAATATAAAACGAAAATCTACAAACTGTTGATATGTGATGTGTGTTTTTATTGCATTATAAACTACATTTTTATAAAATGGAAGTTGAACACATATTCCTATATAATCGATTGAAAAATATAAAATCCTTATTTTACATTAATAAATCAAAGAACTATTAAGTAAATATTCTTAAATGTTACTGCTTAAGTTTTCAGTAGAACTGAAGATGGCGCAATTTTTTCATTAAAAAATAATCGTCCAGCAAACTTATCTAAATCTGTACAATTAAACCTAACTAAGAAAGAACACATGTAGGGCGGAGAGCTGCAGCGGTAGAGTTACCCAGCCGAATTCGTTGGGTTCAAAGCCGGTTGTGATCGATTTTTTTTAATCTGTTAACAGCCGGGTATGGATCCTTTGGGATCTGGGACCCTCCTGCGGCCCACCCAGCCTATATAAATTGGATGCCCAAAATAGGAGAAAAATTCTGGCAGTAGAGCGTGATCTAGGACAAATCCCCTCCCCTCACAACCGAACTCCAAAACCAGTACAGTCACTGCCAAGTACTGAACCCAAGACTCTTTATGAGTTGTAGTGGTATGAAACTATTCGTATGAAACTGCTATACCCCTCAAAACTGACAGTTGGTGCGATATCTCCCTTACATATTAATGGGTCCTTATTAATAGTAAAAACATTTTAAGGTTAGTTAATTTAATCTATGTTTCAATTTGGTTAAGCTGGACGATATCTACCAGCCCTGTTTCTCTTCTTATTTTTCTATAGTCTCTCTCTCACCTCTTAATTCTAAAACTCGTAGAATTTTTCTCCAAATCTACTCCTAAGACAATCTAAACAAGTGCACTCCTGATCAAGAACTGTACCGAAGGAAAGGGTCCCTCATTGGCATTAATGCTACAAGTTCTTTCTCTTATATTTTATCATAATATTCTCTCAATGATCGTCATTAATAATAACGCTCGTAAATAATAAAATATTCTTGGAGACTTTAGTATCTTGTAGGCTGTAAAATAGGCACAAAATTATCATCTCTTTCTCGACAAAATCCTCAATAGCCAGAGGTGGTCATTATAAATTATTTAGATATTGAAGGCACTTTCTGTTTTGAGATCTTCCAATAACACAAAATAAAAATGTCAATTATTTTAAAATGTTAACTACTTAATACAACTATATTTTAGTATTATCTGTAAATATGAACTATTTGCTGAGATGAATTCCAGAAAGTTAATTAAAATTGATCTTGTTGAAATAGAAAATTTTATTCCTTTAGAATTGAGATTGGAAACTAATAAAAATTGCCAAATTAAATCGTGGATGAACGAACGTTTTATAATTCGTCTTCATCTACTACTCATTGCTTTTCAATAAAACACAGTCGTATATCTTATTTAGATTTGCTATGCTATTTCATTTAATCTATGATTCATCAAATTAATGATGATCAACTCCGGTTTGTGGTCCCAGATGCGAAATATTTTCATCGATCATCCATTAGGTTTCATTCGCTAAGACTAACTATACAATATATTTTTCATATCTCGAAAAATTCTTACATGGTAATAAATACAAATTAGATACTCTATTTAAGTATGCCTGTACTATGCCTTGAAATGGAGGTCCTTATGACCTCAAAAGGACAAATGAAAAAAAAAGAAGAAATGAACAAATAAGGAAAAACGCCAAGACAAAGATTGCCAAGCCATCCAGCGGCGAGCTCCAAACAAAAAGCGTTTTACAGGTGATAGAATTATCCTAAAAGACATTTTAGGACGAATAAATACAATTGTATTTTCTTTTGATCGAATAATGCTCAAAGGCAAAACTGGAAAAAGTAGAAAGAAACTAAATGGATATATATAACTTTTTAAACTCTCATGGACGTCTCACAGATTTAAAATCCAGACAAAGAGACGCGCTTACAAAAGTTTAGTTTGAAAAAGCTATAATAAGCTAACTAATAAACTATTAATAAACTAAACTTTTAAGCATTTTAAAAGAAATTCTTCGGTATTTCAACAACAAAATCTTATCCGGAGACAAACAACTATCGTCCAACAAACAGGCTTACTTTGCTGCCGTTCACGATATAAACTTCACCCGAGACCGATAAACGATATGGCTACTGCTGGCATGTCCATTAGGAGCATACTAAAAAGGAGCTGGTTGAGAGAGAGTTCCTTTCTTGAATTAAGTCCGGAAGAAGGTGCTTCTGGGATTGATCCGTTCCCAATACATTATATACCAAAGTACCATCTTTGACTATTGTCACAATCTTATTTAATGACATTTTCTGTGAATGGAACGAATAAAGAGATTAAAGTTTAAACTATATGTGTGTGTATTGATTACTTGGGATATTCCATTTCAAGAAAGCACGTGAACTTGGGTATTCATGAGGCTTTTTTCTTACATCGTTGTTTCCAAATTCTTTTCATACAGCCACTGTGTTCTTTCTTGCGCTCCTCCGAACATAAAGTTCCCGTTCCTTTTTAGTTAACTTAACTGTTCTTTATGTTGATGTTATCTTACGCAATTCCCACTACTTAAGTATCTTCCTCTGTTTCATTGATCAGCGTTGTCAGCTTATTCTTGTTTCATCCTGCGGATATGCCCATAAAAACTCAAGTTTAATATTTTGTTTTCTTTGTTTAACAGGATAATGATTACGATCAGTGAGGAGATCTTTATCTACGTACGGATAGGCCTTAATTAAATGGTAGATCAGAATAATAGATTTTGCGGTTAATTGATGTCTTATCAAAACCTGATTACCGAAACCGTTATCATGATGGGGTCAACTTAAAACTTATTGATCATGATACTGAGAAAAATGGAGCGGAGTGGCTCAGTGGTGGAGCGCTGAGTTGCCATGCCGAAGGTCCTGGGTTAAAATACCGCTGCTGGAAAGATTTTATTTAATCTGTTAGCGGTAGGAGATGGGTCCATGGGATCAGGACCCTGCTGAGCTTCACACATCCGCTTTAAAGTTGGTATCCAAAATAAGGGAGACAAATCTGGCAGTTGAGCGTCATCTAAGACAAATCACCTCCCTGCGCAAATTTTCCAAGAAACAGTACAGTCTCTACCATGTACAGAACCCCAGGCCCTCAGAGGGTTGTAGTGCTACCGTTTTTTTCTATTAAACGTTGTTATATTATTAGAAGAGCGATACGTTAGATTTCATATATATGAATAAAATATAGCCCCACGGAATAGAATACATAAATAGAATTTATGATTAAGGATTTTTAATATACAATGTTAGGAAAGAGTAAGATCAAAATCCTTCTGTAGGTCACAGGAACCAGACTGAGATCTACTTTTTTTTGTACTATCACTTTTCATTTCACAAAACTTTTTTTGTTTTGAATGGCTGATTTTTTAGGAATGTCGGGAGCCCATTAGTCAACAGCTGGTTAGGACGTGTCACTTCTTGCTCCAGATCGGCTTTTTCAATATCCTTCCAGCTAAAGAAAATAGACATGATTTGTTTCGGTTCCTTTGCAAGATGGCCTTCGTCTTTTCATTTTCTTTTTTCATTCCAATATTCGGGAAGATTTCTCGAATTACAGCTATAAATCAACTTTGTTGGAGCAACAGATTTTAGGATATAAAAAAAAACACCAAAGATGATTGAAGTAAATGTTTACCCACAACGATAATAAGAAAGACGTGCAACTTGACGTAATTAATTATTAATTACTTAATCTTTATCTCGATAAAATAAATAGGTATGAAAAAAACAATATGACCCATATTGAATGTTAGAACTCAGTGATCATTTACGGTATTATCTCTTAGATCAACAATAATAATAAGGCTTAGAGGATCCGAAGACTCGTTACAACAAATCTCTTTTACCAAGTTACAAAGGACCACCATCCAAATCGGTTATGACTCGATCAACACAATCCTCCCATCTACACCTCCGTCACAGCGCCTATTAACTTAAGAAACCGTTAATTCATCAGCCTAACAACTTTTCAAAACCATCAAAATCTTTCCGACGCTATAACTTCAACTATATTAACCGGCAACCTGCCTTGCAATGCCGTGGTTGTGTAGTATCATAAATTCTCTCTTTTTTTTGGCCGAATATTTTACGCAACACCTTATTTTCGATTAGTTTAAGATGTTGTTCACCCATCATTGTTAATGGCCGTATTTTACATGCATAAAGAACAGTTAGCATGATGAAAAAAAATGGTGGGTTACACGTGAAAATTACTAAAAAAAATTGCACAGCATAGATGAAACATACCTCTCAAATGAAAGATGTTCGGCGCAATGCTAATGAATAATTTTAAGCTGTCAAAATAATTTACTGAGTTTTTACAAAAATATAATAATGAGTTTTCACAACAAAGACTACGTGCATTACATATTTTGCTGTATACATAGACGTACATTGTACCTAACATTGTATTTTATAAAAAACATTTATTTCTTGCGATTGAATGATTATACTTTTTAACAAGATACGAAACTATACAGAAGATTCAAGTTGCTACTCGTAAGAGCCATGAGATTATTCTTGAAATTAATAGAATTGAAACATAAATTTTAGACACTGGCTCTGGACCATCTGATTCGTGAAATCTCGCCTTTCCTCCCCAAATCAAAATTTCTTTTATTTTAAATGTGATTTTTGAAATTTAAAGCATGCTCCCATTCAGGACGTTCACGAGAGTTTTAAGCTCTCTTAATTAAGAAGAACTCAACAATGAAAAAGAAATAAAATAAATAAAAAAAAGAACATAAAATATGCCCGACTCAAGGCTTATTAACTTTCCAATGCAGTGGGAAGAGTCGTTAAAGAGACCGGTCTGACCCAAAGACCTCCAGCACTCGGAAGAATCTTCTGCTCCAAGAATTTCCTCGCAGTGACCACCTTCCAGATGTACCCAGATAGTCCCGGCTAATCGTCTTCTCCGCCTCATTTGTCTTCTTCAGAGATAGCTGTATGTACCGATTTCCTAGAACCCCCAGAGGACAGAGGACCTCCATTCTGCTTGACAGAAGAAAAAACGGAAACGATCATTTGTTTTATTGAGCGCTTGGCAGGTAAATGGTTGGACACGTTCAAAACATTTCTTGGCTCAACATTTTTCAAATGTTCGGTATGGATGAGGATATGGATATTTTATAAGGATGATTAACATCTCAGTAACTAAGGCCATACTGCATAAAACATAGCAGCATATTGAATGGAATAATTCAAGAACGTAGAGAATGAAAAAAAAAGTTCCACAAAAACTAGAAGTGGTTAATCGTCCATCAACAGCTTAAAATAAAAGCTCCGATATATGAAGAGTAAGATCGATCCGGACTCCAGAAGTTTCCGTACGACGTCCTTTCGTCTGAAGGGAGAGTGATTTGGAAGTGTGTTGAATGGAGGCAATCGAAAATAATTGTTATCCTAGTCATAAACATTATCACCCACCATTTTCTTCCTACGCTCATTAAATATTTGTAAGTTTTTTAATTAGATATTTTAAAAGCGCGAGCTTATTTCTGATAAAACTGTTGGATTCGCAAGGAAGAGTTCAATATTATTTATACTATTTTATGGATTAAAAAGACTCAAAAAAGGACATCGAAGAGGTCAAGGTCGCTCCGGATGGTATTGAAGAACGTTGAGAGGCTTCGAGGTTTCAAGAAATACCTCAAACAAAACAGGCGCAGTTTTGACGTAGCGACACGGGATTAGAATGAAAGAGATATGGAAGAAAAGAACAGTTGACACAGACCTTAGTGACAGGATCGTAAAAAAAAAAAATTAATTTGGCATGAAGATAAAATATGTAATCGTAATATACAGTTTGTACGCTATATAATTTGAATTCAAAACAAAACCAAATGGTAATAAACAGTAGATATTTGTTAAAAACCTTCAACGACAAAGGAAATCCGTTTTGCGAACTTTACTGGTACATTCTCCATTATGTAATGTTCAAAGAACATTCGTTCTCGTGTATAAATCGCAAAAATTGCGAGAACACGGGGACATGGGATCAGATAAGAGAACAGAGTTGTGGTAAGCGACTCCGGTAGCTCAATTGGTAGAGCGCTGTCCCGGAGAGACAGAGGACCCGGGTTCGAATCCCGGCCGGGGGCATATCTTTTCTCTTCGAATAAAAAAAGTTAAAAATTAAAATAACTAACAAAAATTATATAAAATTAAAAAAATAATATTTACTACAAAGAAAGAAATCTTCTCAACTCAAAAATGATAAGCAATAGGAACAAATAGTCGAATCATTTAAAAAAAAAAAAAAAAAATTTCTAATCATATTTAAAAAGTAATCAAATGCATTTATCTGAGTTGAAGAATCAAGATTGTAATCCGGAACCTTATATGGCTACACCCACTCTGGATCAACCCGGTAAACACAGCAAAAAAAACTGGTATGTTCCAATGAGATAGTTTACCCAATAACCATCTCACTATTAGGGAGATATAATTGGATGCAGTCGGATGCAATCAAAATGCCATGAAAATGTGGGCAGGTTCCTATGGGAGTGTGAAAGGTCGTGGGATGTAACGAGGAGAAAAAGTAACCCGTAGGCAGCCAGCGCAGCAACACGTGGAAACACATGTTATGCTCCCTTACGCCTCATTTAAACTTCATATCTTTTGGTATTTTAATATGGAAGCAGTATTTTATATTTTTATTTCGGGTCCACAATCCGATGTGTTTAATCAAGCAATGCTTGCCACTCAATAAAACTGGTAACTCAGGTTCCAATTACCAATTTCAATACAAATCACAAATCTTGTTTGTATATGGATTCAGAACGATCTTTTTTATTTTTATTTTATCGAAAGCGATAAAAAACATGCATACAAGTATTGTACACTGTATAAAACTTTATGGAGTAGAAGTATTGGGCAAGAATGTGGAAAAAGAGGACGAACACGGAGAAATTGTGTAGACGATGCAGTGGAGGCTAAGAAGGGCAGACATTTTTAAAGAAGATACGAGTACGTGCTATGATTGAAAAAATGAAGGACAAATTTATTATCTATTGAAATTCATAACAGCAACAAAAATAAAATAAGATCCTCTGGCCACCTCTGGCTAGTGAGGATTTTGTCCAGAATAGAGATGATAATTTTGGGCCTATTTTACAGCCTATAAGATACTAAAGTCTCCAAGAATATTTTATTATTTACGAGCGTTATTATTAATGGCGATCATTGAGAGAATATTATGAGAAAATATAATAGAAAGAACTTGTAGCATTAATGCCAATAAGGGACCCTTTCCTTCGGTACAGTTCTTGATCAGGAGTGCACGTGTTTAGATTGTATTAGGAGTAGATTTGGAGAAAAATTCTAAGAGTTTTAGAATTAATAGGTGAGAGAGACCATAGAAAAATAAGAAGAGAAACAGGGCTGGTAGATATCGTCCAGCTTAACCAAATTGAAACATAGATAAAATTAACTAAGGACCTGGTATCACGGCGGGTTATATATAGTGGGAATTTAATAGCCTATTAAAACAAGACGGGATTAGAAGCCTGATAAGATCTGTTATTTACATTTAGGATTCAATTTAGCTATGATCAAGCCGAATCTAACATAATGATTCAGTCGAGTAAGATTCAGCCTTCAATAGAAGACGGGAATTGAGTGGCGAAAACTGATGCTAATTATCACCGCGCACTCATTAATCAAGCAGAGAGTATATAAAACAAAAAAAAAGGGGGGGAAAGGCTATATTGGAGCAGAATACATGGAACGTTCAGGATCAAAAGAAGATAACTCTAAAATAAAACTTCAAATCTTGACTTTTTTTTTTCGTTTTCGCTGGTTAAGTCAATCAATTTGGTGCTCCTGAAGTTCGTAACCGAACTTAGAAATAAGGCACCAAAGTTTCAATTTTGGACAAAATTACTTGACTAAACAAGAGAAAAATGCAAAACCTTAGAAAATGTTTGAGATTAAGGATATATCCGCTTTCTATCCTGAACACCTCATTTAACAGTAAAATTTAAAAAAAATAAGGCATAGAACCTATTTATACCGAAATCCTCCAATAAATACATTTCTTCAACTTCAGTAAACATTCATTTTGAAATTGGTTTTTATTTTCCTGCACAAAAATGAATCCTAAAAGAATTTTCGGTATCATAATAACATAGTTTTTAATTAATTTAACTTTTTGAAATTCAATTATTCGTTATTATGAACTATTTTTGAGATGTAATCTTCTTTTTTATTGAAAAAGGTTAAGGATTTTTTTATTTACCCGTGATGTAATAAAATGAGCAGGGACTTAGTTAAAACTTAAAATTAAAATTATGGAAAAAGATAAAAAAAAAAAATGATGAAATGCCAAAGTATAAAACTGAATATAATAATCATGAAATAAGTTTTCTAAAACGAACTTTTAAATTGTTACATTTTCCTTTCTTACAAACATTGTTTACGGTTATAATTTATTTTTCCAGTATACTTCTTTCTCACCGATCCTGCTAACCAACAGCAGATCGGTCCTTAAACTATCAGAGAGTGTATTGAACTTTCGAGAATTTGGAGACCTCAAATATTGTCTTTGTGAATCACGAAGTTCAAACATTGCGATGATTGGAGTTTCCCAAGCGAGGAGTTAGCAGGAGAAGGAGAATTTCGTAAATCGATTATGCCAAGCTATTATTCTTAACTAGCTGCGGAAAAAAACAACAAAAAAAGTGTAAACAACAGAAAGAAAATTAGATTTTTAACCATTTTAAAAATTCAGCAAAAAAAATTCACGAACTTTTATAAAGAAGAAAAACCTGCAATAAAATGCAAAAAAAGAATTGACACGAAGAAACTGTCCATCAATGCTAAACTTAGAACTTTATGGAAAAGCATTACAACACCGCAGAAGAACCAGTAATCATCTATAGTTAAGCAAACAACTAATCCAGTATCTAAAAAAATAAATAAAATTGAAAGAACATCGAGAAGAATCCACGACCTCTTAACTCTGTGCCAAGAATACTGCTTCAATTCAAATTAAATAATGTATGGGGAAAGGGAACACTGGAAACACGATAAGGAAAACTGGCTGGAATACTAGAAGCATCGGATAAATTTTGAAAAAAATATTTAACATGACAAGTAAGACATCCTAAACACATTAAAGAAAAACTCGAGATTCTTAAAATTTGCAGAAAGAATCATTTGGAAAAGAAATTAACAAACTAAATGTTCATGTTAGAGATAAGATAGAATACATAGGCAGGAAATGGACTGAAGAAAGGAAGGCACTTCACTAAACAAGAATGAAATAATATTGAAAAAAAGAAATATTTCAACCGGTTTCTACTCACTCAATATTGAACCAATTTGCCAGAACCAATCTAAACTAGTGCACATTGATAGTGAAAAATACTTGCTTAGTTTAAGCTCATTATTCGCGGCTGTGAAACCCCGGGGCTATAACATAACCCTTAAGTAGCCTTGAAAACTTATTGCCATATTAATGATCTCTTTGAACCGAATCAATTTTATTAAATGAACCTCGATTCTTCAACGTATGAGTCCGATTCGTATCTCTATTGGCTCGCCCTATCTTCACGAAAACTAATATATAAGTCTTCTCGAAATAATCAATTCGAATATCGAAAGGGATCGGGAGTTAGCCATGAACGTTTGGAATTCGTGCCATCGATAAATAAATAAAAATTAATCAGTAACGTGTACTTGTCTTTTATTAAACTCTACATTTTCCTTCCTTGGTTTGAAAAGTTGATACCGTTTCGTTTATTAAAAAAAAAAAAATCATCAAGTCCACATTCCTTGACTATAATATATTTATAGATTTTACAGTTGGTCTATTAAAAATAATAGACATAAATGCCTTTCAGTAATGTCGATGAATTTAACATTAAATATTGCATACTATCAACTACAATTTCAGTAATCCGCTCGTAAATCGAGCACATAATTTCTTTTATCATAAATAAGTATTTTTCTGTTCCCCACAGAAATTCTAGAAATTGTTTCATATTTATGTAAACTTTTGTTTTTAAATACATTGGTGAATAAATGCTCAAGTAGAACCTTATCCGAAATGAGCTAATTTACTCTGAAAAGCAGTGTTGTGCTATTCAAGAAGTGCATAAGAGATCAAGTCAGGCCTGGTTTAAAATGTAATTACTGTTTATATTGCAACCCCCTTTTAAGACAAATACTATGCAAATATATAATGTCTAATATGGAAAGCCTCCCCCTCCATTTTTTTAAAAGGAAGTTCTTTGAACAGTCTCCCTAAAAAGAATTCGAGAAAAGTAAAATTAGGCCTCTATCACTCAAAGACGTGACTACCAAGATCCACTACACATGTCTTAGATAAAATATCTTGGAGAATTCTAAAAATAGACACCTTTGTGAGAACATCGACATAAATTCTTCTCATCTCCATCAAGCCTATGTCCAGGATCGGAAATGAAGTTGAAGGCAAAAGGTATTTTGAAAAATTGTTGGTTCAACGTCCACACGAAAGAGTCAAAACCAACAAAGGAAATTCTTATTTGATACTAAATATAATAAATATGTTAATCAAACCTGGAACATATATTGTTATTCTTATCATAACGAATGATTAGAGGGCTGAAATAGAAGTTTTTCTAGTTGGGGTAATTTGATTTACCGTTCATTATTTATTTAACATCTCCCCTAAAATTAAAATATAATAAGTATTTTTGAAAATAACTATCAGATCTTGTCTGAACGAAAGGATTTAATCCAAAAACAAAACAGATAGGTAAATCGATAACAAACAAAAAATGTTAAAGGTTTAAGGATATTCCAAACATCTTTCTATCCTTTATGTGGCAATGGTCATCAAGCCCCTATAAATACCCTTGGGGGGGGGGGGGAAACTGGGTCTCGGCCTAATAATTTCCCTGCACAATAAATAGCACATAGTAAGGATGACAAGCAACAATAAGCACAGTAACAAAAATATATAATATAATAATATATAAAATAAGTTTAAAAAGGTGATTATATTATAAATGATAATAATAATATATTGTAGCCATTAAAACTTTGAAGTGATGTGAAGTGAAAAAAAAAGACGTATCCTATTATACTTTCCATCATATAAGCTTGATCTTTTATTATATTTCGATACAAAATTTATGATTTGTTATATTTATAATTATATAGCTCAAAAAACTATTATCCAAACACTAGGCAGAGCTAGTTGTATATCAGAAGATACGGGGATAGGTAGAGGGTGAAGAAGGATTGGGTGTCAAAGGCCCTGCCTAAGACTAATAGAGGGAAGGTGCACCGCCTACCTGAGGCTGGGGGGAGATCGCCGCGTCAATTATCTTCCACGGACACGAGCAGTGCCGCGTCAACAAAGCCCGGCTCATCTCGCTTTATGGGTTTTATGGCTAGTTTATTACTAGCTGGCAAAGAAATATTGTTATTACAACGGAATGAAAAAACCGATTGTAGTCATTGAAATAAAAATTAGATAGATCTTCAGGAAAACAAACACTGATGGCCGAGAAATAAATTATGTATTTGAGATAGTAAAATTACAGTATATATTATAAATTACATTAGCAATAGTAAAAATGGTTTAAACCCAGTCTTCAGAATTCAGTTCTATTGGCTCTATAAGGGATACACCCGAGCAGTGTGACAAAAAGGATATTCACGAAGCTGAAAAGGACCAACACATGGATTCAGGAAACTGGAAAGGACATAGAAGAGCTCGAGGTTTCTCCAGATGGTACTGAAGGGTGTTCTCCACTTAGACTGGAACTTCAGAATGCTCCGGGTTTCCAAGAAATGTCAAAGAGCAAAATGGGCACAATTTGGATGCAGGGGAGAAAGATCAGGAGAGAGAAATGAATATTTGAAACTGGCGTAGTCCATGGATGCTCGATAGTAAAAAAAAAATTCTTTAAACTAACAGAAAGTGCTAAGTCGTGTCAGAAAAGATTAACAAATCGCAACACTATAAAAGGGGGAAATTAGAATACCCTGGCTGCTTGCGAAATATCGTAAACTGTAGCTGATAATGCAGGGAACATTGGTAGTACGAGAGGAACTGGGAGCAAAAGGCACTCCGAGGCGAAATTGTCACCATCGAATGTTAGTTAGCTCATACTAACGAATTCAACAAAACATAAGTTTCAGAAAATTATTCGACTAATATAGTCAGCATTAAATTAGCTTCAAGAACGACGTATCTATTTTTACCCTAATACATAAAATTATAATTGAATGCTTATGGAAAAACTTATAATTAAAATTATTGACTGATAATTGACAACCCTGTAAAGACTTATTATTATTGGATGCCATCCTTAGTTTACTTTCTATTCTAAAGATTTAATTAAAAATATAAGTCAATTTTATCTCCTCACCTTTCTATATGGATAATGTTCACGTTAAATAATAATGTCTCTCATTTTATTAAACTACAAATACGAGTTTTGGGAGCTATATGGTTCAAAAGACATATAAATCCTGTTACACTAAAGCCCATCAAGGGTTCACACTGAGAAGGTTCGATATTTGGTAAGGGTAGTAATATTTCTAAGCCGACAATTGAGGGAATAATTAAAGGTTATGGAGGGAAATAATTCGGCCGAGATCACGATAAACTTCCATTCCCTCCCCAAAGGGCACTTTACGGGGACTGGATGAGCCAACAACAGTCCGAAAATTTCACAGCGTAGCTTATTATTAACAGAAATAATATTTTCAATGCCGGTTTGAACCCGGAATCCATTATCCCAACACCGCACTTAAGCGCTTTGCTAATTCACAATTAATTAATCCAATTAAGGTTGGGTGAGCCCCAGGCGGATCTCCATATCCTACGAGGTCGATCCAAAGCTTATAAGCCTGCCAGGGGCAGTCTCGAAACCAGGATCTATCGAGAAGTAGACTCAGGCGTAACTCAATGAGTAATCTAGCTCAACGAGAAATCGTATATAAATATCTTAATTAAACAAAATCATTATAATTGGTTTATGAGTTAGAAATACTCCACTGCCCATCTTTGTATACCAATCCTGAAGTTTTGTTCGCGATATTCGTAATTCATAGTCTACAGGAATATATAGTAAAAAAAATCTCTGTACTTGTACTGAAATTTCATATTGTGCTTAAAATTTCATACCAATGTGGCATAAAAAAATATAAAATAAAAATTAATAAATGTATACAACACTCTTCGATATTCATTGCTTCTTATTATTAGCTGTACTGAAGTATTCTAGTCTGCTGGTAAAAGTCCGAGGGGTTGACCGGAACGTAAGGAGGATTTCAGTAAGGACGGATTTGGGAGCAATCGGGGAATAATATATTAATGTACCTTGTGCATTATTCGGATTTTAAAACGTTTAATGTGAGATGCGGAGTGGGTAAAATCATAAATATCCATTGAATCCAATAAAAAAATAAAAGGGAGGGGGTGCTTAGTTCCTGGGGCATATTCCTGTCCAAGCTATGTCCTAATAATCTGTATTTAAAAATTATAATAACTAAAAAGAATAATTTCCAATAATTAACTTCATGTTTTTATTGTTAATTTTTAGTTAGATGATAGGTTGATAGCCTAATAAAGAATTTGAAAATAAAATAGAGTATAAATAATTGAATACAATATAAAAAAGAGTATCCGCTACCCCTCTTCGACCTCCATCGTTTAATTCGTTAATTGAATAAATTAAAAATAAATAAAAATAACAAATGATACAATACTAAATTGCGGATAGTAAAAAAATTAATTATTTCATGTAAAATATCTGAAGAGCTGTTTTATTTACCGGCTTACCGGCACTTACTACTACGACCTGTAGGGTGCTGTAAATCTCGCGCTGCCACCCTCTGTGCACCAGCCATATTTTAATTGCAGATACAACGGTTTTATCTTCAATAAAAATAATTAAAGAACATCGTTTATATACATATAATAAACTATGTCACTACTATTTTTTCATAATAAACATGGCTAAAACCACCATAGGTGCTGTAGATAAACGAACCATTTTATATATTTCGCATATATAGATCTGTATATGATTTTATATATATATGTAAGATGTACGTTAGAGACAGTACCTGATTATCCGGCCGTGAGCCATGCCGCCACAGACCCGGAGACACACATAAGACTGAGCCTGCTCCTCCAAGTTAGGCCTCCCTCCACTAGCGGGTAGTGGGGGTGCCTCATCCTCTGTCCTCTTCCTTCCGGCTGGAGCATGTGTACATCCCCAAGAGGAGACCTCAGTGTCCAGGGTTAACCAAGTTACAGGCCGTTTATAAAAACATGGAGGCACTCAAAATTCTAAATTAACAAGTTTTATTAAAGGAAAAAAGAAACTATTGAATTATGACCCATGGAAGGTCTAGGGTTCAGTACAGGGTTACACTGTAATTTTTCAAATCCAACAGTTGTGCAAAGAAGTGATGTCGCTGAGATCAATTCTCAGTATGGAGGCTGGCATCAGATTTCCAGCATCCTACAGGTCTAAGTAAATGCTGGTACGCCAGTTTAGAAATAGCACTTCAGATATTTTACATAAAATAATTATTCTATAGTTTATTTATTTTATTTTTTAATTTATAAGCTAAAATCGAAGTGATTTCACTTAGTTCAGACTCAACCGCCTGGTTTTCTTTATAGAGGGTGGGTGAGTCCCACAGGATGAGCAGCTTCCATTGGGTACATTTATGGATATTAATCCTACCACCTTAGGGAAACAAATGCTTAACCTGAAGAGGCGTATTTTTAACAATCGTTCAATATTTATATAAGCCTCTCGAAAAGTTTATTTGCATCATCTGAGGACTCTGAACCATCGACCAAAACTAGATTTATAGCATATACAGGTAAAAAGTCTGCAGATGAATTATAAGGGTAATAATAGAATTATTTAATATAAAAATAAAATAATTGGAAGGTAAAAAAACTATGGGGAGGTACCCCCTTTCGCCCTGCGATGGACCACCTCACGTAACCATGTAGTTGATCATTTAGATGTATCGGAATTCGTAAGTCTGAAAATAAATACACCTGTAGTACTTACTCTATTTTTCTATAACACAATATTAATATTTTTATTCAATTAATATTTTATATATTACATTATTTTTTTTTAAACTATAGCTGCAATATAGGTCGAACTTCGGAATAAATAGTTTCTAATGTATAAATAAATTGCAACATGAATATAAATATAATGGTGTATGGAGTGCTTTCCATACTCGAAAGAAACTGAATTTTTTTCCGACAAGCCCTATTTATCTTTTGTGCGTTGCACATTACCCGCACAGATGTGCAAGGAGCTTTCTGTTTATTGACATGCACAGATGGAACGCAATGTAGCAGGGAAGAAGCCTGGTGGAAGCCATTCGACAACTAGGCCAAGTTTCAACATGTGTTGGGCGTCAACTTCACTGGGGAAACATCACCTTGGATAGAGACATAAAATAATTTATATTTTAATTATTTTTAATCCAAAGAAAGATTAAAGTAAAATAATTAGGAAGATCTTGTTTAGGTTACAGAAAACATCCAAAATTGAAGACTATTCACCCATAGAGATAAGACATGAGGAGCAGACGTCTTAGGCCCTATTGCCATATAATGAGGCTGCCCGATAACAAGATTACAAAAGGAATAGTAAAATACATAGCAACCCTTTGTCAATGGAGGGGAATGGATCCAAAATATTAAGAAGGACTTGAAATTAGCAAAATTACTAACGAAGACATAAACACAAGAAACAATTGAAAACGTAAGCCAGAGACAAAAGCGCCGAGAACTGGAACAAAATGGAGCGAAGAAAGAAAAACTGAAATCTCGCAAAGAAGGAAAACCTGGTGGGCAAATAAGAAGAAAAAGAAGCCCCAAATGTGAACCATCTCTGCTTAGCGTCTTCCATTTTGTATTTAATTAAATAATTATTTTTAATTGAATCACTTTAATTGTGATACAATGGAAAAATTATCAACCCTAGTTCACTTGAAGACCCCGTAAAATATGATAGAACATAGCACGGGTATGGTGCCTCTTTCCAATATGTGTGATACGATGAGTCCGTCCACAGAAGAGACGCAGAGCTCTACATTTTACAGTAGTTATATAATATATAGATTAATAATCTTCCTATTCGACTTTACCATAGGTATTTAACTCTATTTAAAAGTATGTAACTCTCAATACTATTCTGATGTACTCTACATTGATTATTCCAAACGTCAATTTTCTTTCTGAAGTAGTTATAATCTCTCAAAAACATATTCGTAAACAGAAAGAAACGGCTAAGATATAGCCAAAGTCAGAAACGTTATCATGTTTATCCCACGATTTAGAAAGGAAACCACATGCAATGCGCGGGTGGAGATTACAGATAAGTATTATCAAGGAAGTTACAAGAAAGTTGCGGAAGGATTTCCAACATATCCAACAGAGTTTTTAAAATTCAGAATAATTAAGTATAAAAATGCCCCAAAAAAATTTGTTAGATAAATTATTTAAACCATTAATAGTCAGAGACAGAATCTGCAGAACTTATCGGGGTTACTAAATTAGGTGGGTGCCCTTATTTGGAGGAAAACCTGGATCTTCTCAACCGTTGGCTTAGAAAAAGTACAGTCTCTACCAAGTACTCCACCCAAGATCATTCATGATTCATAATGGCACAGGTTTTTCAATAAATAGTATGAATCCGAACCGAAGAAGAAAAGCGATATGTGAATGATGAAGACACGAAGGTTCATTGAAGAAGTTCAAACGAGCGTTATCGTTAAATCAAGGCCATATCAGTTCGGCAAGATGGATATGATAAGAAGCGTGCCAGCTGATACCCACCACATCCGGTGGCCGGACTTTTAAAAACTTGTTGCCGATAAAAAAAATGGATCTCTTACTGTTTTGGTGCCAACTTTGGTTTCAGATTCACATGATATCTAAATATCCTGTTATACTTTCTCTACTACCAAGTTGATAGTCATTCATATTCGTGAAGATAGAATAAAAAATGGAAATACAATTAATAAATAAATAACAATAAAAACAACTAGGACTATTATAATGAAAACGAAAGTAATCGTAGACCAATTCCTTCTATTTATCTTAACTTTTTATAAATTAATATAAAAAATAATACCTGCTCCGCATCTAGCAGTTTATTTTTTAAATCAATTTATAAATTTCAGTCGTGTATTTCATCTTAAAATTATCTTAATTTTCTCCTAAATCAACCAAATTTAACTGTAAAATTTAAAATTAATTAATTAATTAATTATAAATTATCACTACGATAAGATAATGTAAACCTTTCAAAATGCGCAGTAATTTTATTCAATTAACCCAAAAATATTTATTTTACAATAATTAAACTTACTTAATGTAATTTTAGACTAAAAATGGTATTAATATTAGTCAGACTAGTTCAAATTGATTACAATGAAAAAAAACGAAAAAATTGCCCGTTATGAAAGAATTCACAAACATCTTGTTTATCCATTCAGAGGGGGAAAAAAACTGGCGGTTGAGTAGTCTCGCCGAAAATATCTAACTGCACAACCATTAGCTTAGAAACTGTAGTCTCTACCTGTTACTGAACCCAAGACCCTTCATGGATTATAGTGGTAAATTTCTGTACAAAGATATGATGACTTGAAGAATGAGCTGAGATGAGCTGAAATCCCGACCACACATCGGAAACATTACGCAATACTTTATAATCGTTAAAACTTTTAATTTAAAAGACGATATATAATGAATAATGGTTAATTGAACGATTGCCAGGATTTATATACAGAGCGTATCTATATTGCTTCGTAGAAATACTTTAATGTCAACTCTATTAAAAGAATATTCCATATCCTGCAATTTTCCAAGTGAGAAGCACATTTCATTTGGAGGAGATATTCGAAGCTGTTCGGAATCTTCGCCATTTATCCATGTGGTGGCCATATCTTGAACGGAATGCGGGAAATTCAGAAAGCAAATAGCTTTACCAAGGGAAGTCATTGACGGTAAGATATTTCTCTCATAGAATCCGGATATGGAACCGATGTATAGTCACTGATGAAGGAGAAATAATACAATTTTTATAAAATTATAGGTATTTTATTATTTTGCCATACCGAAAATCTTGATTCAATTCCCGCTGCCGACGAGACTTTTCCTTAGTGTGTTCGCAGCCTGAGATGTACTCTATGGGATCTAGGACCCTACTGGGGCTCACCCAGCTTCTACAAAATGTAAAACTTTAAAAAATCAATTTTTGCCATCCAATCTAGGGTCACGACAATGTATAATGATCGATGGCAATATCTTGAAGTTTATTTCTATATTAAACACGAATTAAAAATAATAAACTAATGCAAATTTCCAATTCTGTCAAACAATGGATTATACAGCAAACAAAAAAAAAATTTTGAAAAAGGATTAAGCACAAAGAATTATAAATTCTTATTACTTATTAGACCCAAAAATCGCATATATAGATTTTTGTTCACCATATAACGATCATTGGATATGATGTAAAAAAAAAAATTATTATTTTTGACATGGGCCAGTGCTAAAACCATTCAAAATAATGTAATGTACCCTTAAAAATTCTAATAACTAATAATAATAATCCTAGAGATTAGTAATATATACAATTTTTAAATAAAAATTGCTTTAATTTGATACGAAAAAAATACGTTTCTAGTAGTGTGTTAAAATAATAACAAAATGAAGGCTAAAATGATAAAAAAATAAGTATAAAAACCAACATTATCAGAAGATTTTTATTAATATTATAAAGTAATGATGTTAAAATTAAAGTGTGGTATAAGCTTTAACAAGTAAATACATACCGCACTAACATTCGAATGTATTATTCAATACATCATTTATTACTTATACGTTGTTTATTATCCGTTAACCTCTTATAAAAATCAACACTTTATTCCACTTTCCGCTATCCATTTTTGTTCGAGTAGATTAAAAAAATCACTAAGATCTATTCATTTTAACAATATAATAAAATAAATTCATATTAGCATTTCGTAAATATCATACATTACAAAATAAACAAATTATCTCGATATGTATTTTGACCAGCTCTGGTTAATGTAAAATTGTATTGGACCATGAAAAAAAGAATCAAATTAAAGGTTTTATGTTTTGATCAAGCATCAAATTAAAAAGAAAAAACGAAAAGAAAATCTCAATCAATTAAAATGATGACTCCCAATAAAATTAATGAAAAATTAAACTTTTCCTTGACTGGAGCGATAAAATGAATTTTACATGTTAAAGCAGAGAGAAGAGCAATTTACACATGTGAGGAACATAGCTGGCCCAATGATGTTCTGCAAGGCAGAAGATGGCGGTATTTATAGCACAAAATGTGCAGCCGCTAAAGTTACCAAGGCGGAACACGTTTGTAATTGCATGTTTAAGATAAACAAATGTTGCGTTCACTTGTCTATCGTTGTCTCCACCGCACCAAGGCTAAGCCAGGAAATATAAAAGAAAAATGGTTCAGAGAGGCTTAACAAAGTGTAAGATAAACTTTAGCATGCATTTCCTCATGGAAACCACATTTTTATAAATAGCGCGTCATCCAAAATTACCAATAACCAACTGTTAAACAGGTAATAAGAAAATTCTGTAAAAACAAAATTACACCATTGCATTGTATCACAGACTAAACTGCAGTATCGTTATCATCCGTTATCACGAAAAGCATTGGTCAAACAGAAGAATCTTTTCAGAGAAATGCATTATCAAAAATGTTTTCTAAAAACTTTAGAATTCGAAGAATGGTGTGATCACAGAAATATGAGATTACCATGGTAATAATTAAAACAATTCTTAAAATATTAAATATGAAGGCTAAAATTATAACATGATGAATAATTATAGAACCCAGCATTATTTCATATTAATATTATACAGTAATAATGGAAAACATAGAGTGAAATGTAAATTATAACTGGGAAATATCGAATTAGTATTCGAATGTATTATTCCAATATAGCTGAACTTGTGTTTCTATTCACCCCAATATTTGACGAAATGGAGCAGCCAAAAGCTAATGGATATGATTTTCACACCAGTTGGACATTGGCGGATTTATTTTTTTATATATCAAAAACATATCAATATAATTTATATTGCAGATCATATAATCGAGTTATTTTTTAACTAATCCTATTTTTTGAACACTGGAATCCATTGCTTGGTTACATATGAGGTCGTTTCTAAAAATATTATAGATTTCAAGATTGATCACTCAAGAAGCAATTCATCATTACTTCTCCAATTGAAACGATATTGATATCCATAATACGGCTGTAAGCGACGTAGTTTTCGAAAAACGAACAATCTATTTTAAGTTCAATCAAATGAATCAATCAAGTGCTATATAAAATGATAATATATTATTAAATAAATCGTGAATCGGATTGTCACTCTTCAACAATTTTACATGAATACTTACATGTTAACATATTACATGAATACTGTCAATAATACTTATCATTTCACTTGAGATATGGTACATTATTTAAATATTATTAACTATTAATAAATCGAGTTGACCATTTTGCCAAAGAAGACTAAAGTGAAGCTGATAAAGAAAACGAATCTATTTAGCAAGATGACTCCAGAATAGGAACGGAAAATCCAGCTATCTATTCACCACATCCGCAGAGATCTATCGAATAATCCAAGATATTGTTGGTTAAATACTATGAGCATTCTTCTATTCAGTGTCATCTGAAAAAATATCAAAGAGATATGTTTCTGCATTTGTTTCTTTATAATGTCATAAATAATCATGTGCGGTCCAATTTCTTGGGGGAGCGGAATGCCTCAGTGGTAGAGCGCTGAGTTGCTAAGCCGAAGGTTCAATTCCTGCTCGCTGGTAGACTTTTATTTAATCTTTTAGCGGTCGGAGATGAATGCAATGGGATCTATGACCCTCCTGGGGCTCACCCAGCCTCTATAAATTGGTCACCACGAAAAGGGGGGATATGGCGGTTGAGCGTGATCTGGGACTAATCACCCCCCTGCACAACCGTTGTCCCAAGAAGCAGAACAGTCTCTATCACGTACTGAACCCAAGAACCTTCATGGGTTGTAGTGGTACGTAGCATAGTGATCCAATTTCTTGAAGTAAAATGAGGTTTATCCGACTGGCACCCAACCAAACCCATTCAGGTTATCATAGAAAGTTAAGGAAAAACATGAAATGGGCTAAGTGCGTTGGATTGGTAAATACGTTGGAGGAGTATTTGTTGGATGCTCTTGTTACCTCTAGGTCCCTATTATTATAGCTGTGGCAGAATATTATAGCAGCTGTGGGATCTCTAGAACCTGATGTTTACATAATCTCTATGAAGTGAATACTCTTAATTACACGAAAAACCTTGCGGTTGAGAGCCGGAAAAACACGGCCAAATCTCCTACCTGCACAACCGTTGATTTAGAAACAGTGTAGACCAATGTTATTGCGCAAGTTTTTTTCGGTAAAATAACTACGTACGATCCCATTTATTCTTTCGTTTGCCTTCTTTAGGCTGCCAGCACATTCTAGTAAGTTCATGACGCTCAAATGCAGTGCAAAAAGATTATATAGATATTGTATAATCTGTTCCTCCTCAAAAATAATAGCTTTTTCTCACTGAAACGATCCGCAACGTACACCCAACGAAAATGAAGATGTTATTCTTGGTCAAGGAACGTTGGACATGTGTAGCATTTTTTCTAAATGATTCTTGAATATAATCAGTGGTCAGAAAGGTCACGGGCAGTGTAGGTGTTCCAGACCTCAGAGATTTCTTAAACCCCTAGTCAGAACTAAATATAGATCACGCTAAGCAGGTAGGATAAGCAGGGCTGGCCTGTGGCAAATCTTCAGTTTAGGCTATGTCTAACCACAATGTATATTTAACTAAATTAAAAAGGAATTTTACACTGCTAGTGACGTAGTGCACCAGCATTCCCACACATGAAAAAATGAGCCTTGAAAATTCTGGTGTCACCTTCACGGCGGTCTCTCATACAACGTATCGGAAATATAATTTGAATAAACTATTAGATTCAATGCATTTCATGTATTTATACTTCAAATAAAAAAATTCTCTCATCCACTCTTTAAGAATCTCTAGCATCCCTGATATTCTCAATGTCGATCAATCAAATTGACACATTAATAGGTGATTAATTAGGAAATTAATTTTTGTATCAATCAAAAAAATGGCTAAGGTCCCAATAGAACGAGTCATGTACGATTCCATTACAATTTATGTCGAAATACGGGTAATATTAAATAAATTTATGTTTATTTAATATTACTACTTATTCCTGAGTGTCGTCGTGAAAAGTTTACTTTAGAAAAATAAGTATGAATGGGGGAAGACAAAATTATAGGCACACGCCACGGCGGCTCAACTTAATGAGCCCCCACCTTGGGCGCAACTTTATCTCGGACCACAAATACCCCCATAACACTTACTACTGACCTTCTGACAGAATGAACCGGGCAGTAAAACATTTAAATTTCAACACTGATGAGCTGAAGCCCAAAATTACGGAAATCTATGCGTTAACAGCACAGAACCAACCCACCATAGTAATCCTCACAGATACTTCCGGCACATTGGCATCCCAGGATATGAACTCACAGGAGACGATGAAGGAGGACTCCCCTCACCAGCGGCAACTAGCGACCCTAATCACCTACAGTTTCAGAATGGTGTACTGCAGCGCATAGTAAACTACACGGAATCACATAAAATGAAAACGGACCTCCTACACACTACTCTCGACGTACCGACATTTACAGACTTCATTCAAAATAAGACACATTACATTTTTCGACAGCCTGAAATACTGTACTAACCCACTTTTTAGCACTCTCGCCCCATCAGGACGGCCACAAACGTGGACTGAGAAATAAATAAATAAACAAATAAAATTAAAAGGACACGGTGAGCCCCATCACCGGAAAAATATAAAGTTAATAAATATAAATAAATAATTAACAAGAATTAACAATAGAAATAATTTATATATACAAATCATTGGAGGTTTCACAACAAGGAATTGCGGAGCATACACCGCAATATAATAGAAATGATAACACCACGAACTTTGGATAAACATGTTATGCAACAAATTATTAAAAATTTAATAAGCGCAGGAAAACATGTAAAAGAGAACAAAGCGTAGGTCAGGTAAAGATGGGATTGAGCGGTATTCCGTGGAAGAGGTATGTAATAAGCGATTGCTAGTATCGGCATAGAGCCTTTTATTATTATTATTTTATGTAATAATTATTTAATATCTGATATAGTTTAGTAAATATTTAAATCAGATTATTTAAGAGGGAACAATTTGCGAAACTTATGAAAGCTCACACTGACAAGTAAGAGATACACGATAAAACAGGATGTTTTGATAAGGTGACATATATTTCAACGGAAGGATGTTCTCCTCATGATTTCATAGCAAGATATAAAATAACACAGGTAATGAAATGTAGACACGTTTGCAAATTTTATTATTTAATTATAAATATGCACTGTTAGCCATTTGATGTTCAATTGAGGTTTTAATAGAGAAAAACATTAGTTGGAATATAAAATCTCAGAGAAAAGTACATAAGGGAATGCTATTTATAGGTAACTAAAAAATGGAAATTTTAAAGTAAGTAATCATTTGAAAAGCAATTGAATTCTATTACTACGACCTGTGGTAGACCTAATTTCAATTATCATTATAATTTATTGAATTCAACACAATAAAAAATCATGGAATCAGTTCATAATAAGCAAAAATTAATACTGAACGTAGAAGCTCAAACAACATTTAGAGCATGACCATACGGAAAACTAATAATCCATTTTAAATATAATATACTATTATTTTAATAATATGATAAGATATCCTAAGAAAAAGAAAAGGAAGGAATGATTAAAAATATTTTTTCTGCCTCACATGAACAATTAATCTGAACAGTTAAGATGGTTATGGAAGGATATATGCTACGTGTAGTATCCTTGGCAGTAAAGGTGCTAATATACAAGGAAAACGGAAAAGAAATACCTTGCTAAAGAGGTTCTAATTAGTTAACAGCATATAATTAATAAAGGAAAGTAGAAAATCAATCACCACCTTCATATTTTATAATAGTTTCCAATAGTCTGTCGTATCATTAAGGTTATTGCTCTCAACCTCTCATTTAGCAAAGTAAATCGTGTTATTTATTATCAATGTGTTATTTATTAATCACGTTATAAAAATTAAGTGATATAAAATCTCAGAGAAAAGTACTTACATAAGAGAATGCTATTTATACGTAACTAAAAAATGGAAATTTTAAAGTAAATAATCATTTGAAAAGCAATTGAATTCTATTACTACGACCTGTGGTAGAATTCTAAGTGGAATTCAGAGTGGTACTGTGCTAAGCACAGATCAATTCTACTAAATGGCTGTCATACCGGTTTGCCAAATAAAATTGTTTATATGAGCTTTAAAAATATCAAATAGTTATTTATTTACTTGCTATGTTTTTTTAAGATTTAAACATTATTCTCCACGAGGTAGGAAGTGCTACTTTTCTTATGCGTTACACCAATTAAAATTAAATAAAATGCAGAACATACACTGGACTTTTCATGATTTAAAATTTAATATGCGATGTAAGATTGTCGTTATTCGCCTTAAATATTTTAAAGATTTTTGTAATTGGAATAACCTCTGCAACTATGACCAATAAAATCGCTTTTAAGACTTAATTAAAACGGTTTAAAATTTATTACCACTTCGTTTTAAAAATTAAATGATACCGGGAATACAGAAGAGTATAAATCCAGCATCGTACATAAACAAACTAAAACTATGCAAGATTTTCACAATAATAATAAAAAATAAAATAAATATAAAATTATAGGTTTATAAGAAAAGAAAGATAACAAAAATTCAATACTTACTCCAGGTGGAAATGAGCTAATAATCATAACTGATTAGAAATCATCTTTTTGGGAATCGGAATGTTGTAAAAGCCTGGGTTTAAATGAGGACTGGGAAGAAAAATAGCGGATGTTACAGAAATGTAATTTTTTTTAGTCATTAATTTATTTATTTAAATTTACAACTGTATTATAACAATAACAAGAAAATGGTAATGATAGACATTAATGATAGATAGAGGCATGGATAAAGGCAGGTAGAGAAACTACCCAGTGGTAGTACTCAAATAACAATTTCAACTTAAAAAGTCACGAGGATGGCCTCCTCAATTTTTTTTCATAGGAATTGAAGTAGCGAAGTTCGAAACTAGTGGGTTTGAGTGGATATGACATTTTTCATAAAAGGACTGACATCTGGTTCGGGTCCAGTCAGCAACAAATGGAACATTAAGGTCATTATGGATGACTTCATTAGTAACAAAGTAAGGATCATCAAGGATTTTGGATCGTAAGGATTGGATACGTAAAGTATTCGATGGCTTAGTGGAGTCCCAAAGCTCTACTCCGTAAGTCCAAATAGGTCGTATAATAGCTATATAGCTAGTATATCAGTCTTTTATAATCGATTGGGAGGTTAGAGCGTTTGTCTAAAATGTAAAATTTTGATTAGATTTGATACTTTTTAGGGTAAAAGCGCTAATGGTACTTCAGTTCCCATTAAAAAGGACATTAAATAATGGGGAAAACATTTAGAAGATATTTATAATAAAACATTTGACCTACTTTGCATTTCCAAAAATATTATAGATTTTGTCAAACTTAAATATGACATCCCCTTCCTGACTTGATACAGGTTATCATCATTGGTATTGGTAATAGTTTCATAACCAGTTCTTCCTATGAAGATGTTCAAAGAGCTTCTCAGGCCCCGAAGCAGGTTCCGATCTGGAATCTATCACATTCTGATTGGCTGTCGATGACCTCGCACTCCAGAGTATCCTCTGCTAGATGAGTTCATCAACTTAAAATATATGCATAGCCATCGTGTTGCAATATAGAGCATCCTTCAAATGTCAAGAACAATGCGGAAGTCTTTTGTCTTAACCAACGTAACAATTTGTCTCTCTGACGTTTAGAATGACTTTTACTTTTGATCGCTAGTGTACTAGGTTCACAAACCCCAAAAGAATGGTGGTCCATTTCTTTTAACTAGGAACAAAAAGATATTGCTTCACACTCATAATGTTTTGTTTTTTGTTTCTTAATTCTATTCGTTTTTTTACTTTCAAAATTATAGATTATACATTTTATAGAACCAGAGAAATCGGCCGAATACATTTGGTTGGTAAAGAAAGCAGATTGATTTTATATTGATATGATATATATGTATATATATATTTTTTTTTGACCGATGTCAGCTTCTAGATCCAAGGATTATGGCTGTTCAGGAACAGCTGGACCTATATTTCTGTCTCCTAGCAGCTATTTGAGAGAATAGAAAATCACAACACTATTCCTGAAAGAGATATACTACAGAATAGTTTCCTCACACCAACACCCGGCCTATGTGAGTTAGCTCCAGTAGGATGGCGGGTTTCACATACCGGAGAGGTTTCATGAGATATAACGGGAGCTAGAGTCAAAATCACAACCTTAGGCTTTGTGAGCAGGTGCACTTTTGCTAGCGCGTTAATCCGCTCGGCCACCTTACAAATGCACTGCATATTTTTAGAGAATACACCAAGATAGAAAAAAATAGTCGAGAGAAAACATAATTTTGTTGCATAAACCTATTTGTTTTAAACTTTTTTACAACGAATTGGATTTTCTAATTAAACTATTATGAATAGCTTAGGGCCTTAAATACATTTTCTGATTAGAAAAGAAGTTTAGTGAAAAAATTATGGATTTCACTATATAATGAAACAATTGGATAGTCTTTAGATTATTTTAATTCAATATTAATTTTCGTTTAAAAGTAGTAAGTAACAAATGTCTGGAATGCCTCGTCATCATCATAATCCTTCCCTCTTCAGCCGTTGTGCAGGGTGAGGATCCTGCTTGTAGAGCCTGGACCAAGTATATCTTTCCTCAGCCAACTCTCAACTTCCAGTCCATTCCTCTCCTCCTGAAAGCATCCCTTACCTTACGCTGTGCTCCCAGCAGACGCGAGAACATACTCTTGGCCTGTTTCCCTCCGTACAGGTCTTCTAAGTCTTCCTGGCGATTTTCTTGGGGTCCATACTAAGAAGGTGTCCGTACCACTTAAGTCTGTGTTCCTCTAGAATGGTCACAGCTCAATTAAGCTCTGGAATGGAGGTCGAGATTAGCCGCGTATGGTTACGTTCGTTATCCCCTCCGAGGTTTCCTTAAGTTCGCAAGTATCTTATTTCACTAGGTTCTGTGCTTTCAGGACAAGATCCACGATTCTGAAGAGTAAGATAAGATAGGAAGGAAGGTCGATTTATAGACGGTCATTTTTTTCTGCCTTGTCACCTCTCTTCTTCTCAGGAAACACAGTCGGACCATATTAAAAATCTTCCCCGCTACCCCGGATCTTTGGACCGGGAAGATTTTAAAAATCTTCCTCTTTGGACCACTTCTTCGTCAATGTAAGCCGTTTTCATTGAGATGAGCACCTAGATATAAGTAAGTAATGCCTTAAAGGAAATTATCAGAATAAATTAAAGTTCGCTGTTAATGAAGCGGGAATAATCGTGTAAATTATAGTTTACACAGTTTTAAATATTTTTAACCAAAAATTCCTCTCCTAATTTGCATTATTAGATAATTTACAATTCACCATTTTGATTAACATCAATACTACTATATATACCTCTAGTTTCCTTGTTCCTATTTAGAAAACTGTTGTAGATTACCCTGAACTCATTATACAAAGAAAAAAATATATATAGCTAACATCCTTAATCTCTAAAACAACCCTTTACCCTACACCTCAAGAATGAGTCTTTCAATATTTACAAATTCTATTAAAAGAAAAAGTTTAATATTCTGCAATTAAAAATCTTTGCATTTAAAATTAAATTAATTACCTCACCAGGAAAACTAATCCTCCTTTTTTATACCTCACAACAAGGCGTAGTTATGGTAATGCAGGAAAAAGATAATATAGAAATTATCAGTCATCAATATGAAAAATAAGTTCATTCAACCCATTATGGGTCATAAAATAAATAAATCATTTAAATCTTAAGGAGCGATTACGATTATGTTTATAGTAGAGATAATCGAACCATAATTTTATCATTATTTATTTCTTAGTGATTACAATTTTTAATTTTTTTTTATCTTATAATCATTACAATTTTTATTTTATTTTTATCTTATAATGATTACAATTTTTAATTTTTTTTTTATCTTATCTTTGTCATTGTTTCTTTTCCTGCACAACCACAACCCGCGAACGGGTCTGAGGTTCACTACATGGTAGAGGCTGTACTGTTTCATTGACAACTGTTCCGCAAGGAGGTGACGTCCTAGGTAACGCTCAACCGCCAGATTCTTCCCCCTTATTTTGGGTACCCTATTTCTATATATAATATTGCATAGAGGCTGGGTGAGCCTTAGGAGGGTCCTAGATCCAGTATGATCCATCTCCCGCTGTAAACAGACTAAATAAAAGTACTGCCTGCAGCGGGATTTGAACCAGGATTTTCGGAATGGCAACTCAGTGCTCTACCACTCAGCCACTCCGCTCCTTTATTTATCTTATAATGATTACAATTTTTTTTGTCTTACAATGCCAATGTTAATCAATAAGGTATTTAATTTTAGAACTGCCAATGATAAATTATAATTTACAACAAAATTGCTTGACCTTCCATGATCATTAGAAGTTCAAATATTAGATTCTCTATCAATCGAATCATCTCGTGGCATTAGCGATTTCAACATCGTGAGCGATTTTTACCCAAGGAGAATAGTATCACTTAAATTAAAAAAATATAACAATAATCCCTTTGAAAACAAAATACAGTAAGTAGTTAACTACGAAGACACTAAATAGTAGGTGACAGTTAAAAAGTCTACTTATGACTTAGGAAAAAGGTTACCAATGTTTAAACATTCTAAAAATGAATTAGGTAGTTGAATCCAACATTTAACTACTAATTTACTGTACTGGTATACTAAATACTAAACCATTACAATTATTGTTATTGTAATGATTACATTTTTGTACAATGTGTTTTTATTTTTTCATAGCTTTATTGATGAGTTGGAGTGACGAGGTCTCTCTCTGGTTGATGCATCTTTTCTGAAAGATGTACTTTAATTGATCTTCATTGATGTGATGATGACTTAAGGCTTCCGCTTACACAACTGTATCCAACCAATCAATTCACGCTTCTTTTTTTCGTAGTTTTATTATTCCCGTTGGAGTCGATGGTAGAAAACGAATAAATGGGCCATCCATTTTTTATCATGATTTTTTATTAATAACGATCATAAAAATCAACTCCAAGGTGGCTGTGCCTTGTATGAACCACGTTGCCGCCGCCACGAACTCCTGAGCCGCTCTAAATAAAGAAGTCATTAGCAGAGGATCCTAAAATACCCGAAGATTCCATAACTGACTCGGGCAGCACCAGGCGCCGTCGAAGCAAAGCAAAGGTAACCCTCAATAGGACTCTGATTTACAGCGGAGTCATGTCCCCTACTCAATTAGGGTTTTAGGATTGGAGGATCATAAAGAGGCCACTTTATGGAAGGTCGTTGTGTGCTCATCCTCCATTCCATCTGATGCCTATGGGAATTTCGAACAGATATATATGTGAAGATTAATATACAACGTAACTTAGATGACAATTTCTATAGGGAAGGTGATTACAGGCCAATGGTGTTAAGTACCCACGCTTGAAGAACAACAGAATCTAATGCTCACTGTTACAAGGATTTGCACAGCTACATGTGGAATCATTAGCAATTGCGCTTTTTTATTGGGTCGTTTCATATGCAATTCCGTTCTACAGTAAAGTTCATTTTGTATAAAACTTTATGAAATCGAAATATTTAACCCTATTTCCTATAAATTTTCACAACGCGTTAACAAATTTTCATTCACAGAACTGAACAATTCAGGATTTCGTTATGGAAATAAAGTATGAAAATGCTTCTTTTTTTTTTTTTTTGCATTCAGACATATGAAACGACCCAATGTGTACAGAGAGTTAGGAGTTTATAATTGAGTTGTAACAGTCAGTACTAGACTAATAAAGCTCGCTAAAAACAGCTTATTAAACTTAAAACATGAACATTTTAGGATCATAGATATTAAATGTTTTTTAGGAGATTTGGCTCGATCATATGTTTAAGCACTACAAGTAATTGAGTGAAGTAAGTTATGGCGACGGTTGCGATAACTAGATTTTACAAGGTTTTGGTATTTTAGGCTTTTAAGTAGGTACTTAAAGATTTTAAATATTGTTTCAGAATATTCAGGTCTAAGAGATATATGTTTTAATTTATCAGTACTTAGCATAGTAGCGTAGTATATATTTGTACTTAATGTCTCAAACGAAATTACACAAGGAGAATATTATTCATTATACAAACAGTAACGGTAGTTGTGCTAATACTGATTAGGTATTATTCGATTCACGTTTTATAATTTTCAGTTAGTCATGAATGCGGGAAGTGAGATATAATGAATAAATGCATTGAATAAAAAATAAGAAAATTATGGCCTTTCTTTATTCCACATTTGATTCATCGACACATGGCACAAAGAGATAAGTCTATAACGCAAGCACTCAAATTTGCACCTATCATATTTTTACTGAATACCTTAAAACGCCCCTTAATTTAAAACATGAAAAATTTCAAGGAAAAATAATTTGCATTATACTAAACAGCTAATGAAGATTCCTTTTACCATCCTTTTTTTTTTAACATCAACCAAAAAATAAGTAAATAAAGAAATATTTGAATACCATACTGGGAATAATTATAATGATACATCTCGATGAACAGGTTTATACACAATTCTTTATACTCCAATAAAGCGAGCTCTCTTAGTCCTAAATTGCGGAACATATCAGTTTGGATTTAAGGAAAGAAAGTTAAGTAAGATTAGTAACATGGAAGGTAATTCTTCCGCACATTGTCGCTTCTAGTTGAGTCACAAGTTTTAACTTTTCATTCCTTTCCCTTTTAATATTTTCTAAAAATACAAATTTATCATGAGCTTTATTATGGAAAAGATAATTTATTTATGATAAATCTGTATACTTCAGTAATAATTTCATCTGGAAATGAACGTGTCAACAAAAATATATATTCTACATTAGAGAGGATAATAGTTGACTGGAAGATCTGATGCAGGATGCAATTAGTTGGGGGGTGAAGTCATAAATAACACCAAATAAGTAAAACTTATTTATTATTAGTGCCGAATTTTCGACATACGTTGTAGGCCATCTTCAGGGCTAAGAGAGAAAAACAAACAAAACAAAAATAACTATAAAATACGTTTCAGAACCAAGAAAGAATATAGTAACATATAGAACTGTAGAAAAGTAAAGAAAATTAGCGATGGATATATCATTAAGGATATATATGATTAAAAGAATGGCAGAATATGTGAACAGAAAGGTGATAATGCAAAGAAATACAAAGAGAAAGAAAAATGAGAAGTAAGAGATAAACAGTAAGATACAATAATAAAGAAAAGGAAGGTCACCTGTGGTCTAGTGGTTAGCGTAACAAACAACTAAACCCAAGATCGCGGGTTCGTAGCCCGGCAGGTGGCCCTAGGATTTTTTTAAGGGAGTAAAAAATCCTTAGTTACGCCGTCCTTCGGAAGGGACGTTAAACGGGGGTTCCGAGCTTGTACGATGTCAGGTACTCGTTAAAAATCCCTATCCTAATTAAACCTGGATAGGCAAAATTTAGAACTCCCACTGTAGCATCGTCCGATTAGCCATAGCAGCATAAAGTGAACAAACAAACAATAAAGAAAAGGTACAAATGTAAAATTATGAGATTTAAAAGTATGAAAAACATAGTTGAATTACAAGTAAAAATGTAAAATGTATGATAATTTACTCTTGCTACTAGAATGTTGTATATACATAAAGTACATAAGTATGAAAATTAATAAAAAATATGATGTTAAAGTATAAATACAGAAGAAATTTGTAGAAAGTATTATATGTGTATCTCGTTCAATTACTGGTAGTGATGTAAAATGTATGATCATAAACGTATATTATCATTGTATGTATAATCAATACTTCGAATTTCTGGTAGAATTGATTACCGATATCTACCCATTACTCATACAAAAGCTCACTATAGCTTGTATTTTTGGAAAATATTTAAAATGAAACGAATAAACAGTTAAAACTTGTAACAACTCAACTCGAAGAGAGAACCTGTGGAACAGATACATAATAAATTAGTAAAAAGACCAGTGTGGTGAAATATAATTATTAAAAATATGTGTTCTAATTAATAGGATCCCTTAATTGTATTAGAATATTAAGACGAGATGCCTTGCTACCAAAGTTGTAGGTGATTTGTATTTTTACATAAGCAAGTTTATAATAATTGCCCTTCACGGGATGTTTGGATGGGATACACAGCTATTATCCCATTAAAACATTTCACAATCGACACAGTATCGAAATATAATTAGGCCCACTCTCTTATATTCTAATCTAGATCTTTGTCGGCGAGTTGACTGCGTAATCTTCAGCCAAGCCAGTTCAGAGTAGCTATGAAGGCTTATCTTCTCAAAGAGACGTAAAAGTTTCGGAATGGACTAACAGAAGAGAAGAATGCCCGTGGAGTAGAAATGGAGTGGGTATTAGCGAGTAAGTTACTTGAAAGAGGAGACCCTGGGCCTGGAAGGGACTAACCTAAAGGAACTACGCCACAAAGAAGCCCGGGCCGGGATGCAATAAGCTGCTCGGCTGGGCGTTGCACCGAGCCTTTATAGGCTCCCTTAACGAGAAACCCCTCGTAATTAGGTTCCATCGCTTTCCACTTTATTTTCTTTTGCCATTATTCCAACCTTTATTGTTGTTATGCCCTGTCGGCGGTGTTATCCCTGTCCTGTCATTATAATAATTTATTGATACCTATCTAAAAGACCTTTTGTGACAACGATAAATCCTCCATACTAATGATGAGGCTTTCCTGCCTGGATAGGGTGCACTAAAGTATAGGGCTCTTACTCAGCTAAATCCCCTTTGGAGATGTGGAATAAAGCAAGAAAACATATGATCTCACATTTGAGATTCGTTGTCTGTCAGTTAAGGAATATGAATGAAATTGTGATATATAAACTGCGCAAAAATTAATAGGGACACCACTACTTTTTTTTTAACAGAAGAAATTTGCTACCGGAGTAGCCTCTCATCAGGGACGAATCCGTTCTCTTATCTGATCCCATGTCCCCGTGTTCTCGCAATATTCGCGATGTACACACGAGGACAAATGTTCTTTGAACATTACTTAATTTTAGGATCTTGTTGACTAACGTCATATTATTATTAATATTTTTTTAATAATTGTTTTAATTTTAATTTTTTTATTTTGAAGAGAAAAGTTATGCCCTTGCCCGGATTCGAACCCGGGTCCGTCCGTCTCTCCGTGACAGCACTCTACCGATTAAGCTACCGGAATATAAATAGTAATATGACGTAAGTCAACAAGATCCTAAAATTAAGTAATGTTCAAAAAACATTCTCCCTCGTGTATATATCGTAAAAATGGCGAGAACACGGGGCCGTGGGATCAGATAAAAGAACGGATTTGTCCCTGCTGAGAGGCGACTCCGTAGCTTAATTGGTAGAGTGCTGTCACGGAACCCAAAATGTGTTTATTTATTTGTTTAGTTCTTCTCAAGATGCAGTACTTAAGTAATACAGTAGATTAGAGCAGTCTCTGCTCAGTTTTACACCATACTCCCTGATCTCCACTCCTCACTGGATAAAAAATGTATATTGCTATAGATTTTTTTTTTTATTAAAGAAAGGTTAAAACTTGTGACTTAACTCGAAGCGACAACCTGGGGAAATCTTATCGTACAATATTTGATTTATATTTTGCCAACGAATAACAAATAATAAAATTGTATATCAATATTTACTACCATGCATATTCTAACAGACTGCAGATTCTAATTTTGATCGATTAAAATTAATTAATTAAAAGTAAACCAGCCTAATTAGGTAAAATACGAATAAACTACATATTTCAATTACTAAGAGCACTGCTAACTTAAAATAATGAGGGACTTAATATTAAGTAGGGATCTAGACTAATACTAACAGCCTACAAGACTGCTACAACTGCTACTAACATAGTACTAGAGGGAACGGTATTGCCACCAACCGGACCGGAATGAGAGGATTGAGTTAGCCCACGCCGGGACCCGAAACTGGGCCCAGTCGCCCCTACTTTATTATACACAGTTTCTTTTTTTCATTTTTTTCTCTTTTTCTTTGAGCCTCCTCCCGCTTTATCTCAGTTCTTTCTCTCCTTTATCTGTCTACCCTCCGCATGAAAAATGCCGGTGAGAATGACCGACAAGGTCTCTGGATTCCGACTAAATTAGACCACTCTCATCGACTATGGGCTACCCATTTGGATCTCCTCATCCAGTTCTCTAAGGAATCGTCCGGATTGGAGCATCTAGATCTAAGGTTTACCCTTAGAATCTCAACGTTTATAAGGTCTCAATCTCCAGAGAGCAAAAGGGAAGTAGATAAAATCACAATACTACGAATATGGAAGGATACAAACACGAAAGAATTTTTAAACATAGCAAGTTAATTGGCTACACTTGCCAATTTTACTATTATACAAACCTCAATCCTAGAACGCACCATTTCTGGAATAAAACTATTTTCTAATATACGCAATAATAAAATAATTATGTAAATTCAAAACGTATTTTTTATGTCAAATCATAGTTTGGAAAGATAACTAACATTAAACTCTTAAACTGATTTAGTCTGATAGATAGTTTGATTCCCAATATTTACATAGTTGGTATAGAGAAATACATAATAATTTGTTTTGAAATATTTTATTAAATATTAATTTCTAATGCGAATAGTTCAGTGATTCAGTGATTCTTCGGGCAATTATAGAAGACCAAAAAGAAAAAAGAAACATGAATAATAGAAATAAAATATACAGCAATCCGTACTATAAAGACTTGTAAGATAAACAATGTAATATAAATAAAAAATCTACAAGGCGACTAATATATTTAAAATGGTACGAAAATAATAAACGAAATATCATGAAAAGACCGTGGAAAAATTCCAACGAAAAGCCCTGAAGTCAAGTTCTAAACTCAAGTTGTATTTGAGCCTTGGAGGTGGTGGGATGTTTCTTGGGTGCATTATTCATGTTTGGTTTTGCTGTTATCCTCTTTCTACCTTGAGGATGCCTGAATAGGCGAAATATTGGATAGATAATTTCATTTTCTGTTTTAGTTTGGAGACTTAAGGGCTTTTCGTTGGAATTTTTCCACGGTCTTAACATTTATGTGAGGTCTCTTTTTACTTTTCAATATTGAAATATTATGAATTATATGAAAAATATAATATGGAGGATAGGATGAGGTATTGGTAAGATGGAGATAGGATTCCAAAAGAACGAAAAATTATTTTTTAATTTTTTTACCACTAGCTCATTTTCATTCATGAGCCTCACGGCCACCACCCTATAAACAAGGTCAACCAATAATTTATAACAATAATTATTCAAGAAGACTAAATAATGTCAAAATTAATAAACTATAGAATATAAACATGAACGTTATAAGTATGAAAAGTAAAGAAATTAATAAAAATTATGTTAATCTATAATGTCACTGTAAATAAAATTCATATAGAAGAAAATTAAAATAATGGACACAATCTTTAAATTTAAACAAGGCTTATTAACAATTAAAAAAAATTTTCCTTCACTCTTTTAAAATTTATTTTAATTTTCATTATTTAGATTATAAATTAATATATTTGCTGGTGTTGTTTGATTTAACAGTTTTATTAAATCTGATAGAGTTTAGGCTGAATCATCGGGGTCTAATTTACTTTCAAAATTAAATAAATTTTACTTATTTCTGTGCTTGTTATAAGACCGAACCAATCATTTTCAGGAATTATTTCTATGGCCTGCGATGCATCCAACATTTTTAATGAATGATTTAAACCCGGACCAAACTGGACAATATATTTGAGGGCGGTTAGGAGAGAAGAGTCTACTCTTCCTTCATTACAAATTCAAAATTCTTAAAGACGCCAGGCCCCGCCCATAATCCAGTGAGATATTGAAGGTAGTTCTGATTATACTCCAACAGGATAGGAATAATCGTTTCGAAAACATACATTGAAGAGAGGCTGTACAATATAACCGCATACATCATACCATTCAACATTCTTAATAGCATACATAATTTTTAATTAAAAGAAAAAGTTGTGCGGAACTGAGAATGCTTGGAGATATAAATATATAAATAAATACTACATTCACACCAATGAAGAATAATAAGCATTAATCTGTATATTTTTTATATTTTCAATTTTTATAAATAATATACCCACAAAAATATTACAAATATATTATATGCTACAAACAATTTAATAATAATGAAGCTAATATTTTTTCATACAAAACTACAAAAAACTTCATAAGAAGTCATAAATTATGATTGAGCCAACTGTATGTCCAGGTTTTTGTAAAGTGGAAATTAAATAAATAATAATTAATAGGTGTATTCATTATCTTATTTTACTTGGTTTTATTGCTATAATTAAAATTATGTGCGACCAATGGATGTACAATTCTGCCTTGCGGAATACCGTGGCGCTCTAGCGGTAAGATGGTATAACTTAGTTTTATTTTAGTAATCTTTAATAATGACAATTCGACTCATATTATCAGCGGACATAAATATTTAATTTATTCTAACATTACATTTATTTACCACTTCCAAATTGAACTCATGAAGCCAAAAATCCAAGTTAAGACTCTAAAAGTTGGGCATGTCACTGTTTCTTACAACTTACGGATTATGAAACTAAAGCATATTTTCCATTTTTTATCAATTAAAAATTTACATTTTCATATAAACTATATCTATCATTATCATACAAACAACATACATATACCTAACAAGATCATAAAGAATTACAAAATCATGTGGGCTGTTAAAATAAATTGGTTACATCATTCTGACTTCTATACATGTAAAATGATTGTGTAGGAACAGTTATTTATAACGCAATGATGAATTACTCCTTATTACATGGTTCGAAGGTTGAAAAATAACGACTAGAATAATAGGTTAAAATATTACCATAATTATTAGAACAGTTGGAGACTAAAATCTGATTTCCTGTATGTAATCATTATCCTGGCGTCTATTGAGAAAAAAAATGAGAAACGATTTGAAACAATGTCAACAGCTGAGTCGAATAAAAGCAAATCTGAACCATTAAACCATGTTAATAGTTGAATTGAATAACAGCAAATATGAATCAGTAAAGCATATACAAAATAAAATAAAAAAACCCTGGCTTTTTGACTTAAGGAACAATGCATTTTGTATTTAGTACGCAAATTGTAAAATCTGAATTTAACATATTTATAAACTGGATTTGAATCATTCAATTAAAACTACGCTATAAGTCAATTTTCAAGACGTACTGTTCCTATATTTACTCGACTATTCAGTGGGACTGAAGATATGGTGAAAAACAGATAAAAAAATAACGAACATAAAAACCGGTAAGAACATTAGTTTATAAGGCAATATTACATCCACTGATATAAAATCTTACCTGTGTTGCCCACAGCTAAATCTTTGTTCACACTATTTTCCAATAAGTATTAAAGTATTCCAACATAGAAAAATAACACAATCCACCCTGCACTCAACGCACAAACGGCATTAAAATAATCTTGTTCGGAAGCCATTTCCAAGAACGCTTCTCACCGAAGCCTGCTCAAAACTTTTTAGGCTCGCCATTTCTGGCTCCAACTACATAAGTCACTGCCTGTTTGATTGTCCGACTGATATGAAAAGATACTTCAAGATTTTTAAGACCGTTTTAGCAATTTAAAAAAAAAATTTACTTTAAAATAGAATTGAAATGTTCATATTCAAAATTATATTACGATATTGTAATTATTAGAAAAAAGATTCACCATAGCTAAAGGTGATAGAGCTTAATAATTTAATTTTATAATATATATACATATATAAACTATTATTATTTTTTCCTTACATTAAATAAATATATTATAAATAATAAAAGTACACAACTGCCAGTATTGATGACTATGTAAATTACTTAATATTTTTATTACTAATGTTTATTTTTATTTTTATAGCTCTCTATTGTGTTTAAAAATTATTGTTCCGCTGCTTGTCGCTTCCAATTGAGTTTCAGTTTTAGTATGAAAAAGAAAATGTAATTTGGGAAATGTGTGCACTTCGGTAATCATTTCATCTAGAAATGAATGTTTCAACAAAGATATATTTATACTTGGGAATGTTAATTGTTTTTTAACTTATGTTTCTTGATTAAATGATTACCGAAATATACTCCTTATACTTTCCATATTAAAGGTCACGATAATTTGTATTTTTGAAAAATATTAAAAATGAAAGGAATAAACTGTTAAAACTCAATTTGAAGCGACAAGCAGCTGAAGAGTTCCCTTTAAACACAAGTACAGAGCTATAAAAATAAAAATAAAAATTAGTGATAAAAATATTTAGTAATTTACATAGTCATCAATTGTGTTACTCGAAGCGACAACCGGCAGGACGAATATCCAAATTTTTACAAAATCAAATAATACTTCAGTTATTCCATAATTTGAAAGTATATATATATATATATATATATATTTTATTTTCCCCTTCACGCAGTACCCCTACGCGAAGGACGTTTATTGTTCTGCATGTTCCGTACATTTATAGTACATTACATACAATTGTACTTTAATGTTTTTTTTTTTTTTCCATTGTTTACATTTTTTTTTTAATTATTTATGTACAAAACTAAACGCTAAATTGAAAATCATCATTAAAAAACAAAACTTAAACATAAAAATATTGATCATAGTAAATATTAAGCCAGTTAACAGAAAATTACAACAAAGTAATTGAAAACAAAACTAAAATTCTTGTTCACCTATAATATTAATTTCGTGTAGTGATGATTAACCACACTGCTTTAGCAAACACCTTGAATTGCTGAAAATACTTCCAGTATAAGTCCTTAACACTGATTGGCCAGCTGTCCTTCTGCGTCACATGTTTGATAAGTGTAGTCCTTGGTTCGTCGGTTAGTCTGCAGTCATATATTAGGTGTAAGTAAGTTTGTTCGATGGTAAAGTCACAAGGGCATGTCTTATTGTCTGTAAGTTTAAATTTATACAAGTAGGATTTTGTGGGTCCATGTCCTGTCAACATTTGTGTGAGGTAGAAGTCAGTTGTTATTTTGTTATTCCTAAAATATTCATGTAAGTCATTTATGTATAGTTTAAGATGTTGTCCTTTAGTTGTCGTATCCCATGTGTTTTGCCACTGATCCATATTTGTAACTGTTTGTCTGTGTTTCAAGTAAGTCTTAGTCAATTTACTGTAGAGTATTGAAAGTGAGCCGTCTTTGGCAGCTGACTTAGCAGCCTTGTCAGCTAATTCGTTACCCACGTTGCCAGAGTGCCCTCTCACCCACCTGAAGTTGATGTTGTATCCTGCTTTTTGTAAGTGGAGTAAAGTAAGTCTGCTTTCTTCAATCAGCGGTTCATGAATTTTGCGATTAATGAGTTTGTTTAACGTACTTTGGCTGTCAGTTAGTATGCAAATAGATGTCCTGCGGAAATTAAATGTCTGTATATATTCTAGTGTTTTCAGTATAGCGTATTGTTCAGCTTGATTGTTTGTACAACTAGGTCCAAGTCTGTATTTCTTTACATCAGTCAGTACACCGTCTTCAAACAATACCGCTGCACATCCCACATTTCCACAATCTTTGCTACCGTCTGTATAAATTTCTGCTTCAGCATAATCTTCTTTTGTAGATTGTTTGATTTCTGGGAAATGTGCAGGATGCTTTCAATTTTTATAGTTAATAGGTCGTTCAACGTCATCGGCAAGTATCCCGTCACAGTCTTGGTTAGTCCGAAGTAAGGTATATAATGTAGTGTACTGTTGAGCGATCAAGTCGATGGGGATCAGTTTTGCAAGTACACAGGCTGCTTCATAAGATAATGTCTTGAAACCTTTTACCATTTTGATTGCCATCAATCTCTGTACACGTCGAAGTTTCCGTAAATTGTATTTTCTCTGCAGTCCTGTGCGCCAGATGTTAATAGCGTACGTTAGTATTGGTAATGTGGCTCCTTTCTACAGTATCCTTAATGCTTCAGTTTTTAGTCCCCATGTATTCCTAGCTTCTATCGTTAAGTTGTTGGTAAGTCTCAGTAGTTTAGTCTCCAGTAATTCAATATGCACGTTCCATCTTAATTTTGGCTCAAATGTTACTCCTAAATATTTTAGTTTATTTGTTTGTTGTAGAAGCTGTCCTTGAATTTTTACCTGTAAAGTTGTTAAATTCCTTGATCTGGTGAAAATCATGTATGTAGATTTTATAGTATTGAAAGTTAGTTTGTTTTCGTGTGCCCAATTGTCAATTTTTTGCGTGTATTGATCTATTGATTCTTGTAGTGTTCGAGCATTGTCAGCTTGTGTAAGTAAAATTATATCATCCGCAAATGCCTGCACAACCACGCTCTCCGGATATTCTCTCATTAATAATCCATTAACGATTAAATTCCACAATAACGGAGATAGTGCAGACCCCTGCGGAGTTCCTAGAGTCTGTGTTTTTCGTAGTTGACAATGAGATGTTACAATACAAGCCTCTCTGTCTTTGAAATAGTCTGAAATCGAGTTGTAAATGTTCCGTGGACAGTCCATTGTCTGTAAGGTATGTAGAATTGATGGCAACCAGGCATTGTCAAACGCTCCCTTAATATCAATAGATATTAGAACAACATGTAGTTTTCTACTCAAGCCATATTGAATAAAATCAGTTGCATTTTTTAGTGCATCTGCCGTAGAAGTTTGGGGGGTGAAACAAAACTGATTTTTATGAATGTGATCATTTGTATACAGATAGTGCGACAATCTTCGATTTATTAATTTCTCGAAAACTTTGCCTCCCATCGGAAGTAGTGATATCGGTCGTATGGCAGATATACTATTATCTTTTCGTCCTGGCTTAGGAAACAATATAAGTTCAGATTTCTTCCACTCTGTTGGAAAAATTCCATTAGAGAAACACTCTTTGTACAACTTAGTGAGAAAGTTGGGAAATATTTTAAAAGTATATTGAAATATTTCATTGGTTATGCCGTCTAAACCTGGAGTTTTCCTTATATTTAAGTTATAAATCGTATCAGCTATTTCGGAATCTGTAAGAGGTAGGTCATCTTGTGTAACTCCGTGAGATATAATTGACTGTCTAATATATATATATATATATATATATATATATATATATATATATATATATATATATATATATAAACTCCCCGTCAAAAGTATTGCAACACCCATAATTCTCGAGATTTTCTTGGTTTCGACCTGAATCCGTACTTTGTTTATATTTACAGTAATATTATTTACTAAATGAGATACATCAGTGACTAGACACTTTATTTTTATTCACTGTTTACCAACAAACGATAAGATTTTGGATATTTCATTTTAAATTTCCTTTCAGTCCAAGTTTATCTTTCGTCTGTCTCAAGTCTGTTTCCTCTTTTCTCTTTAGTCTAGTTGAAACAATTAATTTTATCCACAATGAATCGTTTAAGCCGCGACGATTCTGTCAGAATCATCACTCTCTCTGAAGAAGGCAAATCATTGCGGTACATCGCTAATTGCCTTGGGATTCACTATTCTTCCGTTTCAGGGACCATAAGAAGGTACAGGGAGACTGGTAGTCAATCGAGGCGACCAAGGATTACTAATCCCATAGATGGCCGCTTCATTAAAATGCAAGCTCTTCGGAAGCGTAATTCTACAGCTTCTTCCATTAAAAACATGATCGCTGGTGTTTGAGGGATATCAATCTCGGATTCAATAGTCATTAGAAGACTGAGGGAGTCAAACCTCAGCTCAAGAAGGCCAGTGAAATGTCCTCTTCTCACCACAGAACGCCGCGTAAAGATATAGAGATTTGCAAGACAACACCAATCTTGGACTGTGCAGGAATGGAAAATGTTGTATTCACTGATGAGACGAGAGTGGCCCTTAACAGACAAGATGGAAGTGAAGAAGTTTGGAGAAGGCCTGGAGAACGGTTTAGTCAATGCTGGACGTTAGAAACTGAGCCATTCGGGGGAGGGTCTATTTGTTCTGGGGCGGCATATTTTAGGAGGCACGTACCGAGTTAGTGCCAATCCAAGGAGGGGCCTTGAATGCTTTGAGGTATGTAGAAATGATTCTTCAAGATCATGTAGTGACTTTTATGCCGTTCATAGGTTCTAAATCGTTGCTCATGCATGATAATGCCCGCCCACACGAGGCAAGATGTGTTTCTGAGTACCTGAACACAACAAATATCCACACCATTGATTGGCCAGCAAGAAGTCCTGACCTAAAACCAATCGAGCACGTTTGGTATTATCTCAAAAGATCGGTTCGGTCACTAGATTTACCTCCTACTACCCTTGAAATGCTAAAGGCAGCTGTATTGGAGGAGTGGGACAATATACCCCAAGATTTTCTTCAAAACCTTTTTACAAGTATGCCAACACGAGTGGAAGCAGTCATTCAAGCCAGAGGTGGCAATACGTCTTATTAAATGTAAATTAAAAATTTAAATTGTGATTTAAAAGTTAAAATTATCAGAAATTAAAAGTTTAGAAAGTAAGTTTTCTAACTTTTTTGTTTATTGGAAGAGATATTGTAATTTATTTTAATAAAATTTGTTTATGTCCAGTTTAAAAATGCTTAATACAGACTTCATAACCGATCTTTATTATGAAAAGACAGACGTTTTTGTAAAATTCAAATATTTCAAAGTGTTGCGATACTTTTGACGGGGAGTGTATATATATATACATGATGTATTTGTATAGAATATGCATGGTGTATAATAACATGTTATATAATAAATTATACATTACTTTAATAGTGAAGAAAACATGTGAGTAGAATGGTCATAACTAGTTATTGCGGTAGGTCCTGTTTACTGCAAGCAATTGTATTAGCTTCAATGCTATTGGCTGTGGTCTCAGTTTTATAGCCTCGTTGCATTCTTCCTTCTCGTCTAATGAACCAGGCGATTGGAAATAGTAACTAGGCATTAACGACTCTTTCGACAATAACATCCCGGACACCAGGAGGAAGGGATAGCTTGCAGCTCCGGGTCCCGATCTCGCCCATCAGGTTTTATTATTTTCCTTACAATATATTTCATGTGTTTATTTTTATCTGTATTATCCTTTTTTTTGTTATATTGCAACAATGAAACGGAATACGCAGAAGAATTATATAAAATCAGAGGCTGCCAATGAGATGGCAGATCCCTTGCCATTTGGTACATGCCTACAATATCTTTGTAATTATATTTTGTATAATAAAAGACGATTGTTGTGATAAATTTAATATCTGACAGGTGTCAAGGAAATTAAACTTGAGCCTTCAGTTCCACCCATTGTCCTGAAATCATCTTTTTATATCTTCTGGGGTTTGGGATCTCGTTGGGTTTAACTTAACAGAAGGAACACGTTGAAAGCAATAAGCCTAATACTGATCCTATATATCACAGCGAACCTCATAACAATATTCGATATTCTTTTTAATTTAGCTAACATCATATACAATATTAAATGTAAGCTTATCATGTATCATATGTCCGGAATTTTCTAGCACAGCGCTGGTTGTTAGTTTTGTAGCGGCTTGGAAAAATGTATTTTTTTATCTTATGGATAACAAAGATTTTTTTCTAGTTTCGGATATAGTTGATTCCACATTGTAGTTTAAGTTTCTGTACATATCTTTGATTTTAATGAAGAGAAGGAGTAAATAATTTCTATATTTCCAAACGGTGGAGCTGTCGATGGGTTTGTCTTAGAATTTCGCTCTATCTCAGGTTTTATTTTTAAAATATTTTATGGGAGACGTTTGTTCTGCGGAAGAGAGTAGACTCTAACCTGACTAATGACTAACCTATCTGTCTGACTAACCTGACTTGATGGCACAACTAGAATTTGCAGTTATTTTATTGTTAAAAATCCTGCCATTGATTTATTTATCCAGTCTTAAAATAATAGATAATGTACCTTCCCATAAAGCACTCTTTTAAACAGTGGGTTCGATCCGTCCCAAACAAAGACTTTCTGCTTAATCAGCATCACCCACAGAACATATGAACAACACTGAGGAATCAAACCCACCTACCATGATGGACCTACGATGTCTTTTGTAACGGAGTCACTCCTGTTTACACTTACCTTCATCCTGTCTTTCATCTCTCCTTTATTTTTACAGCCCTTCATCTGCTTCAGTCCTCAACTGATGTTTACGTAAAGCGGGTGAGAGATTAGTCGAGGTCGTGACCAAGCAGAGATGGTACAATAAATCATCAAGGGAGTTCATGGAAGGACACAAAGCTCTTAGAAAGATAGATGAGAAAAGCTATTGTTGGTCTAACTTTTTTTTTTTTTTTGATAAGTAGATTCAAATAGTCCAAGTCAATTTATCTACTTATGGTAGTGGTTGATCTTTTATATGAGGAAGAAAACGAGGTCAGAAAAAAGTCTCTTTAGTACGAAGAACTGTTTATTTTAAAGCCAATGTTACCACCATCATAAGAAGCCCTGAAGGAGACCTGCAAAGTGGGTCGAAACATGGGCTTTTCCGGACCATTTTCTTCCTAATAGAAATTATTGTGTAATCCGTCATGCTTCTTCCCTATCCTCATTTAAATCCTTGATTTTTCAACCAGTTTCCAAAAGCAGATGCTCTCTAAGCAGATTAATCATTTGCTGTCAGTATTAAATAATGCATTTTGTTGTTCAGTACTTTTTTTTTAAGAAGATATAAATTGTGCAAGTAATTTTCTACATCCTGGCTCACGTTTTTTTTGTAGTTATTAATTTATTTATTCTCTTTTTGTTTTTATTTACTTCATTGGCATTTTTATAAATACTTTATGGTTTGTGTTATGTAGCACTCTGCCCAGATGCATATTGTGTTATTTTTTCTTTCCATGTTTGTTATTCTAAAGGGACTAGAATAAGGTTAGTTTTCTTTTCTATAAATCATACTTCCCAGCAACATATTTTTGTTTTCTATTCCATTATATTACTTCTTACATAACATAGTCCTGAGTTATAGTAACCCTGAGAAGTACATACCTATCTTCCCACGTGCTGAGTTAATAAAAGCCCATTATAGTGTTTAATCGCTACTAATGATGACACATAATAGAGAATGTATCAGATAAGGAACAATTAAAAAGGCCTAGTATAAAATTTTCTACTGCCTCATCATCGGGCCGCTCCTTTTCACTCTACACGTTCTTTCTTGTCTCCATCTTCTTGAAGAGTGGTGAATGAGAAGACGACCCCAAAGGAAGGGCGACAAGAGGGATACGGACCACGGTGCTGTATGAGCCAGTAGGGACGACGATGCTCTGCAGCGAGGCCCAGAGGGTGGTCTTCGGCATACTTGCTCATCCTCTACCGTGGCTCCACAGGTGGCTACCACGTGTCCTCTAGCTGGGTATTCTCGATCCGATGAATCATTGTTGTCTGTGTCGGTCTCGAGTGTTGTCTTTCAGGCGTGGTTAGAACAGACCATTCATAAGGTAGTGTGGCCCAAGGGCAGGTTAGGGCAGTCTTTGTCACTGGTTTGGCCTAACAAAAGACTACGGATGCATAGGTCTAAAAGGTATTTAGGATTGAGCATATTCAACTTGTTACTGTTAAAAAAAAGACTAATGCATATATTACATAGCTTCCTTGTATGTTTATTAAACTATACATCGGTGGCTTACAACCTGTTTCTGAATCAAATTAAAATATATGTGTACCGCACCAAGTATAATTTAATTAACACTAATTAATTGCAATAGAAATCTAATGCTTATTGTATCTGATTTACGAAATTACAATGAAACTTGAAGAATACGTGACGATCAGGGCCTATGGCTTTCAACAAGGATATTTTTGAAAACATAGACATTCCACGAGCCCTATTGGAAAAGTTACAATGTGTGGTTTGTCCCTTAAAAAGAAAAATGAAATAATTAATTTTGATTTTCATTTCTTGGAACATCTAACATTAAACTCTGTTTTTTTTTCGTATTGACGACTTCGGATAACGTTAAAACTTTATTTTTTTCTCTTCTGAAAACAATTTTCTTTCATGCGTTCACTAGCACGTTTCTTCTGATCCTCAGTCCAGCTTCGTCCAGCCTTCTTCATCCTGAAACCCTTGCTGATTTTGCACTCTGCTTCCAAATTCACTTCCTTCTAGCATGCGATACTCTGTAATGTTCAATTTTTCAAATTCTTTCTTACTTCTTTAGTCCACGGTGTCGTGGTCTTCATTTTCCAGAAGTAGCCAAATATTTTGGAAACCAAATGTTTTAGTAAATATTAACCAAATATTTTTCTTGGTTAGTTTTTGTTTGTTCATTCTATAAACATGTCCGAGGAAACTAAACTCTTTGTTAAAATGACTTCTGCCCATCATAATCGACTTAGATAAACCTTAAATTTTTCAATATTGGTATTTTATTTTGTTAACAATAAAGAAAATTCTTTCTATTATTCAATTTCGATATTCAAAGTTTTTCCGCAAAAGCGCCACAAACAGGGTTGTTTTTCCCCTTAGATTTACTTAATAGTTTTGAAAACTTTAACAAAAAAAATTAGAAAAAAATTAATTGTTATTTGTGATAACAATGATGGTTGAACAAAATAACTAAATCTAACGCCTCCAGGTTTGATGGAGGTCAATAAAAATAAATAATTAACTAAGAATAAATAGTTTACCAAGGTTAAATAAATAGGATCGGAAGTCTTGGATAGAGACGGGTCAGGACTAAACCAATACATATTGAGCATGTTCTCAACAGAGCCGCCATTGAGGAAATCCGAAGGTACTTGGGGCCTGCTTACTTTGGGCTAAGAACTGAAATAGAACTGAGGTCAACGTATTGTTGGAACAATGACATCAGAGTCCAGCCTGCTTCAGTAGTTTCCTTCTCCAATAATAGTATCCAAGGTAGAAAATTCCAAAATGAAGTAAAAGTATTATTGCTTAAATGTGGCATTTAACGACGATATTGTGTGAGGTTTTATATTGAAAATTTTATGAAATTAACAATGGGTCGTTTTTGGTCAACAATGACCATGTTCAGAAGTTGATGTGATATCGTAAAGCTTTAATCTTCCTGGTTATTAAAATAAGCTATGTGGAGCAATATTCACAGTCTAGAGGACAGGATCAGAAAATCGGGAATTGAATCTTTGTATTTATAGTACTTTAACATAAGAAAGTTGTTTTGATGATGAATCGCTAACTGCAGAAACGCAATTAGTCCATTTTCTTAGATATTACAAAAGATACAAAAAAAAATATCTTGCCCTGAAATATATCTGCAGTAAACAAATTATTGAAGACGGTATCAATACTGTTATATCTTAAAATGTGCCCTTTCTGTAGTAAACGATAAGTTATGTCTCTGATAATCCATGTAAGTTGTACAAAACCAAAATCTCAAGTACTGCACTAGTTAGCTGCTTTTCTACAGTTGGTCGTTCAAATATGAACAACAATAACAATATTGAAGATCCAAATTTCGGGAAATAAAAATAAGATGTTGGCTTAAAAAGTACAAATAGATCTATAGGCTTTTTTGAAGAAAATCTCTATAGATCTATAATCTCGAAGGTGAAAACAAACCTAAGAGACTTGATTGAGACGGAGGGCATGGAATAAAGCACCTATGGAGCTTTCCCCACAAAAGCATCCATTTCAGCGTATTACGTACTATGGTAATGGACGGTCTAACAGATCGTACTTCGCGAAACCAGATTTTTCGATTAAGATGATTTCCATAATGTTAAAAGAAAAGCAGATTAACAGAAAAATCTAATTGTCATGATGCCTAAAGTGTACGTATGTCTTCTACACAGAATGTGAAAATAAATGGAGGGTTTTCCTTGTCATTTTTCATTTGCTAGGAAATACAAAACATTTATCTCAAGTAGGAAGTCTTCTAAAGAACCGTTTATTTTTGAATGTTACTATGCCCTAAATTGGCATTGTCAAAAATCTTTTTAAGAAAAGTGAGAACAAATAACAATTTCTAATAATAACAATTTCTTCTTCATCATCGGCGCTACAACTCAACGCTGAGTCCTGGCCTCCTAAAGTAATCTAATAATGTTTCAGCAATAAAAAATAACAAAAATGATAGCTTAAAAATTATTTTGCATTCAGGTGGAATTAGGTACATAAATTATCCATATTTCGGGTATGCCATCTAGTTTTATAACAAATTTCTGTAAACTCTTGTTGTTTGTTTACTTACGTCACTTTGTGGTAGTATGGCTAATAGGATGATGCTACAGTGGGAATGATAAATTATATCTATCCAGGTATGATTAGGGTAGGGAGCTTTAACAAGAGGGCATAACCAAGGATTTTTTACTCCCTTTAAAAATCCTAAAGCCACCTTTAGGTTCACTTAGGATTGCGGGTTGCGAACTCATGGTATTGGACATGGAAGGTTATTACGTTAACCACTAGACCACAAGAGATCCTTTTGTAAACCCCTGTCCTAGCGCCTCATCACGAATAAGGTTTATCTCTTCCTTCTACTATAGTCTACGTTAATTTCTGCGATATTAAGTTTTGTAACACAACATCGTGAATACTAAAACCACATTCACAAAGCGCTTTTTTCGCTTTCAAGAGGAGAATGGTATGTTGCATATAGATGTGACATTCCGCTCTAAAATATCTCTATTTTTGTTTTAAAAGTATGAAGTTATTATGTTAAGTGCATGCATTACCGTTTTCTACCTCATGATAAGACTAGAAGGCGAGTTTTCTATTAACAATTGCTATAACCGTTTCTATTTATCGTGGGTTCTCTGTTTTTACTTAAGGGTGAGTATCCTGGACATGTCAAGTATCGTACCTACCTGATAAGAAATTAAACACGGCCGATCACCATTTTCTTATTTCTCTCACCAACAAGACGTGAACTCACTTTATTGGCCTTGCCACTTCCAAAGTAGTTCAAGAGTATCCAAGGTCCATCAAATAGTCATTTTTGACGACGCAAAATAACGATATTGGCAGAAGTTGACAAGAAGGGAGAAGAGGTTCTAAAGTAGGTCCCCTAAGGCTATTTGTGGAGCGAGCGCTATCTAGCAAGAGGAAGTTCTGCCCACGTTTCCGGTTCCTGGGCTCGCACTCAGCGCTATCTGCGATAAAGAGATCCGCAGTCCATGTACACGAGCTCCTCCAAAGAATCTTACATTCTTGCCATTTATTAGACCGAAATAATTGATACTACTTTAGGTAATTATTCCGCTGGTTGTCGCTTCGAGTTGAGTCACAAGTTTTAATTTTACATTAGTTTTCCATTTAATATTTTCCAAAAAGTTATCATGAGTTTTAGTATGGGAACGAGAATGTAATTATGTGAAATGTGTATGCTACTGTAATCATTTCATCTAGTATTGGATGTTTCAACAATCATACATCATCTATACACTTAGAAATGTTGGTTGTAACTTTATTTCCTGATTACCGAAATCTAATCATTACTGATAAGTACATTCTCTTTTCTATTTAAAGCTCACAATAACTTGTATTTTGGAAAATATTAAAAATGAAACGAATAAACAGTTAAAACTTGTAACTCAATTTGAAGCGACAACCTGCTGAACAGATATATATAGCCATATGTACCTCTAATAAGAATAATATTAAAGGTTATTCTCACCCTGAAGCCTGCAATACAACTCACACAATATTATTCGGCTCAATATATGTTAGAATTTGAATTGTTTCTAAGCCAATGGTGCAGGAAGATAAATTGACCATGATTACTATTAACCAACAGGTTTATCTTCCAATGAAATATATCAATCTTAACTGTGTGATCTATGGCAGTTAAAAAATTAAACAGTTGTGAACCATGAAGGGTATTGAACACATGTTGGAGAAAGTATCTGTTTTGAAACCAACAGTAAGTAGTACAAGATCATTTGGCCAAGAACACACTCCACTATAAATATCTTACTCAATTAAGCTGCTAATTTATGTAGGCTGGGTGAGCCAAAGGTGGGACAGCAGATCCCATAGGATCAATCAATCGCTGTTAACAGATTAGAAAATTTAACTTCCACAACCGGGTTTGAAGTTCAGCAAGTCAGCGCTCTGCAACACTGAGCGCTCTGCAACATCCTATTCTCAAGTTGAACAGCTTAAATTTTAAAATTTTACTTATATTCAAATCCAACCCATCAGTGGATAAACCTCAATCTTTATCTTAAGTCAAATTAATTTCAAAAGCAATCTTGAACAGCATTTAATTTATTTTCTCATTTTTTTAGAATATAGTTTGCATTTTTTTTTAAATATTTGAAGAAGCAACAAATATTTTTTTCTCATACTATCGAGATAAGTGAGTATTTATTATTAATTTGCATTAATCAGGAAAATAGTCAGTTTAAAGACAAAAATAATAGCTACACATTAAGTCATCAGAGTGAGAGATGGTCTAAACCAAAAATATCCTTTTTTAAAAAGTAAATAAACAAACCACCAATTCAATTAAAAAGTTTTGAGGCATTGATAACCTAAAAAAGTGATTTGACAAATGAAACACTTTAAAAACAAAGATTTTATTTAATTATAGTTAATGTTTCAACAATTAATGACTAGTTAAGGATAATTCTAGTGAGGGGTAATACTTTCAACTAACTACTAACTGATGAAAATATTTGGGACTAAACTATTTTTAAAAAAATTAGTCCTTATAGTTTTTAAGGGTTGTTTCTTTTTGTACTATCTTGTAATAATCAGGAGTATGATCTTGAAAATTATAAAAATGATAGCTTTAATTTTTAAGTCATTTGAATATTCACATGTCACACATTATTCATAGTGAACTTATTTATCAATTTTATTGCCTTCATAGATTTCGAGTCATTCTTGTTATTTTTTAATTTCCCATAAATAATTTATAATTTAACCTTTTGTTTGTTATGTTTAATTATACAATGCATTCCAATTACTTCTGTGTATTATAAGTTAGAATGAAATGTCAGGAATAAATAAGTTTGCTCATAGTCATTAACGTAACTAGAGTTGACTCAAGTGGGGGGGGGGGGGGGGTTAACCCCTACCAGTCAACCACTCCAACATATTCCAACATATCTCCCTTCAAAAAAGATGTCTCGTAATATAGGTATAATATGTCTTCAAATTTTTATTTCTTTTAAATTGTTACTTACAATTTTTTTTAAAATTTCTTTTAAGCAATGGGGGGAGGTATAACCCCCCTCATTACGCCTATGCTCATAGCTAATAATTATTTTAATCCCACACCCAAATTTTTTTACACATTATTCAGGATACCTACAGTCAGCCAATTTCTCATCAGTATAAAAAAGATAATGACGAAGGATTTCTAAATTCTAATAAAACAAAGTAATCAATAAATATTTTATCTTTATTACAAATGTACATAGATACATCTGTTACAAATCAAACAAATTAGCATATATTTCTCTTTCTTCTATAAAGTAAACATTACAACATGTTTATTTGAGTTTCTTTGAATATTACCAGATAATAAAAAATGCCTGATATTAATAAACAACTTTTCATGCAGAAAATATTGTTTAACACATAAGAGTAATGAACAAATCATGAACTAGAATTTGCTAAAACGCAAAATTTAGTTGTAAAGCTCAATTATAAAATAGTAAATAAAATTATACAAAAGAAGTCAAAAAATTAAGATTATCACAATAGACTTAAAAAAGAAGGAATGGGATTTACTGACACAGCAGTATTAATTATCTTTTTCATAAGTAAAAATTTAAAAAATAGTAATTCACTATTTACCATATTCAATGAATAAATAAAAATAGGTGAGGTAGCTTGCAAATGTGGCTTCACATTTTGACCTCCCAAATATCTTAACCAAGTTTTATAATACAGTAACATTAAAAAGCATAGACACTGACTTATTTTAATTTCTATAGGTCAATCATAAATTTTAAAAAAATTGACAAAATAAGTTAAAGGGAAAAGAGATCAAATTTCCTCTATCCTTAGTGAACAAATGCATGATAATTTTTTTAAAAAGTGAGAACTAAAACAAACACCTCAATAACCCAGGAGGGAATTATAAAATAATAAAACTCATCGCGTTGTGATACAGTTAGCATACAGCAACTAGAAGATATTATTATTTAAATAATACTTTTAATACTAAAGTGCATAACCCCTTCTATAAAACAGTTAATTTGCTAGAGCCCCTGAGAAGTAAAAGGGTCAAATCACAAAACTATTGAGACTTTTACTCAATAAAACTCAGAGCATACTCCTTTTAAGTCTCAGGATTAAATAAAAATTAATTATAAAGGAAATTCAACCAAAACGGTAACAAAAATAATAATAAAATTTAAAAAAAGGTATACAATAGAAATACAAAATAATAAATATGAACTAAAATACTTCTTTGCTACAGCATTATAAAATAAATACATTTGTATGACTATCACATTTTTTTTAAAGGTTTACTTTTCATATTTACATATTAATACATATAACTTTTAAAAAATAGTTATAACAGCAAACACTACGTCTGATTCAGTCAGGCAATTCACAAGTCAACATTAATAAGACTAATGTAGAAGAAGACAAGTAATTTTAAATAAAAATAAATTTCAGCTGAACCGTAGAACCCATCCGTTAGATCTGATATGGTTTTGTATAAGTTTTTCTGCAGCAGACTCGCTTTTGGCTTGTGGATTCTGAAAGAAAAATAACTCATAAAATTCAGTTAAATAGATAAATTTATGTTTGAATAAAAAAACCTGTAACATTATAGCCCTTGAAGGGTGTGAGGTTCAGTACATGGTAGAGATTGTACTGTTTCATGAACAAAGGTTGTACAGGAAAGTGATTTGTCACAGATCATGTTCAACCGCAATTTCCCCCCTTATTTTGGGTAAACATTTTATAGAGGCTGGATGAGCCCCTGAGGGGTTCAATGTCCCATATGATCCATCTCTACGTACACTCAGGTTCAAGGTCACTGACAGATCAGTCTAGATACAAGGATTATGGCAGCTTGGGGATAACCGGGGCATGAGGAACTATATTTCTTTCCCCAAAGGATACAATCCCTGAACATAACTGTTTACTCTACTCCAAATCCTACAAACACAACACCATTCCTGACAGAAGTACATGGAGTAAGGCATCACTCCTATGCCCAGTCTTTGCATGCAGCTGATGATGGGTCTCGTTTATCTGAGGGGGTGAGTTGGAGGAGCTCACAACCTTTGGGTTGGGAAGCATGTGCACTTCATCCTTCTTGATGAAGATTCTACAGAAGATCTTAGACAGACACATTAGAGAGGGTGTATTGGTAAATAATCCCATACATCTGCTAAAATTTGCATATCAAGTAGAAAAATCCTGTGAAGTGGCACTTTTTAACCTTTTTAAACAACTGTAGGCATCTTCGTTGATACTGAAGGAGCCTTTGACCGAATGCCTTACAGCACCATAAGTAAGGCCTTAAGATACAAGGAGGATGAACCAGTCGTGTGCAGATGGATTAACTCCATGCTGGAACACAGAACTCTAATCTCTGAACAGGTTGGATCCAAACTGTGGATAAAGCCCAATGGGGGCTGTCCACAGGGTGGTGTTCTATCACCACTACTCTGGTGTTTGTTGGCTGACTCGCTTCTGTCATCAATCAACGGGGCAGGCCTCTATGCAAAAGGGTATGTGGATGATGTAGCCATTCTTATAGGAGGTAAACAAGTGATGTACAGTGGTATAATCTCTGACTTACTCTATACAGTAACCAACGCTTTGTCGCGTTGGTGCTTAGACAATGGTTTGAGCATCAACCCACACAAGGCGAACATTCTGGTATTTATGAGAAAGCGGAATGTGGTAATAAGATTACCGACACTCAATGGAACCCAGTTCGGTTGGAAAAACAGTGAAATATTTAGGTGTGACACTGGACAACAAACTGAGTTGGAATCAAACACTTGGTTAACACCACTAACAAAGCCATTAGATGTCTTTGGGCCTGTAAAAGGGCAGTGGGTAATTCTTGGGGTTTGAAACCACATATGTGATAGGTATATAACAGCCATTAGACCCATTGTGACCTGTGCAGCCTTGGTGTGTCGGCGAGGCGCTGGTAAAAGTGGATCCAAACTTAAGTTGGAGAAGCTACAAAGATTGGCCTGTCTATTGATGATGGGTTTTATGAGGACGACTCTAACATGCTATAATGGAGATGGTACTTGGTCTCAGGCCTTTAACATTAGAACTTGAGTACCGAGCCATGGTCTCCCAGTACAGGCTGTTTAAACAGAACATAATCCCATCTGTCTCAGCTCACGGGAGTTGTTTACAAAAATTGAGGCTAATCGCATTTTAGCCATGAAATCGGATTCGCAGTTATGTGACAATGTCCCCCAAATACAAGGTCAAAATTGACACAGCAAGCTGGCACAAACCTTGCAACAGCATCAACTGTTATACAGATGGCTCTCTTACAGCCACTGGTGCTGGGGCAGGGTTCTGGAGGAAAGATAAACCTAGGGTAGATACTTGGGTCTCCCTAGGCAGGTATACTTCGGTATTTCAATCAGAGGTACTTGCTTAAAACTACTGTATACGGTCACTACTGGATGAGTGTATTAGTCCAGGCAATGAAGGAAAAATGGCGGAAACAATTCATGTAGAAGCCAATTTTGGCACACTTGTAGGGAAAGGTGTCCTGAACAACATACTAAAAGTACTGAGGGATGGGGGTGGAGCTAAGGGTAGGGGAGCCTTCTAAAGGTCCCTTTTTTCAGTGTTTTGTTAATAACTCGAAAAATACTGCCTCTAGCGAAAGAATATTTATATAATAAATTAATCTACATAAAATTTTCTATAAAAAAGGTTCTATACACTTTTTTGCTAGGATCAATGGATCCTATCAAAGATATGGAGGGGGGAAGATGGAAAATTAAAAAAAAAAAACGCTTTTATTGTTAAAAATGAAATTTTTGTAGTTAAAAATAATATGTTTATTGTTGAAAATTAAGTAATTAATGTTTAATAATGTATTTTGAACATTAAATTTCGTCGAAATCCAAACTTGCATTTTCATCGAAGTTGTATTTGAGGGGGGCTACGTTCGTACATAAGCTGAGGCATCGACAGGCACCGGAGCAGGCAATCCCTGCTAGGCGACAACCGCAGCGCACCCCACACCCAGTCTTGTATCGGCAAAAGATCATTTTCAAACGGAGTCGGGTGCCACAGGGTCACTGCAATACAGTCCATGAAGACGCTGAGATACTTAGGTATTAATTGTTCAGCCTCACTGCAGAAGCTAGCTGAAGGAGGATAGGTACTGTTTTCATAAGTCATGGATTCTATTTCTTCCAAGATAATTTCGGCAGCTTTATGTACAGTTCTCCCCCGTTCTCTTTGCTCATCTTTACACCATGAGTCGCTCAAGATGTTATCACTAAAACTAGGAAAGGGGAAGACAGTTTGTCTGGTGCTAATTGTACTAAAAAAAATTTGGTCTCCGTATTTTTTCCTCAATCTCTCCTTAATGGTCTTCACATGTGGTGGTTCTCCTGTAATAACCTGTTCCAACAACTCGCCCATAGAATATTGGCAATTATCAGTATCTTCAATACAATCGAAGATTTTTTCCATTGCATTTGAAATCCCTTCATCTTGAGGCCGTCCAGATTTTCTTTTTGAAGTTACGGATGTCAACAAGAATCGTTTGTAACAATTGTCATGATATATTGCATCTGCTGCGTGTAGATCAAAGACAGTGCAGATACTTACATCTTACTATGTCGTTTCCCCACTCATCCTTTCTTTTCTACAATCGATAGTGGGATTGTGAAACGCACTGGTACGAACATGAAAAACTGTTCGACGCTTAGCATAAGGTTTTTTTATCTCCTTCTCTTCGTCATACGTTTCTGTGCAGAAAAAATACTTTGTGTTAAAATCAAATTTCACTTGTCCTGAACGCAAAGACGAGACACGTGATGTTGAAGGTTGATCTGAAAGAGTGTCTTTCAGAAACAGTTGACTATTCTTAATTATAGACAATTTATGAATCGTTCTGTCATTTAAAAATAATCAACTACTCCTTCAAGCAATATCTAAAATCCAGAAACATTCCTTTTCATTAAGCAATATTCCATCCAGCGGTAATATTGCTTTTTCTTTACTTACCCCTAAGATAATTTCGGACGTCCGCTGTCCCAAACAAAACATTGTGTGCTACCAAATCGTTCTTAATATTTAACTCACTCATTTTTAAAATGTTCTGTATGTTACTTTCTGTATGTTTTTTATACCATAATTATTGGAGTTCCATTTTTTCTGATAAAAAGTGCAGTGTAAACTAGTTGCAGCTAATTGTTTTAGTTGCAGTATTAACCACAAAATGAGGTATAACCTACACAAGTCTTGAAGTACCTTTCTTCTTTGATTTTTTTCTTGATTCTTAGCTGGTGGTGTCGACTTAAACTTTCAAAGTGTGTTTAAAGATCCCCTATGCTTATAAACTGTCAATGCAATATTTTCATCTGGTTCTACTCTGTTTATTGTATCATGTAGAGACGAAAATTCCTTAAAGGATTATTTAAATGTAATGTTATCATACGAATTTATATCTGCGATCATTTCAAGATTATTTCTAGATTTAGGACTGTCCTCTAGCAAAAAAAGTGTATAGAAGTCTTCTAGAAGAATAACCTTCTTCACAGACAGTCAACGTAGACATGTCAACAGACAATCAAGCTACCATTGGTGCACTAAGTGGGCACAGTATAAACTCACGGATTGTATGGAACAGCTATTCAGTTCTCAACAAACTGGTGGAGAACAACAGGGTTAGCATTGAGTGGGTTCCTGGACACTCGGGCATCCATGGCAATGAAGAAGCTGACAGGCTAGTCAGGCTGGGATCGGATAACATTCCATGCACTCCCGAACCAGTATGCAGCATTAGTCTCAGCTATGCTAGGAGTATAATAAAGGCCATCTACCTTAGGAAATCGTACCAATACTGGTGCAGGCTAAGGGGATTAAAGCATTCTAAATTATTCCTTGACAGCTTCAATGAGAATACATGTGATGCTCTTCTGGATCTGGACAGGGAAGCATTAAAAACCATTACAGCGGCATATACGGGTCTTGTATACTCAACGCCCATATGTTCAGGCTGGGACTGGCGAGCTTTCCCACATGCCACTATTGTTATACAGAGGACGAAACACCCTATCATGTTATCTGCCTATGTGATAGGTTTGCCGACCTAAGGTTCGCAACCTTTGGTCAGGATAGAGACACTAACCCTAGACCGGTTGAATTAATCAACCCAGCAAGTATACTTAAATATGAGGGATTAGTTAAGCTTAGATTATAATAATCGCATACAAAGGGGCGCACAATTGATCAAGTAATGGCCATAGTACAACTTTATGCCCATATAAAAAAAAAAAAAGCAGGTGTACTTTGGCAAGCGCTCATTAACCTGATCACCTCCCACCCCTCTCTCTCTCTCTCTCTCTCTCTCTCTCTCTCTCTCTCTCTCTCTCTCTCTCTCTCTCTCTCTCTCTCTCTCTCTCTCTCTCTCTCTCTCTCTCTCTCTCTCTCTCTCTCTCTCTCTCTCTCTCTCTCTCTCTCTCTCTCTCTCTCTCTCTCTCTCCCTCTCTCTCTCTCTCTCTCCCTCACTCCCTCTCTCTCTCCCTCTCTCTCTCCCTCACTCCCTCTCCCTCTCCCTCTCCCTCTCCCTCTCCCTCTCCCTCTCCCTCCCCCTCCCCCATGGAAGATTCGGATCAATTAACATATATATATATATATATATATATATATATATATATATATATATATATATATATATATATTAATTCTTAGAACACTGCTTTGCATCATGATTTATACAGTTAATTTTAAAATACTGAATTTTTCATTAATTTTCTATCTCAATATCACACCATTATCAACTTCTTTTAAAATGTTTAACTTGCAATTAAGTTTAATAGATTTATAAACATTTAACTGATATATTAGTTTGTTTTTTTCAGGCTATTGTTTAGGCCTTATTGTTTACAACACTTTTAAATTCACATCCTTCGCATATTATTATAAAATTTAATAGAATTTCCTCATATTTCCTTTTGAATATCTTACAAAACGAAAGTTATCTGTCCGAATCAGAGCTGTAAGCATAAAAATGATTTCCAGCAGAATATAACATAAAAGATATGTCAATTTGAAAATGACAAAAGTGTTAAGAGACTGCCAACAACATCCTTTGACTCAAAGTAGCATTTTAATTTCACACAATAGCATTTTAATAACACAATGAGATTAGAAAAAAATAAAAATATATGGCATGTTCGTACAGCCAAAGCTTTAATTTCTATCCTCATGAGGGGAAAGGCAGAACTTGAAAAATTATTTCTCACAAAACATATAAGAACACATAATAAAATAATAATCAAAGAAGGAACTGGATGTAACATTACTCACAAGTATGAAGTAGGTCTTCATAGAAATAAATTGTGAAGGTGTAAGCTCTAAAGATGTACACAGCTAAAACCAAAAAAAAAAAAAAGCATTAATGTTTATTCGAAAATATACACATATTTAGAGAAAGCGTAGCACAATTTTAGTGTAAAAATTAAATTTATCGAAGGTTTGTATCATACAATATATACAATTTTTAATTATCAGATTTTTTTAGATGATTGACAAATTAAAATTTATTTATTTTAAGTAATCCATCTTTATAAAGGCAACCATCTACAGGAAGACAGAGCTTGCTTTAGAAATGCCAAACCACGTCAAACTTGAAGAAAAATATACATCATCCCTTCTATAAATTAATAAATCATAGATAAGTTTTCAATGAAAGAAATCGCTCTTTTAGGAATGATAAGTTTAATTTTGGAATTTTATAGACATAAGTAATAGTCAGGTTTTATTACAATACTTATTAGCACATAACTTGCAGCATATACTTGATCCTAGACAATTCATGTGATATTATATAACTATTATTTTGTTGTTTTATTATCATTTTTTTTTTTATTTTATGTTAAGAAACTTGAGAGGTTGCTATTAATTTAACTCTCTTAAAAAACTTTACTAGTCTCTGATTAAGAGAGCCAATAAATTGAACTATTATAATGTTTGTTACAAAGCAAATTAATTTATTTTCTATTGAGATTCGTAATTACATGATAAAATGGAAGTACTGATTGTAATATGAAAAAGAGAGATATTTTCGTGGTAAATGATTTCTTCTCCAGGCTCCTAGAAATTTTCTTCAAATTTATACTATTTCTTCAAATTAGCAACATTTTCATTTAATAATTTAAATAAATACAAATGTTATAGCAGTAATTATATGTTAAAATGATAGCAATTACTTAATAAGGATATTACATTTCACCTAAGATTACAAATTATTAAAAGATTTGTACAAGTGTTAAGACAGAGATAGAAATCAGTCTTCAGTGAGTTACTCAGATATTTTTGTATGAATAGCATCAGCCACAATGCCGCATACATATTCTAATGTTGAATACGCTGATATGATTTATGTGTATGGTTTTTGTAACAGTAATGCTTTAGAAGCGGTGTGGGAGTATGCGCGCCAATTTCCAAATAAAAGAGTGTCTAATCGACGAGTCTTTTCGTTAACTTTTATTAGACTACGAGAGACTGGGTCATTCTTAATACGTAATGAAGGCGACCAATTCCAGGCAGCAGTAAGAGCAGATTATCGGAGAAGAAATTGTGTCCAACGCCACTTCGATAACAATCCTGAGACTAGCATCTTCAAAAAGTTCAGAATTTATTACCTCAAGATTATGTCAAGAGATTTAATTTTAGTAACTGCTTTCTTGAAAAAATTCGCGATGATAATTTATTTCCATTAAAAATTAAATGGACTGATGAAGCTACCTTTGCAAGAGGAGGAATTGTTAATCAAAGAAATTATCATATATCTCTTGAAAATCCCAGAGCTATTAGAGAGAATAGGTTTCAGCATGAATTTGCTATTAACGTTTGGCTTGGAATTTGGAACGGATTACTGGTTGGACCACATTTTTTACCTGGAAGATTGAATGGTATCACATTTACACATTTTTTGGAGAACGACTTTTCTAATTATTTAGATGACATTCCCTTACAACAGCGGATTGAAATGTGGTTCCAACTCGATGGATGTCCAGCTCATTATAGCAGAATTGCTCGAGCTTGGCTGGATATAAATTATCCACTACGATGGATTGGACGTGGAGTAGTACCTTGGCCACCCAGATCACCTGATATGACATCCATGGATTTCTTTGTATGGGAAACCTTGAAGCAGAAAGTTTATTCGGTGTCAATCAACTCAAGAGAGCAATTAAGAGACCGAATCATAGATGCAGTGCACCAAATATCATCAGAACAATGTTTAGCTGCAATTTATCAAGTGATCAAGTAAGTGAGTGCTAGATGTAATACTTGCATTGGTTCAAGAGGACAACATTTTGAGCAATATTTACATTAAAAAGAACATAACATAAATATAAATGTAAATAAATAAGTATAAAAATGAAAACTTGTTTTGTTTCTTTTTTTGCAATTTTCTCTAAAACTAAGCAAAAACGAGCAAATCTATAAAGGGCTTTTTGTCTTAGTTTTTCGGTCCCCTATAAGTTCCTGAAGTTTTGCCATTTAAATTTGGGACACCCTGTATATTTATTTTGAGATGCCTAAAGATGGCTTCTTATATGTAGTATATTTTTAAACTTTCAAAATTTCTATAGAAGATTCAATTCTCTACCACACCTTTTTATCAGTATTCAAATAGTGTTATGTAAGTCTAAATGGTTTTATTACTTTGTAAATATTATAAATGTATCTTTTTTTTTTTAATTTTAGTAAATGATTTTCTATGGTTGTGGTTCCATTATTGTTTTCAGGATTTTCATAAAACTTTTCTAATGTATCTTGAAGATCTATGATTATCCATGTAAAATTTAATTGTAATAGGAATTACAATTATTTGAAAATAATATAGTGCAATAATTGACTGAGTATTGAATTTTGTTTTACTTTAGATAATGGACATTATTAGGCTATGAGTATAAGCTATACCTCTATAGAAATTAGACGATAGATTTCAAAATAAGTAGAATATAAGTATGTAACATTTTTTTCTATCTTTCATAGTTTAAATAGAAAAAGCATTCAAAGTTCACTACTTTAGTATACCTCCTTTACTAGGAAACGTAATGCAGCATTAAATTATTTTATTTAAGAGTTTTTAGTCATAATAACTTATTAATCAAGGTATTTTGAATCTTTCAGAAAATGTCTGGACATTTAAAAACCTTCTGTTTCGACGCTTTTATAGAAAAAAAATGTTAATTTTCTACATTTTCCAGCCACTGTTAATAATTAAAGAATTTATATAAATTATATAAACCACAGGACGAAGATAAACAAGACCGTAAAAATAAATTGGGACTAAAAAAGAAAAGTAACAGTTCCTATTTTTAACAACTTGCATTGGTAGTTATGAAGCCCATACCACGTTCCTATAGTATTCTAGTCATAATACTACGTTAACAAACCTATTTACCATCTATAGAGATATTCCAAAGAGAAATTTAACAGTTCTATCTACAATAACTAAATGAACAAGAGATTAAGTTCTCAATTCATTTCTGTAGGAGTTAACAGGTGCTTAACATAACAAATACCTGAGAATAAAGGACTAGTTTAGGAAAATAACATTTATATAAATTCTTTAATTATTATTAATCGTGGCTGGAAAATGTAGAAAATTAACATTTTTTTATGTAAATTAACTTTATGTTATTTCACCTTTTATGGACCAATCTACGTACCTGGGTCTCGGTGGAAGATAGGAGATGGGCCGGTTCAGGGATCGCTGTGAGCGGCTGCGGCTGCCCTGGCTCGCGCTCGGTTCCTGGCAATGAGGTATGGTTGCCTGTGAGGGAGGTGCAATTTTTTGTGATGGAATAGGGCTGCCTTCCCTCTCTTTCTTCTTCTCTGAAACCAAAAACATTATGCTCATTATTTTAAATGTGAAACAAAATCACAATTGACAAAACATACTCAAAAGCTGTTAATTAATAAAAAAAAATATGATTGGCATCAGGATTTGTGCACTGTTCCTAAATAAAACTAGATCAGCAACCTTAACGAACCAATCTATTGCATTTCCTATTAATAGCAAATCTTACTAATGTAAGAAGAAAGCTGTAATTTATATACATAACAGAATTGGATCTTCTGAGTGGGGTAGTAATGTTGTCTTCACCTAAAAACCTAGGGTGTATCAATCTCAGGACCTTCCTTTCCATAAGCTCTTCAACAGTCCAACAGTAATGTTCCTTGAATAACAAAATAACAGGATACCGAAATCAACAATGTTAAGAATAATTAATATGACTGAGTACCAAACCCTTCTTAAAAGCATGCACCAAAATAAATCCAACCTATTCAGAAGACCTGGTCAAAGAGGATACTTAAGCAAGCTAAATTTATGTAAACTCTAAATCCTGTTCATTGATTCACTAGCTCTAACATCAGATGGCAAAATGTTTTAACTTGTTTAATGTTTAATTATTTTTTAAATAATTGCCAAAACAAATTAGGTAATCAAACTTCTAGATGAGATGTGTAACATTTAACTCGTCATTTTCTAAATACTTTAGTTTTTAACAAAAGCGAAAATGAATATGTAGTTTAATTATTTGGTTAATTTTTTTTTTAATACTTAATTTTATGAAAAGATTTATGCTTAAAAAAAACAACTAACAAAACAAAGGAAACTAGCAAATGTAGATAATTTTAAATATTATATTTACAAAACAATTATTTTTATTTTTAAAAAGATGAATATAGAAAATGTCATCATTATTGTTATTTAAAATGTATTTTTGCTAAGTTAAATATTAGAGTGAGCATGGTTGACAATAGATGTAATTATATTAATAGATTTTCCTGGATGGAGCCGATAAAGAAAAACACACGGAACGACCTGTTGTCTAGTGGATAGCATAACAAACTAATAGGCCCAAAATTGCAGATTTGTAGCCCGGCAGGTGACCCTAGTTTTTTTTATAGGGTGTAAAAAGTTCTTGGTTATGCTGTCCTTCGGAAGGGAGGTTAACGACATGAACGATGTCAGGCACTCGTTTAAAATCCCTACACTAATAAAACCTGGATAGGCAAAATTTAGAGCTCCTGTAGCATCATCTGATTAGCCATAACAGCAAAAAGTGACATTAAATGAACAAACAAACAAGAATAACACACTAATAAGTACAATTTTTTTCTGTTTATTAATAAATAAAAATATGGTATTTATTAGAGTGTTTTTTGTACTTCTTGTAACACTTCATCGTTTTCAGCCCTAACCAATTCTGTCACAAAAATAACACTAACGGATTAAGGTTTTAATCAACATGTATCAGTTAATTGCAGAATTAAAAACATTTTAACTCTTGATTAAAAATACGGCTTTAGAAGCTGATTTATAGTTAAGAGTTAACTTCTAATGGAAGGATTCTTACTTGCACTAAAAATCTCATTATTAAAAATAATATATAAAGGACCATAGTAAAGTCCCTTCATTGATTATAAAATATTGTGTAAACCGAAGTTTTTATTAAATTTCCAGAACTTAATAACACCATTAGTGTTCTGATGTATTTGATCGACCTTACCTTTAAGCCTACACTCCCTAATAAAAATAAAAGCTATTTTCAAGTTTGGTTTTAAAGTTTTATAAATTTTAAAAATAATAGGAAAAAGTGATTGCTTGTCAATATACAACCTCACGATGATCTCGTTCCCGAGTAGAGGAGCATACCAAGGGTGGCAGGTGGTCTTTGGTAATTCCCTGGAAGTTCCTCCTGGCTAAGTCCGATGGACTCGCTGATCAACAATAAGAGGGGTCCCCAGGCTTGCTGGAGGGATGTAACGTATTTTGGATTGCCCTACTCACATTTTTTTTTAGTTGAAAAAATACTATAGTCCTGGATCTTGCTAAGACGAATCTCTCATTATCTGGAGGTAAACTAATCTTTGTTTCGGGTCTCCTGGTGGGGACTGCTTCAAGGAATTCATGGGGCAACTTGAAATATAAGATTGGTAGTATTGGCTTCGAGCCTTCGGGTTCACAAAATCTTCTTATTATTGTCAATATAAAAACTAATATTATTTATGGAAGTTATTTGATTTTTAGTTGAACAAATTGAGAGCTAATCTTGATATAATAAAAAAGAATTTGCAAAAGGCATTTATTTTCAAACATTAAATACAAGAATTTAAAACATATTCCTGGAGAGAGGACAAAAGTAAGTCAAATCAAGCAGGCATAAAAATAATGACAGAGGTAACAAAAATAATACCTTATTTTTGGAAGTGTTACAATACCAAAAAATCTACTACCAATAGACACTTTGTCAACAATTTAAAGGCTCAACAAAAATCAATCAAAAAACAAGTTGTCAACACATGCAAACAAACTGACCATGAATAATCAAGGATAAGACATAAAATACTACAAATTACCGATTCAGTAAAAGCCTTCCACAACCAAAGTAGGAAAATAGAGTAATGTAGCATAGTGTAAGGATTTAATGTTTTTGCATGCATGAAAATTTTATCGCAATACAAAACATATGAGTAATAATAGATAAAACAAAATTTGACTTACTCTTTTCTTTTCTGATCCTTCTGAGGGTATTGTTTCCAGGAACTGTCCTACACAAAAAGAAACTGATACTATCCTTTACATAAATATAATTAAATATAACATATAAATACACTAACTTAAGCACCCGGGCTTGACCGAGTGCATTACGATTTCTTTAAAAATGGTTCTAGTAATTTCTTAGATTTGTTGTTAAAATTTTAAAATTATATTTACGATACAGCTAATGTTCCAGCCAGTTTCAGAAATTCCATTATCTTCCCATTACATAAAAAGGGTTTTACTAATGTGGTTCAGAATTATAGAGGGATTGCTTTTTCTGATAGTATATATAAAAAAATTACAGGTTTGCTATTGCTACAATTGAATAATTGGACGATGGAGAATAACATTATGAACGAGGCTCAGGCAGGCTTTAGGAAGGGTTATTCCACGGTGGACAATGTGTTCAGCCTTTATAACATTATTAAACTTAAGACTGAGAAGAGGGGAGAAAAAATTTATTGTTTTTATGTAGATTTTAAATCAGCGTTTGACTCTCAGACAGAAGTACTCTGTACTATAAATTATTCTCATTAGGTATTTCAAATAAATTAATAAACGTCTTAAGGCAGTTATATATAAATACAATAGCGTGTGTTTGGACACCTGAAGGAATTACTGATAGCTTTCATACCAGAATGGGCAGGGTGTCTTCTATCACCATTTTTATTTTCATTATTTATAAATGATTTGCCTGATTTCGTACAAGGTGGGATTCGTGTAGGAGGCATGAAAGTTAATTGTCTGATGTACGCAGATGACATAGTATTTGTTTCGTACCACCCAACTGTATTACAGTTAATGATTAATAAGTTAGCTCAGTATTGTATACTGTGGAACCTTATGCTTAATCTGGATAAGTCTAATATTATGATTTTCCAAAATGGAGGTAGGCATGCCAGGTCTGAACATTGGAAATTTAACGGCACCAATATTAAAATTAAAACGACGCCAATATTGTAAATAAATATAAGTATCTAAGAGTAATTTTGACACCAAAACTTTCATTCAAAATCCATTTTGATCAGAAATTGAGCATAGCAAATTTGGTATTATGTCGTATTATAAAAATATTTTAGTAAAAAATAATATTACTTTTTCGGTTAAATTAGAAATTTTCAATTCAGTTTCCAGAGCTATAATTTGCTATGCTGCCCAAGCTTGGGGGGTTTTTACGCTTTGATACAGTAGATAAGCTGCTGTTGTCATTAAAAGAATACTACACCTGCCATACAACACACCGAATTATATTATATATTTAGAAACTGGCTTAGCTCCGATTTTTATTTATGCTCTTTGTTTGCACTATAATTATTACATTAGAAAAGTCTTAGATTGCCTAATATTCTAGGCAGAGAAGAAATAATAAAATTTGGTACAAGGAGCTCATAAGTACTTGTGATCGTTTGCAGTTTGGAGCTTTCGATTATTTAAACAGAGAAATGGTAAATTTGTTATTAGAAAAAATTGAACAAGAATTTAAAAATAATCAAAGGAAAAAAGCACAACAATCTATCTTTCATAGTTTCTATAAAGATCTAAATTCCGAACTGGGGGACAACCAATATATTTCCGATAATAATAGTTTCAATTTTATGAGTGCTATTTTTAAACTTAGGGGACAATTATTGGGTTTGAATTATAATGTGAACCGTTCTGAAGAAAGGCATTGATGTTCTATGTGTAATAAAAGAGAAACAGAGGACCTGTATCATTATGTGGCGGTGTGTCCTGTCTTAGGGGAGCTCGGAGTCAGATGGTTTGGCAAAAATACATTAGAAAAGAAGGAATTGGTTGAGCTCCTAAACGGTTCGAACAGGAACAGTTTATATAACTATCACATAGAGGCCAGTAGATACAGAGACTCTTTAGTCAAGCAATTTAACTACTGACCTATACTTGTAAATATATATTTGTTTAGGATTGATTTAAATCAAGTAAATTTCAGTTGTAAGATTTTAGTCTATTTTAATTTATATTTTATTTACACTTATTTGCAGACCAGCTTATACAGATGGACTCTGTCCATGTACTAGTGTGCCTGAATAGAATTGTATTTATTTGAATAAACACGTTTATTATTATTATTAAATACACTAACTTAAAAATTCAAATCTTATATTTCTAATCCATCTGGATCAGCAATACCCAACATGCTGAAGTATGAAATAGTGTCTACATATTTGTAGCGAGTATAATACTGATAGATACAAGAAATAATAATAAAAACAATATATTATAATTTTACTTTTGAAAATTCCAGGTGGATCATTAAAAAAAAAAGTAAGAAAATTACTTGATTCTACTCATATAGATTTATTTTAAATAATACTAACGAAATTTAATGTTAATAGCTTTCTTTATGCACCTTGACTTATCCATAAGACAAAGAATGAAGAATTGATCAAACAAAAATCAAATCTGGTTTCATCAAATATATCATTCGTACATTTGAAAAATAACAGACAATAAATCATTGTCTTGATATTTCTTGCAAGATCCTAAGAATATGGCAAAGTTCGGTGAAGTACAGAGGATATTTCATTTTTGCCATTGCATATCATAAAACATTATCCCCCAATATTCTTATTGTCAAACATGGTTCCCATCCTGATGAATGCCTTATAATTATACAAAATTTATAATGAGACATTATAATTAACTTGAATAATGAGCCAATGGAAAATTATACTGAGCCAACAGATATTAAATTCTCTTACATTACTTAAGAAATCCCCCCCCCCAAATTTATTAATAAATTATTATATTGTGGTGATCCACATATATTTATATTATTTAATAATGTATGATTAGAAATTATTTAAATGATTAGTGATCCACATATATTATATACTAGCTTATGCCCGCGGCTTCGCTCGCGTGGAATTCGGCCTGCCACATAAAGTTTCATGAAAGATCATTTTAAATAAATAATTTAATTATTTTTTTAAAATATAAGTTACTCATACATCCATTATTTCAGATGTCTAACTTCAAAACTGACGGATTCTATACTACCTTTGAACCCCTATTATATTAAACGGGAAACCATTGGGGTGGGATTATCCAAATTTCTTTCTTAAACTATACAAAGAACCTATCTACAAATTTCAAGAGGCTAAGTTCCTGATTTGTCTTTAATTATGTACTATAACGGGAGGACATGCCCATGTGACCCCATATAAATCTGCCCTTGATGTAGCCTATGATGTATAACCTATTTTATTCAATAAGTTTCATCCAAATCCGTTCAGTAGTTTTGGCGTGAATGAGTAACAAACATTCGCATTTATAATATTCGTAGGATATCAAAACAAATAGTTTCACTCCTGTCCTTTCAGTTATTTTAACAACTATCATCATGTGATTTTCCTTTATGTACTATAATGGATTCTCCACAGTACCTAAAAAAACTGTCGACGGGGGAGGGGGGCACGTGCCCCCTCCCCCCTAAATCCGCGCTTGCTATAGCCTATGTGTTATTCTGATGTATAACCTATATTACTGTAAAGTTTCATCCAAATCCATTCAGTAGTTTTTGCGTGAAAGACAGACAAACATACTAACTTTCACATTTATAATATTAGTAAGATTATCGAAATGATTAGTGATCCACATAGATATATATATATATTATTTAAATGTATAATGATATGATGATATTAAATGTATGATTATTGATTGGTATAATTATATGAATTGATTAGTATGTATTATTTTAGTGTATGGAGTTTAATTACGTCTTGAGGTATATAAGTATTGTATTCAACTATTGTTTATATAAGTTATATTATATATTCCATTCACCTATGTACCATAGAGAGATAAGAGTGTTGGAAGTATTATCGAGGCCTTTTAATAATAATTAAGTGAAAGATAGTATACCAGAGTTCAATTAAACTCGTTAAAACCGCTTGTATGTTTATATTAATGCCTTGCCGAGAGGTGGGGGACGCAGTAGGGGATAGTTTCCGGCTAGTCCAAAATCGCATTCTCTCTCTAGATGCCGACCTAGCCACTACTCTTTTAGACGCTGACCTGACTACTGCCCGTTTCCGTCTCTCATATCCTCTGTTCAGGCTTGTATCAGTAATAATTGGATATTTGTATTAGATAGAAGAAATATTTGCATGTTATACTATTTTATGTATATATATATATATATATATATATATATATATATATATATATATATATATTTTAAGAATATACTTTTCTTTGGGCTTCCATTGTTATCTTTGTGTTTGTATTGACTTTCTTTTCTCCTCTTAAGGCTCCACGGACATTATTTTTATAATTAATAAAGTAATTAGAGGAAAGGTCATTACAACTTAGTTACTACTACAACTATATACATACATTAAAATAATAAATACTAATCAATTCATATAATTATACCAATCAATAATCATACATTTAATATCATCATATCATTATACATTCAAATAATATATATATCTATGTGGATCACTAATCATTTTGATAATATATAATATATGTGGATCACTAATCATTTAAATAATTTCTAATCATACATTAAATAATATCTATATATGTGGATCACCACAATATGATCAATCATAATTAAATTCTCTTTGCATGTAACAAACACTTGGTTCTAAAAGGAAGATGGCTCTAACTGCTCTTCTCCATGATAACTAATGAATCCCTTTAACACTAATAGCACTTTGAAATACCTGTCTTCAAAGAAAGAAACCACAACGAATTTTGTAAACTGACCAGCTTTCTAATTTTTTTTTTTTTATTAGCCAAATGCACCCTCACAACAACGGGGAGGTCACATTAGCTGGCATTAGGTACTAGACGTAGTCCTAATATGCCCAAATGAAGTTAAACATTATGTTCAGAAAATAAAAGTTTAAAATGTTTTTCTATGTAATATACTAAAAAAGAAATGAAAATGTACTTAAAGAGAAAACTCGGTAGATTCATAAAAACGGTCAAAGATATATTAGCACTAATCTATAAGAAAATAGACTTTTTGTATATTAATTGGCTTTTTTACCCAGAAGGTTCTGGAATGTTTAGATCTGTTGAAAACTTTACCCAATTAAAATAGCTGCCTTATTTTATGTAAGTTATTATGAAAACTAAAACATAGTTAAACCGTCTGATTTATTTTATTAGTCTAATTACTTATATGGCCTCAGAATTTATTTTTTGTTTTCAGATTGAAGGTTCATAATGTAACTTCCTAGTAACACCAGGTTAAAAAACAACCACTAATCAAGAATAAAAATAACAAAATAAAATTTTAACTGAATAAATATTGTATATATAAACCTACTTCATTGAAGAATGGCTGCATTCAAATGTATAACTATGTGTATATGGTGAATTATTTTTAATCTTAAAAATAAATTCAGAACACACATCACAGTTTATTCATGTCCCTCTGTCTATTCATGAGTACAGAAACTCTTAACAGCACTCATGCGTGGAAACTAGAGGGCCCAGAGAATTGTTAGGAGGAAATAATCACATAAAACCTCCTCATCAAATGCACTTGGCTTTCATCATTGGCCAAAAATTTTAGAAACAAAATGACATATATCTTAACATTATACAAAGCTGGAGAATTTATGTACAGTAAAACCCCTATTATCCGTCACCTCAGTTTGAGAAAAAAAAAAAAGACGTTTATATATTGTTTGGTTGCTAAACTCATAGGCTCCGGCTAAGAATCAATCGTTGTGTCTTGACAACTTTGTTTTCTAGAATATGTTGTTTACTCAAAACCTAGGCTTCCTTGCACACATTTCTCGGAAATTAATTATCTCCTCATCTCTACGTAATGTAGCTTCAGCAGTTGAACCATCTTCAGAAGACGCTACAATTTTTTTTCAAAGAGAATGCTAAGAACATATTTAATAATTGTCGTAAATGAAAAATAAAATTTCAATAACAAAACTTGGATGTCAGAAGTTAAGGTCCCAACTTATTAAATGATACTTTCATATCATACATTTTTATTTTCTTTAATTATCAGTGGATTTTTTTATTTGAATTTATTTAATTAGTTTTAGATTAATGTAATAAATATTATGTAATTTACAGATATTTTAAAAAGAAATTTGATGCTATAGCATTAAATATAACAATTGCAATTTATAAGAATTTGAGTAACTTAAAAAACAAAATGTAACTAGTGAGTAACAAAAAAATAAAAATAATAAAACTGAATCTTACAGATCCTTTGCTCCTAGCAATTTCTTGTTCATAATGTGCTAATTCCTCTATACGAGTTAAACCTGCTCTTCTGTATCGGTGTAATTCTTCAAGGCGTTGTTCGAGCTCTTTCTGTCGATGAATTGCACGAACTAAAGAGTCATGTTCATCAGCAGTTTGGAACATGCAAACACATCGTAACTTCTCTTCAATATCCCTGTAATAAAAAAACCAGAAAATTAATTCCAATTTTCATATTAATCATAATAATAAAAAAAAAATTAGCTTACTGTTCCATGCTAGTCTTTCGCCTATAATGCCTATCTTTTCTATCCGCAAAAAATTTAGAAACAAGCTGATAATCTCGACAAACTTCTTTCATTCTCGCTCGATCACGCAACTTTTCCATATACATGTCTACGTGAACCAGTTTCAAGGCTGTAAAAGAAATATATACCATTTGATTTAATAATATTTACAGGGTATTATATCCATGAAAACACATCAAGTTTATGCTCTAATATGAAAGAATCATAAAGATATAGATTTGTTAAGATAAATATAAATTACAAAAAAGTATTAATAATTTATAATTATTAATACTTTTCGTAATAACAATTTTATAACTATTTGTTAGGATTTTGTTTCCAAATGGCTACTATATAATTGGGGCAATGGACGATATTTGAGCCATCAGACAGTATCTTCTCAGTTTAGTGAACTACATCTCCATCATTGATGTTGGATACCGATGCAACATGTGCAGAAAGAAGGAGTAACTATAATATTTGTAAGTTGGTATTGAAAAGGTCATTCTGGAAACACTGGTCCGATAATATCTCATGTTGATGAAATAGTTAACAATATATATCCTGAGTAATATAGAAAATATTCAGATGTGGGGCCAAAGAATTGTATACAAATGAGCTAAGCAAATTCATTATGTGCCAATTTTTCTGCCTAAATTTTAGAATTTCATTAGGGCTGAGAAAAAAAAAAGTTCAGTATAAAATGATTTCTTATAGTTTATGCTATAGGTTTCTGCTTTCTTTATCTGGATGACATTTAAGAAGTTCGTCAGCGAGTCATGTTTAGCCAAACTACTGGCAATATCATGACATTAAAATTAGTTGGGGGTGCAGTAAAAAAAAAACGCTGAATAAGTACTAGACTTATATTTATGTGCCAACGTTTCGACCTACAGTGTAGGTCTTCAGGGCTATGAGAGAGAAACAAACAGAACAAAAAATATATAAAAACGTACAGTAACAATAATATAGTGACATGTAATGTAGAAAATTAAAATAGTGACAGATATAAAATTTTATTTTTGGCTTTTTTTTTTATTTTTTGGCTTGTCAATATAATTTTATCCATTTATTCATTTTCCCTCATTTTTCCTATTCTCCAGTATGGTTACCTTCTATAGTTACCTTTTTGGCCGCTAGAGATCGCTGCTGACTCTTCCGCCTTACTCCGTAACGTATTTTTCATTGTTAGTCAGCCGGTGCACCCAACGGCTTCTCTCTCCAAATCGGTTTGTCTTTTCTTAATATTTTATTTATTATATCCTTTTCTCTTTAGCCTTTCTCCATTCTTCACACTACATATTTTCCTATTTCCCCCTTATCATTTTGGCATCCATCATATGTTGGTAATCAAAGAGTTCATATTTATAAGCACTATTTTTAATTTTTCAAATTTATTAATCCTATCAACTATTTTTCAAATAGTTATTTTACACCTTAGTTACTGTAAAATAGTAATACTATTATTCACAATAGTTATTGTACATACAGTTCCATACTTTTCATTTTGTTTAATTTTTTAACTGTCATTCTACGAGATACCTTTCATTTCTTTCTACATATTCTTGTATCATTATGTCTCATACATTTACTTATGTAACCTCTATAAGTCCGTTATCATACATTTTATATCTTTATTTCACTAGTTTTTCTAAATCCTTCATGTTCCAACCTTTTTTTTTTTTTTTTTTATATGTTAATCTTCTCATTTTGTATCTTTGGTTTACCTCCTTTTTTTTATTTCCCTTTATATTATTTTTACTTTTCTATCCTTTCTGTACATTTATTTTCTGTATTTTATTTTATATTCGTCATCTTTAATTATTATATCTGTCACTATTTTAATTTCTGTTCATTATCTTTAATTTTATTAAATCTGTCTTTATCTTAATTTTATCACATCTGTCACTATTTTAATTTCTTTTCATTATCTTTAATTTTATTAAATCTGTCTTTATCTTAATTTTATTATATCTGTCACTATTTTAATTTCTTTTCATTATCTTTAATTTTATTAAATCTGTTTATATCTTAATTTTATTATATTCTGTCACTTTTTTTAATATTCGTTATCTTTAATTTTCATATCTGTCACTATTTTAATTTTCTACATTACATGTCACTATATTATTGTTACTGTACGTTTTTATATATTTTTTGTTCTGATTGTTTCTCTCTCATAGCCCTGAAGATGACCTACACTGTAGGTCGAAACGTCGGCACATAAATATAAGTCTAGTACTTATTCAGTGTTTTTTTTTTACTGCACTCCCCAACTATCTCCGTTCTACGTTTGATCATCCAGTCAACTATTTTCCTCTCATACAGACATTAAAATTAGTTTATACTTATATGTGGACCCTTCTAGTAAAAAACTCCAACAACCTTCTACTTACATATTAAAAAATATTAATGTTAACACAAAAAATGAACAAATTTACCTATATCCAAGTCATCTTCGTCAGTACTGGTTACGTTTAATTGTGATACTAATGATTCAGCTTCATTCTGATACTCCTGTAAGACAATGCATTCATTTTAATAAACTTAATGAAAAGAGGAAATTTCATTTCCAAATTATATTAAGTTCTTATTCAAATGGAAATGGTTGGCTGGATATTTTTAAGAATATTCCAAAATAGTCAAGGGGTGCAATCAATGATTTACACAAAATAAGAATAATAATAAGACAATAAAGTCATTTATGTTTTAAGTAATTCATTGACTGCAACCTCTGACCATTATTAGCTATTCTTATATTAAGTTCTGTAGAATAATAAAATAAAGATAAAGTTTTAGGTTTTAAGAGTTTAAAATGCATTAATAGCACATTAAAAAAATGGCAATAGAAACACTATATGAACTAGGATCAGCAGGTGTTGATATTGATATATAGACCATAAAATAAAATCAAACCTTTAACACCCACCAAATCTTGAACAGTATTTACAGGACACATGTAGTGATGTAGTGAAAAATATTTTATCAACATATATATATATTTTTTTTTGTTTAAAGAAATGTTACAAAGTTACAAATAATAGTTTTAGCTCACTCAGAAAACTAATTCATAATCCAATAATACCATTATAATTCAGTTATCAATGTATTGCAACATGTGCCACAAAGAAGACAAATGAGTATTCTTTATAAACTAAACTAATTTATATTAACAGCGATCAATTCTGTTCACAATAAAATAGGATACATTTTATGTGGAAGAAAGTGGTCCGGGTGGGTAGAGGTCAAAGAATTTCTCATATGATAGCAGAAAACTTTATTAAATAGCCAACGTTTCGACCCACCTTGCAGGCCTTCTTCAGGGCTACATGCAAAATATAGACAATCAAGAAATGGCACAAATATATTAAAAATTTGATAAGTTAAAAATTTTAATTTATTTGTGCTATTTCTTGATTGTCTGTATTTTGCATGTAGCCCTGAAGAAGACCTGCAAGGCGGGTCGAAACATTGGCTACTTAATAAAGTTTTCTCCTACTATATGAGAAATTCTTTGACATCTACCCGGACCACTTTCTTCCACGTATAGTATCAAGGTCAACAATTATCATTCAGTAGGATACATTTTAATATTGAACCATATAATTTTTCCGGTAATCTCTTTTGATTTTTTCAATTTGCTTTTGAAATGTTAATGCGTTTTAAACTCTGAAAACCTTAAATTTATTTGTATCTATATTTCAACAATAAAAATCAGGTTATAATAGTTAATAATAATTATAATTATCAGGTTAGATCCAAAACACAAACCCTTTCGAAGTCTCCTCTCTGTGGCATATAGCCCAACTGAGCAGCCTCTTTAGATGATACATCAAGAGGTGGAAGATATGAGTTTGGAGTTTCTGGGGGTTGGCCAATGCCTAAGTCTTTTAGTTTGGCTCGCCTCTCATAAGCAGGCTGCCAGGTACTACGCCCAATGTTACCATCAACATAATGAGCCATATATTCATCCCTTGCCTCTGTAAAAAGAAATATTATGATTAACTATAAATATATATATTAATATTGAAAAGTGAAAGGTGAAAAGAGACCTTACATACATGTAAAGACCGTGGAAAATTTCCAATGAAAAGCCTTTAAGACTCCAAACTAAAACAGAAATTGAAAATATCTGTCCAATATTTAACCCATTCAGGCATCTTCAGGGTACAAAGAGAGGTCTTTTATCTTATATTTTTGTGCTGTTTACTATTATTTATTTTCCCTGTTATGCTTTTTGAAGTTTGGTGAGTGTATATTAAATTTTCAATTTCTGGAGTATTTATCAGCTGCTTCATCTAACCTTATCCAGCTGGGGTCCAGTAACCTTCCTTATGATTCATTAGTTGCATTTGAGCCTTGGAGGTGGTGGGATGTTTCTTGGGTGCATTATTCATGTTTTGTTTTGCTGTTATTCTATATATATACAGTAGACCCTCTATAATCCGGCATATTTTTAGGGGCATGGTGGGGGTTTCAAGTTGAGACACGTTACTGAAACTATTGTAAAAAAACAACTAGCGATCACTCAGTTGCATCGCCGTCTTGTGGCTTACCCGCCAGCATACATATCTACCAGTTTTATTCGTGATGTCTAGTGTGGTGTTGAGTGCAGTGACATTTTATAGTGTAGATTAATTTATATTTTAAGATATGTATTTGTTAAGGCCAGATAGTTTGTTTGTGTTGCTGGAAGAATATTTATTTTAATCATAAAATAAAGCAATAAATATTTTGTAAAAGAACTGTTTCCTTTTATTTTGATTTTACCTTTTTTGTGAATATAATAATGTAAATATTTATTATTTTATATTGTTATTATTTGTTTATTATTATGTTTTAAATTAAATAGAACAACTTCATTTTATTTGTAAATTGAAGAAAAAAAAAGACATGCCGACGGTGGATTCGATCGGCTATTGTTTATTTTGCCGATGTAATCCAAACAGTGTTGGCCCAAGTGAGTCCATAATATAAACAATAGTGTAGTTGTTTGGTGGACTTCAACTAGACTAATTCGCAGCCCCTCTGCAGTTGAGAATTAGTTCAAGTCCAAGCACAGGAAACAGTATTGTTGTGTCAGTCGCTTCGACCACTTCGAACCGACCCGATATTTTGATCCTCGCTCGCCCTGTTGGAGCGAGGAATTTGATGGACATTTTCTCTCACCCTGCAGAGAAAAATTACTTTGAGGTCACACCCGCCCTGCGGAGAATTCCTTCGACGTATTGGCATCTACGAACGCCAATACCAAAAGCCAAAGCCAAAGCTTTCACGATGAGTGAAAATGTCTCAGTATAAATGGAAACATAAAACTTTAACACTGATTCAGAAAAACGAGATTTTAAGGGTCTTGTTTAGATTAGGCCCCCCTGTGATTTTTTAATGATATTTAGTAACAGTTGTTGTATAACCTGATACCATTGATATAGAAATAAAATCACATGTTCAAATGTTATTTAATTTAGTATTGTTTGTGTAATTGCGGTTATAAAGTGATAACATGATGAATATTTTTGAAGTTTAAGATTTATGCAAAGAAGAGGAACGAGCCAGGATTTTCTTTGAAGAAAGAGGAATTCTGCCTAAGGAAAGATATTGTAAAAAAGGCCACATTATGAAATTTAACGAAGAAAGAAAAAATATAGGTGCAACAAAAGACAATGCCGATATGAATGTGGCATGTATACGGGTACGTGGCTATGTGACAGCAGGTTACCGTTAAGTAAAGCCCTTTTATTCATTTACTCATGGACACAGGAGTATAAGACGTTTAAATTCTGTTCCAAAGAATTCAATATGAGCTCCGCTACAATTGTAGATTGGAAAAATTATCTGCGGGAGGTGTGCGCAGCTAGTTTGCTGAAAAACCCAATTTTATTGGAGGGAAAGGACTGACAGTTGAGATTGACGAGTCCTGTTTTTCTCGTCGAAAGTATAATGTAGGACGCACCTATCCACAGCAATGGGTGTTTGGTGGGATCTGTCGTGAAACTAAAGAGTGTTTTTTGTACGCAGTGCCCGATAGGAGAAGAGAAACCCTGGAGGAGTGCATAAAAACATCAATTAGACCAGGCTCCATTATAATGTCTGACCTGTGGAAGTCCTATAGTGGGATAGAAGGAATGATTGGAAAGGATTACAGGCATTGTACTGTAAATCACTCCAAAAATTTCGTCGACCCAGAGACTGGTGCTCACACTCAAAGAGTTGAGTCTATGTGGGCTAAGGCCAAAAGGAGAAACAAAAAGGAATGTGGGACTCATCACTCTAAGGTAGACTCGTATTTATGCGAGTTCATGTGGAGGCAGAGAAACTCAAATGAAGACGTTTTTGATAAAATCCTTAAGGACATAGTAGAACTTTGGCCTCCAGAGGTCCCTGGAGTAACTCATTAAAAGTATGTTAGTGTTTTTGGTTATGTATAAAAAGTTCCTGTTAAATAAATCATATGTTACTTTAACCCATATTTTTTAATATATGAATAAGTAACTGTTACTAGATAAAATCACTGGCGGGCCTAATCTAAACAAGACCCGATTTTAAATAGACTTGATAAGAGTGACAAGTTTACCAATCTAGCAAATGAATATGGAGTCGGCCGTGCAACAATACATGGCATATATAAGAACCGGGACAGAATTAAGTCTTTCTGTGAAAGCAGTGACAATGTTAAAAGTGCCTGGAAACCTTAAAAAAGGGCGAGTTCCCTCAGGTTGAGGATAGCCTATATGCTTGATTTGATTACAATTTTGATCAGTCGTTGATTCTTTTTTATATTAAACAATAGTTTGGAATGGTACAAGTCCAATAAAACATTTTGTGCATTTAACTGTTTTCATTAATGAGCTTCCAGTAATCGGGCGGTTTCACTTATCCAGCAGAACCCTAGTCCGATATCTGCCAGATTAGTGAGAGTCTTCTGTATTTCCAAATTAGATTACATAATAATGTTTGTAAGCTTACTAATAATATACTGTGAATTCATTTATTTCTTGGGAACAAAATACCAGAGAAATTATAAAGAAATCATATTCAAAATCGAATAACAATATACTGGAGGAAACACATGTAAATGAAGAACCTTGTCAGGATATTAATGATGATGATAACCAAACTTTTAAGCAGTTATACATTTATACATCACATTGCTACCAACAAGAGTAAAAAATTTATTTTCAAGTGATAATAGTGAGGCTTTACATGACAAATTAGTTGGATTAGTAAATCAAGAAGAGTTGGTACTGAAACTCCACGGTTGAAAAGAAAACTCCCAAACTATATTATTGAAAAATTGTATCGACATGAAAAAGCATTGGAATACATGAAACAAGATGAAATTCTCCCTGCAGGCATGCTTTTTTAAAGAATTGGAGTATGCACTCGACTAAGAAAAGAGATGCTAGCAACAGGAAAGATTGTTCTTACACTTGACTGACAGGGTTTCCTGGGAAGAAGAGAGGTGACGAGGCGGACCAAATTGGCCATCTATAAATCAACCTATCTTCTATCCTATCTTACTCTTCAGAATCGTGGACCCTGACCTCAAAACACAGAAGTAAAATACAAGTTATTGAAATAAAGCCTAGTACCTGCAAAAAGTAGAAAGGAAAACTCGGAGGGATAGGATCCGGAACAACTCTACGGGCTAATCTTGATATTAAAGCAGCCAGAGATTATCCTCAATGAACACAAACTAAGATGGTTCGGACGTCTTCTTAGGGCAGAAGCAGAGAGAATTGCCAGGAAGACTTACAAGGACCACACGGAAGGAAAAGGCCTCGCATATGCTGAGAAGACAGCGTTTTCAAATAGTTCTAATACAAGCCTGAGAGAAGCGGGAGGTGATGAAAAGGTGAGGGTCTTCAATGAGTCCTGAAATGGAAGTGAAGTAAAATAATACAGCCTCAAACTGCTTAACGCTTCCCCCACTATCTCATATCACCTCTCCCTCTCTTTTATCAGCCAATAGAAACACATTTTTAGGGCAGGTCTAGACGAAGACATACTCATATATTCGAATACAAACTCGTTAATACGTAAAACATTCTTATCTTGCTAAGGTACATAGGTGAACGGTGAAATATAGCAATCTAACAATAAACAATATCGAATACCTTATTCTATCTCTTAAAGAGACGCGTATTAAACTCCATACGTTAATACATTAAATAATACATACAAATCAATCATTATAATATACTTATCAATATGGATACATCTAATCAAATCATATTATATAACTAATTATACATTCAAACAATACATATAATATATGTATTTGTGGATCACTACTCAATTAAATAGTATATAATATATGTGGTCACCACAGTACAGTGGTACCTCGAGATACGAGTGCCTTAAGATATAAGCTGTCGAGCGAGCAAGGTTTTGATTTGAAATACGAGAAATGGCCAGCTTCCGCCTTTTTATTGCGCGTCTCGCGCATTATCCCAATTATTCCCCCAGTGTGCTTGTTTACCTCGCTGTCGATGCATCTTTGCTAAGTTTTTCTAGGGCTTTGTGCTTTTTGTGCATTTACATACTTTATCACATTTCTTTTTATAACTGAGTCCAAAGAAAGTGTGTGGAAAGGTCAGTGCTCAGAAGAAAATGATGTCTATTGGATTAAAGCGTGAAATCATAGATTAAAATGAGCAAGCTGTGAGAGTAGCCGACTTGGCGAGGCAATACGGTCGTAGTACTTCAATGATATGCAATGTGCTTAAACAGGAGTCGATAAAGGGTATAACGCCAGCTAAGGGCGTTACAATAATTTCTGAGCTCCGGAGATCATGAAAAGATGGAGAAACTGCTGATGGTTTGGGTGACGGCGAAGCAGCTTAAAGGCGATACCTCAACACAGGGCATCATATGCGAGAAGGCACGAGCGATTTACGGTGATTTGCTGAACTAGACTCCGCTCACTTCCACGGACGCGGCATTGGAAGACTCGTTTAAAGCCAGTCAATATTTGCCATTTATAAATACATTTTTCTTATTCAAAAACACGTAACAAAACAATTGGGGGTAGCATTTTTAGGGCTGGAACGAATTAATGACATTTCAATTAATTTCAATGGTGAAAATTGCTTTGAGATACGAGCAAGGTTACGGAACGAATCAAACTCGTATCTCGAGGAATCACTGTATAGTGCATTTAATGTTTTATTTAGTATTACTTGGAACTGATACGATGCTTCAACTTGATTGCAGGATGCAATGGGGTGATGCGTTAAATGTGTACTCTTTGAAAAAAAATACTGGAATAGGATAGTGTGCAGCTTCCTATTGGTGTGTATTGTAATATGAGAAACACTAAAAGAAAACATAATTACCGTCTGCAGTCCTTGTTTCGATTCGTTGACTTATTTCTTCCCAATTTCCAAATCCATACTGCTCTATGCCATTTAACAGTTGCAATTCTTCTCTGGCAGTCCATTTGTTTTTACTTCTAAATATTTCTATAGCTCCAGGATCCTGAATACAAATTAACAGTAATATTTCATTAATAAGGCATACTTGATTTTACTTATTGTAAAATAAGAAAATAAAATATTCACTAACCACAAACTGATATGAATGATCATTCTTGTGAGGGCCAATTTCAGCACCTACTGAAAAACACTGAAAAAAAAAAAGATTGGTAAGAAAACTACTTGAATTTGAAATAATGACTCAGTTAAAAAGAGTGTACTGTGAGGTTATAACGTTTTGTTTGTAAACATACGACTAACCGGTAATTGAAGTAAATTAATCTTACACTCCAGTGGAATTAATGAGGTATTATAAAAAAGCAGTAGTTGAATATGATTAGTGATAAATACAAAACATATTTTCGAATAAGAACAAATTAAGAATTAATAAATCCAAATGTTATCAGAGAGCAGTCAATGAAAATGGTGATAACAAATAGGCTTGTAAATCAAAGGATATGGATTATAGGCAGGGCAGTTAACGGTTTAATAGCTATGATCATATTTAATACATAAAATGGAGTATTAAAACCCATACAATTACACAACTAAAACAATAACTCATAATCAATAAAAAAATTTAATTCATAATAAGATGAGTCAGTCATGTGACATATTTGAAAATCCCACTTATCAGCGGGTGTTCCCCTCGCACAAGCGCGTCATACCTGGAGGCATAAATCGAAGTCTTGGCACTCAACACATTTCACTCTAACTCCGGTAATATCATCGAGGCAATACGTGCAACTGTATTTGGCAAACAGATCTGAAACCAAAGTGAGTTTGCGTTAGATAAATAAAGCCATTAAGGAAAGTTCCTACAGCAAATAACCACAATGAGTTCCTACCGGCCGCCATCTTTGTTTTGGCCTAGCTTCAATAAGCCAATTTCAGTTGGTCCGTTGCTGTTATGATAATTCTAAATAAATTAAATTTCTTTGTAGATTCTGCTAATTACAAAAACTTCAAGAAGCCAACTTTAATTTTATTTATTTAAAAGCTTGAGTCCTCCGCGTTTTGAAGATGAATACAAATCAAGAAGTCGAAAATGCTTTGTCACTGAAATAAAGAAATACAAATTTAGTGAAATGTTATTAAGAGCTCTTTCAAACAAGTTTTAAATACACTAGATTACTAAAATAATTATAAATTTATCGTTTTCTTCAACGAAAACCTTTTTGATTTTAAACTGTTTTTAATATTGTAAAACAATACGATGGAGGGGGGGGGTCCAATGAAAAGGTAGAGTAACCGCAAGCTAAATATGACACAAATAATTATAATTATAAATCATTTGAATGTTACAATCATAACCAAAAACTGAAATTTACAAGAACTATTGTTTGTAAAAAAAAAATTAATAAATAAAACATTTGAAGCAGACGTAGTCCATAATGGCTCGATCGTAAAAAATAGCGGGAAACAAGAGTCTACCATATTATAAGTAAAGAGTGTAAAATGTTCAGAAAATTTCCAGATAATCTTAGAACATTATTAGGGCATAGGGATGAAGAGTTCAACTGAAACTAAATACATATCATAAATGATTTTAGTCATTTCTCTCTAACTTTTTCTTAAATTAGTATGTTTATCCTTAAATAAAAAAACTATAAAAAATAATGAGGTAAATAGTATTTACAATGGCAACTTTACAGTAATACAAATTAAATGTTATTAACTAATACAGTGACAATTTTTTGCTGTTTATGATTAAAATCATTAATGTGATAAGATGGACTTAGAAACTGGCTTTCTTATAACCATTACAGCTAACAATGAAACTAACAAAATTTACAGTAAGTTTAAAATTTACATATAATAAGAAACAGTTCATGAATTAGTTCTAACTGTTCAAACTGCTTGTAATTTTACTTAAAGAATTTCATATTACAAAAATATGTATATAACTAAAGGAATATAACAAATATATATAAAGGAATATATTGTTATATAACAGTTTAAAATTTAGATTTATATAAAATAGTGGACAGTATAAAAGTTTTTAAATATCTTTATTTTAAAGAGAAAAGAGAAGGTATGCTAGAGAAAATACATAGACAGAGGATCCGGGTTGAAATCCCAGCCAGGGGCATACCTTTTCTCTTTAAAATTAAAATATTTAAAAATCAAAACAGTTGACCAAAAATTTAAAAAAATTATAAATAGAAGTTTTTGGTCGCTTAAAAATAGATTTAAATTTGTTTTAAGATCTGAGGGTCATAACTGTATATCTAAATTGCTTGAAAATGTAACATATACCTTAAGCAGCGAAAATTATGAGCCAATTTAACTGTATCTGAATTTCTAATTATATATAATAATTGTTCCCTTTCCCCATTTATTATTTACTTATATGTACAATATTATTAATAATAATTATATTAATACACACACACACACACATATATATATATATATATATATATATATATATATATATATATATATATATATATATATATATATATATATTATATTTAAATTTTTTAGTTTTTTAATTTAGATATATATATATATATATATATATTTAAATTTTTTAGTTTTTTAATTATATATATATATATATATATATATATATATATATATATATATATATATATATATATATATATATATATATTAAAAAACTATCTATGAAATGATTAGGTTCAAATGCATGCAATTTATTAAATATATGTGGTTAATTTAACTAGATACAACATAAACTCCTCTGTAGTATGAAACTCCTCTGGTTTCACGGGTAACAAAGTTTACTAAGTACTTTTGGTAAAATAAATACTTATTCTTTTTAGATAAGTATATCTTGCTTTTAAATTTAAAAATTACAGATTTTAGTAACTTAATGAGTTATTTCAAGCAGTGAAGGATTTTTTAACGATTGACTGAAAATCAAAGACAAGCGATTTCATTTTAAAAATAGTGTTTTGTAGTAGGAAAAAGTATATCTTCTATTTATTCATAAAATCAGTAGCAGTAATTTATTAACAACTTGTATTTATGGTTAAATGTTTAGTCTCTAAATACAAGACTTCCTAAAATTAATTTTTTTAAACAAACCTTACTTCTCCTTTCTAGGTATGGAAACAAAAAGTATTACAAAGAGATGAAAAAATCAGTGGTTGTTTCTAAAATAAAATTGGGCGATAACATAGAATCTTAAAAACAGATGAAGATATCTCTGGTGAGCAATAAAAATTCAAAATTTTTATTTAAGGAGTTTAATAGATAGCTAAGGGACAGCTGAAAAGAACTAATGATTTGATTTTAACAATAAATAGATCTCCAAAAAGTTTCTATCAGAGGGAAAATATGTTTCTATTTTGCAAATGTGAGCAAATCTTTTGAAATGTTTCATTAAGAGCAGTAGAAGTTCAATATAATTAGTGTAGGCAATCTATCATAAAATCACAGAAAATTAGGTCTAAACTAAATTCAATTTTATTTTTCTTGAATAGGACTAGGTCTTTAAAAAAAGTTTAAGATACAAATTTAAAAAGAAATATAATGAAAGTATTCAGAAAGCAGAGCAGTTATTCTAATGAGTGCACAATTCCTCTCATCATTCAGGACAGAGCGCAAAGTTCTAGTCCTCTATTCATTAGCCTCGCTGAAATCAAAAAGGATATCAGCCTTATCAGGTTTAGTTTTCATACTAAGCAGAGTCCATCATTTATAGGAAAATTCTAAAATAAGTGAAGAGGGTCTCTAAAAATCCTTAAGGCCAAATGAATAAAGAATATAATTCAATAAAAGATATTGGTGCTGCTTATAAATCTTTCTTTTCTCAATACTTATTATGTCATTACTTAATCAAGAAATGGAGTTAACCTACTTGTTCTGTTCTGATTACCTGGAATGAACAACTAAAATATATTCTTGTTTAGAAATTCATAACCATGCGAAAAATGATGAAAAAAACCTGTTAGTTGAGAAAGAATTGCAGATTAAAGACAATAGAAATGAAAGTTGAATAAGACTGAAAATTATATTGAAAAGCATATCCTGGTGCAGATTTAATCATTTATACGATTTGGTAGCATATTTGAGAGGTTGAGAAGAAAAAGGATACAAGTAACACTTTAATAATTTTGTGAAAAATCAATTTAAAGATGAAACATTTCGATAAAACTTAAAAAAATAAAATAAAATAAATTATATTAAAATACTTAAATTTGTATGATACTTATATTATGGCTTTACTATGTACTATATAAATATATATGTAATAGTATATATACAATATTGCTTATAGTAACTATATTGCTATAACCATTTTTAAATATATTTTGTTCATAAAAAAAAAAAATCAATTGTGCCGTTTGGCATCTTACCTCCTCATTGAACAGTACTCAAGTAAGGAGAAAAACACTTCTTAGAAAAGGTAACTCTCTTAGGATAAACAGGTGCATCTTAAGAAACAATAATTGAAGATATCGTTTACTCTGTCCTTATATCTGTTGGTGAAACATCCTAATGATTGTGACACCATTATAAGCTGATATTCATAAAATGATATATTAAGGTTAATGGCATATGACCATACAATTTCAAATTAAGTGTTCTGAATTCCAAATAAAGCTGATTGCATAGTGAAAATTAGAGATTGATTGGTTCATTAATAGGAAATAAATTACATTATTAAAGAAGTAAGATTAAGATTTAAATCCTAAGAGAATCTGAGGATATGGTAAAACCAAAAAAATCATAAGTAAAATTTAGGTTGATATGCAGAGGATAGAAAAATAGGAAGAACAAATTAAGCATTGAAAGTAGAATGCTAGTAAGGAAGTCCTTCAATACAGATGTATGTTGTGATACTTTCGATGATTCTAAGAAAGACTACAATCAGAACATTAAACCATTTGAGGAACAGAAAACTAATGACATCGAATCACAATGAAAGCAAAGATTGTCCTTGTCAGTTCGAAACATTCTTCAATACCATTCTCTCTCATGTGTTACCATAAAAATCTTCCGCTCCGTTCCTATGATTTGCTGTAGTTTGGAGCGAAAATTGATGTGAACTTGTTTTAAAATAACTATTTTATAATACCGAGTAGATTAAGAACAGTTTGGATGAATAGTTATACGAACTAAAATTGCAGAAACAATCTGGGTAGGAAAAGAATGTATGTAGAATTGATGAAATTTCATAAGAGATGCTTGTATGAGGCTCAGAAGAAGAAATTGTCAAAGGTATCAATTAAGAAAATATGTTTATGAGGAAATGGTTGACTGGATGTATCTTGAGCAATGTTAAAAATGGTCGAGGTGCAATACAAATAAGAAAAAATTATTTTATTTTGTACTAATGTTTTGGCCTAATTTTTAGGCTATCATTGGGGCAGAAGGATGAAGGGTCTGAGAGCAATTCAGTGACTGCACCCCCCTGACCATTCAATAAATATATGTTTTGCAGAATCAATTAAACTTTTAATTTCACCTTAAAACTAAAACAAAGCTAATGCTAAATTTATGTGTACACAATTGACCAATCTTTTGAAATCCCTTATGAATAAGTAAATGAAGTATATATTTTCATTATGGATTGAATTGGCCAGGGGGTGCAGTCAAAGGTAACACAAAATAAGTGAAACTTATTTTTTAATTGTGCCAACGTTTCGGCCTATGATGTAGGCCATCTTCCGAATCATCCAGTCAACTATTTTCTACTCAAATATGTATTTTCACTTTACTTATTTGTACACTCACACAGATGTGCGAATTGGGAGAGGAGGTGCTACAAGTGCAAATGTCTCAGAAATATATTTTTTCTTATAAAACAGACATTGCAATGATTTAAATTTAAACTTAAAACAAAAAAAAGTCTAGAACTAAAACTTTGTCTAAAACCAAAACTCTAATTTAAACTTCTTTGATACCCAAAAGTGTTAATTTTTTTTGTTTACTTTTAACAAAAAATAAATGCTTAAATATGTTGTATGTTTTAGACAGAATATTATGTTTATTTCATGGGAGGACATAGAAGAAAGAATGCCAAACAAAGAATACAGAAGATATCTATGCACCCTCAGTATGATGTTTTCAGGAAAGAAATAAGGTTAGGAATTATTGTGCTTTATTTATGTTATACTATTCTACATTTAGCCAAGGGGGGGGGGTCATTAATGGCATTTCATTATTTATTATTATTTAAATCTGCATCAGATTTTTCATACTTTATATTCAGCAAAAATTGTTTTTAATATAATTCTGAACATAACAAATTAGACCCCCATGCAAATTAATACATATGTACTAAGTGATGTTATGCATTCATTTTCATGTAGTGCCCATGCAGAATTTAAAAAACATGTATGTAAAAATGAAGGTATGAAGTATGAGGGAGTGAAGTTTTCAAAGTTTTTAATTACTATAATTCGTCTAAACATGAAAAGAAAGGCATGACAGTAAAAATCTTTTCACATTAAAAAAATAAGAGTTATTATAAAACTCATTTGTTTTTTTGAAGTGAGGGTGTGAATTAGTAGTAATTGACCACGGCACAGTTTCCCTAAAAAGATTGCTTCTGTGTAACCAAAGTAAACAACTGAACTTCTACCTGGCTGTCCATAACTGTCTTAAAGGCTATCCCATATCGTACCTTCCCGCCCCAGTCATCTTGCCTTGTTATCCGCCAAGCCTGCCTCCAAACATTTTCTGTGAGTGAAGAAAAATGTCTGGCCATACTGTTATTATTTTATTTCTTTTTATTGGCTACACAAATTAATAAGGCATATTTTTGATTTGAATCCTCCTATAATAACTGACTAAATCAGTTAGTAAATCGAAAAAACCAATCAATTCTAGATCGAATACAAATTGTTAAAGGACCTTAACATACCCAAAGGTATGGACATGTTGAGAGAGGGAAGAAACAACCTTTTTCAAATTGTTAAATATTTATTGCAAGTCTATTTTGGAGGTACAATATGACCTCTACAGTAGAACAAAAAGAGTCGAATAGCTTTATTATTTTTTTCAATGACTGGCGCTTACATAATAGATTAAAATGGACAAGAAGTACTATTTTCACATTTTCAGATAATAACCCTCAAACATAATTTTTTATAAGAAAAGCAAAGATTTTGGGCTAAATAGGTATCACTATTCAAAATTGTATCAAGACTCAAACCGTCACACACTTTTAAGTAAAAAAAAAAAAAAAAGTTTTTATTTTAATATTTATTGCTTAGATTTAGTAGACCCTTATAAAAAAAGTAGATCTATTTTTTAATTTCTAAACCTGAAGACAAACTTTTAATCTTGAATAAAGACAGATAATAGTCCTTTGTTTGAAATGACATGTAACAGTTGTCTACTTAATGAAATAACTCATGTATACTAAACCTTAAATAATCTTTATCTATCTGAAGAATATTAAAAAATTTGTGGATAAACAGTAAAAGTACAATATGTATTCCACAGAATAATTTTTGTTCAACGGATAGAGATAGCAGAGTTATATTTAATATATATCTTTTCGACAAAAACCCTTGTACATACACATATACCGAAATAAGTCCAACAAATCTCCATATTTGGCCCAGACACAGTACAAGTATTATATACAACATAAAGAGGCCAATGTTTGTGGCAGACACTCCATTACACAAAGGATCGTAAAAAACATATAATAATAACAAGTTAGCTCAATAAAACAAAAATATTAAATTTATAAATATAATCTTCATATTTACACATTACTATTGTAGGCTAAAGACAAAACAAAAAATAATAGGTTTTTTGTTTGCAACTCTTTTTTATACCATTTTATATAAATTACAATATTTTTGCCCTATAAAGCTATAAATATTTGATTTAATTAAAAAGATATAGGCAGTAATTTACACCACTGTTGATGTAATAATGAATATAAAGCAAAGAATAACAAAGAAGTAGAATCTATTGTTTTGTTTTTTAATTTTATGAATTATCATTCAACCCTATTATTATAAAACTGAAAACAATTATTTCATTTGTAAATAATAGACATATATTATGATATATTATAAGTAATAATAACCAACAGACCTTATTTAATTGAATTTTTTTTAATTTGTTTTATGATACAAAAAACAAAGACAAAGAACATGATTCCTAGATTCAAGTGTATATAAATTTTGCAATATCATTCATGTTCATCATAACTGCCATTACATCTATCTAATGTATTATCATAATATAAGGTAAATATAAACGTGTACAAACCTGTAGCAGATGCCAGAGATGTTCCTCTCATCTGTCCCTGCCACAGAGTGTAGAGAAAAGGTGGAAACAAGGGAGGTATTTGCCAGAACCTTGTACGCCATTTTTACACAAGTCCGTTAGATTTGGCGACCCAGGTACCATCGTAAATCATGTAAATCAACTCCAGGTATGAATTTTAGCTTGGTGTTAGGTTTATTGCCCTCACTTTACTTATTCTTGAACAATTGCTTCCTTCCTTATCTACATACTTGCTAGGTACCTACTTATTCATAAAAACTTCATAAAAACTGATACTTGATATAGAGAAGGAACTACTACGATTCCAACGAAATGGTTTTGGAATACCTTCATGTCAGGCGTTTAGAATCAAAAGCTGATAACTCCCGAAATTTAAAAAAATTCAATTTATCACTTTTTTCGTTAGTTTAGTAAAGCAATTTTGTCAGTCACTAATATATATTAGAACTATATAAGGACCTAGTTTTAGTCCGGTTCTGAGCCAGAAGTTTCGTGAGCATAAAATCGGTAGTCTGAAATAATGAAAAAGTAATTTTTTTATTTTTCGGAGCTGTCCTATTTTGATTAAAATTATTGTATGATGCAATTCATTGGTCAGCTTCTAAAGTGGATAACTCTATAATGCCAAAATTGACTTTTCACATTCTTCGCTAGCTCAGCCAATAAATTTTGCCTACACACGACACTTCGCCTATTTTGTCGTAGTTTTAGTTAGGTTCTGGATCCGATGTTTCGGAATCATAAAGCGTTGCTTCATGCAAAAATACTAGCGAGAAATGTGAAAAAATCAATTTACGAAATTTCGTAGTTATCCGCTTTTGATCCTCAACGCCTCATATATAAAATATATATAATAAGAGTCATTGTCGGTCATTAAAATTATTATACAATGCAATTCATTATCAATAGCGTGTAAATAAAATTTCAAAATTGACTTTTTCACTAGTTTAATCAGCTAATTTTGGAATGCACGACATTTTGCCATCTTTTTTTTCATAGTTTTAATTCGGTTCTGGACCTTAAGTTTCGGGAGCATAAAATTGCTCGACTAAACTAGCGAAAAATTCATTAATTTTTAGAGTTATCCAATTTTTATGCTGAACTGATATATACGTTATATACTATGTCCAAATTACGGTATATCAATCCGAAAAATGTTGGGGTTCTATAATGAATGAGCTGAAGCTCATTCATGTTTTATGGGTGTTGGTTGCGAATTTGATATATATAGTTCGAATTTCCCTCCAAAAAAACAACTTAAAAAATAATTTTGTTTGTATTATTCGCCCTTATTATGAAAAACCATTTACCATAACATTTTTTCTTTTTAAAAACATCAAACTATACTAAAAATTCAATAAGAATGACTTAATACCTTATTATTATATTAGTACTATTTAATGATTAATACCTCAATTTATTTTCTGCATGCGTCAGAAAAATAAAAATAAATATAATCGATATTTCTCATAATTTTAATTGGCATTCTCTTCAGAACGAAGAGGCCTAACAATCTTTATAAAATCAAAGTTGTACGTGAAATCAAAGTTGTACGTAAAATCAAAGTTTCTCCAATTGTGTGGTCTAAAATAAATTTAGGAAGTTCGCGATTTCAAGCTGTAGTAATAAAGTAATAAATAAAGCAATAGTGATAAAGATTTTGTTTTCTATATTCGCGGAACAGATTTGAGGTGGCTAAGTTGCGATGCATAAACTTCGCCTTAAAAATGTTTAGAACTTCTCTAAAACTTTCCACTGAGTTTGATTACTTTCTGGTTCTCTTTTTGATCGGACTGCATTGGACCTGTAACGTGATGTTCTTAAATCATGGGTAGGACGAAAAAATATTGTACATAAATATAAGGAATTCACATTATAAAATTTATTATTTATAAATTATAGTAATATTTTATAAATTTGTATAGGATTACATTGTTAAGCTGTGTTAGAAAAAAATGTGAGATAGCTATTACAGTTAAAATTCAGCACTACAAAACATATATATATAAGCGACATAAGCTTACAGAAAAAGGAAAAAGTTTAAAATGGTGGTTTTTAAAGTCTCTCTAGTTGAAATATGTTGCAGCAAGCACGTAGGAAGAAGTTACAATATGTTAGTAAACATGAACAGGATAAGTACGTACTTGATCAAATTTTGAAACGAGGACTAGGAAATAGGTGGTGGTTGGTGAAGAGAGATAAGAGATAAAGCACCTCCTATTCAATTATTGCGTTAAGTCTAAATTATGTATGGCATAACTAGGGTCCATAGAAATCGATAGCAACTGCGGATCCACGATTTAACGTAAAAACACAGATATTTTTTAATATTATAGGCAAAACAGAATATTAAAACAGATAGAAAAAAAACTGTATCACTACAACCAGTGAACTGGTCTGGGGTACAGTACATGGTAGAGACTGTACTGTTTCATGGACAACGGTTCTGCAAGGAGGTGACTTGCCTAGGTCACGTTCAACCACCAAATTTCCCCCCTTATTTTGGGCACCCTATTTTTATAATATGTAGGTTATATTATATGTTATACCACTATTTTTAATATATAGAGGTTGGGTGAGCCCCAGGAGGATCCTAGATCCCATATGACCCATTTCCCGCCGCAAAAAGACTAAATAAAAGTCTTGCCCGCAGCGAGATTTGAACCAAGATTTCCGCATGGCAACTCAGTGCTCTACCACTGAGCCACTCCGCTCCTCAACAAATAGAACCTTCAATAAAAACAAAAAAAAAATTAAAGAATAATCATTTAAAATTTTTTTCTTTGTTATGAGGGTATCTAGACGTTGATAACTCAAGGGCTTATTGGAAAACAATTTCTATGTGAGGTCATTGATTGTATAACCATATTGTATGGTTTTGAAAAAAGAAGAAAAAATATACGTTAATAAATTAAGTAAACTTATAAGAAGCCGGTACATAAATTTACGATACAAATAGAAAATATTAATAAAAAAAAAAATGAAAAAGAGAAAATAAAAAGGAGGAGATAACTATATTATATTATTATATTTTTCCAAAAATTATCATGAGCTTTAACATGGAAAAGAGAGTGTAATTATGTACAATATGCAATTATGTACAAATGTGTATACTTCGGTAGTCATTTTATCTAGAAATGTTTACCCGAAATCTACACATTACCCATAATTACATCCTCTTTTCCGTACTACATCTCACGATAATTTGTATTTTAGGAAAATATTTTATTTTTTTTTAGAATAGAATAATTTATTGATATTTACAACTGTAATTATATTACATCAAGTAAATCTGCTGTATGAACAAAGGACATGAAAAAAAAAACACTTATGGAGAAACTATCGATTGATAGCACTCCAATAAAGTTCTATTGTAGAAGGTCTCGATGCTATCTTCTAGTCAGATCAGCCTCGGAGGGTTATCAGGAATATTATGGGAAGCGAATTCAAGTGTGTATGGAGCTTTTCATGGAAGGATAGGATGTTGCTGGTTTGGGCCAAATCAGCAACATATGGGATATTAAGATCATGATGGATGAATTTGTTTGTGACATGATAAGGAGCATTGAGGATTTTACGAAGGATTTTGGATTGTAATGATTGGATACGAGATGAATTGGATGGTTTAGTAGAGCCCCAAAGCTCAACTCCGTAGGCGAAAACGTCGAGCAGTTTCTTGTCTTTTCAGTCTTGTATGAGGATTCCAAGTGAGACGTTTGTCCAGTTGGAGGCCTAGGTAAGGAAAATATTAAAAGTGAAACGAATAGACTGTTGAAACTTGTTGTAGCTCAACTCGAAGCGACAACCTGCGGAACAGATACCAATCTATCTTTTGAAAGAATGATGCTGCCCTTGATTAATCTGAAGGTTAGCGGCTCAAATTGGCAGGTACATTGTTCAATCAGTTAATAGCCATGGATGGACCCTGTGGGATTCACACGACCGACCCCCTATGCGGAGGATATCCCTAATTGAATGTGATCTCAGGCAGATCTCCCAGCGTAACCTATCTCATAGAAACGGTGCAGTTTCTACTATGTACTGAAAATAAAGGAAAATCAGAAATTAGATCGATACCGGTTTGGTGATTCTTATTACAATTATCATAAACGGACATCGTTGAAAATATACGGTTTAAGGAAATGAATAGAATACATAGTGTTACGGGCTACTGGGTGTGAAAATGAATTATACTACTTCTGAATTTGAGATACTAATATTTATTAACAAAGTGACAAAAAGAATACAATGAAATTAATAACAATTAAATTATTAAACTAATATAAATTTACAATAACAATATTCTAAAGATTATAACCTAGGCCTAACTCCTCTTATTTAATCACTAAAATATTATACGATATTACTTATACTAAATAGCTTAACTATTTACATAAACTTGTATAAAAACAATAAAATTACACTACTACAGTTAACTAAAGTCTACTGATCGTAAGATTCTCCAAATATGACAATCTGACACACAGTAATAAACAGAAACAGTTTATTACACTCGCGGATTGTAACAGTTCACTGACACACAAGTTTACTACTCACTAGTTTATCACACTGACTTACTGCTGACTCACTTAATACTCACTACTTCATCACACTGTCTGGTTTACTACTGACTGGTTACTCGCAGCGAGGGGGTATATATATAGGCTAGACGAACGTTCTAGAAGCGCGGGAGCGGGAGAGGCCGTTCTCGGATATTCCAGATATCCTAACCCGTCTTAATCTCGTGCCCGCTGTAATCTCTTCAGCCCGTCTTTCTCTCTCTGACCGAAACAATAGTATATCCTGATGTATCAAAGGAAATTTATTGGTGGAATTCAGATCTATAAATAAAATAAAAGGAAAATAGAAGTTTTCAGTAAAATACATATATTTCTTAATGTTCAATTGAATGAGAATTATATATAATTCTTATTTATTAAGAGTAATTAAATTTTAATTTATATTAAAATCACATTTTTCTGAGGAATGCAAAACAGATTATTAAAAACAATAAACAGGGAAAAATTAAGATAAGTAATATTAAATTATGTACTTTTTAAAAATAAATTAAATAATTTGAATCGAAAGCGTTAATCTAATTTTGTGTTACTTTTATAAAATCAGAGAGAAAATGTATTTCAAGTCATTTGCATATCAGGAGTATTGGGCCTAAGGGAACACCAATCCAATTTTTGATAAATGAAGGTGTATTAAAATTGTTGAAACGAATGGCCCAATTTCACGGAATAAAAATAAAGAAACTGCCTTTATAAAAATTATTCAAAAATTTGTATTCAGCCAAAGCAAACGACCAACTGGAAACACGGAAAGGCTTTTACGCCTATGACAGCCATTGCTCATTAAATTAAATTCATAAAGTCAGTCAGGGTTTCAATTTTCACCACTAGCATAGAGAAGGTAGCGCGACCATTTTCTATAGTGGCAGCTTCGTCATCAGAATTTTTTAAACTTTTGTTTTCATTAGTTGCCTTTACTGTAACATAAAAAAAAATCATAATTCGCTTGAGAATTCTCTTATGCATTGGTTAGATTCATACGGTCGATAAGATTTGGTTGTATGCTATTGGGTGATTAATTATAAAAATTAGTAGTAAATTGACAATTTTTGGATAAGGGTTTGCCTGAGACCACGCTCAACCGCCAGGTTTCCACCAATTTAAATTTTGAAAAGGATTTGCAGATTTTTTTAATGGTGAATCAAGGTTGACTACTCACATAACACTGTTAGCATGTGTTACTCGTCTCTGAAGTATCTGGAGACCTTCTTCAAGCTTCAATGAAGTTGTTATTCTAATTTGGGGGAAATCCTGGATGTTGAGCTTGACCTGAGCACGACCATTTGCTAAGAAATAGTACGGTTCATACCTTGAGCCAAACACAGTTTATGCGTTGTACTGGCACAGGTTATTATCATACGAGGGCTTTCTCATTCCAGTAAAATATAATTTATCATATTCGAGTTATGAAAAGCAACAAAATCTGGCTCTGAAACTAAATTTGAATATATTAACCGATACATAAATTGTGTAATAATTGCAGAGAAGCTTGATGGTTGGGTGAATATGTCACTGAATTACTAACTTCCAGGCCTATGCTCGAGTCCCGCTGTTGAGAGATAATTTATTTTCCGTTAAATTAGTAGCTGGCCAAGCTTCAGATCAGAGAGATGTAGATTTGGCCCACTTAAGCCTATATTACATGGGCACTTCACCCTTTATCAAGTTGGGGTCTAAAGATGGCAGTCGACCGCTTTAGAGACCACTTATTCTCTGTACAGCCGTTGGCCATGTCACGGAGTTAGTGGAATACTATAGCCAAAAACGATCAAGTGTAGTTTAAAAAAAAATCGATAAAAGTGAGAAAACTCAAAGAGAGACATCAATTAAAAAATAGGATGCAATAGGAAAAATCTCCAAAACAAAGACTCGAGTCTCTACAATACTGAAAAGGACCTACCACATTTCATCAACATTTTGCCAATTCAGGCATCATCAGGACCAACATGTATATATCTATATATATTTCCACATTTCCTTGCTCAGCCCGCAGGTCATGATACAGTATTTGTCGAATACTATATAGTCAAGAATGTTCAAGAGTAGTTAAAAAAAAAAAAAATGAAATCTAAAGAAGGCAGAGTGCAGCACATTTCACGCCATCAATTTAAAAGAGTTTCATCTAATAGAGACAGCAACCATGCTTTGAGACGCTCCACAAACAACTCTTTGCTGTGTTTCACTTTGTTGTGTACAAAAAAAATGTTGATATGTTCTGATGATGTCTGAATTGACAAAACGTTGAGTGGAATTTTTTTGTTCACTATTTTAGAGACTTAAGGCTTTGTTTTGGAGATTTTTCCCATTGCATGTTCCTAAAAAAAGTAATCATGTGGAAATGGTTGACAATATATATATATATATATATATATATATATATATATCTTAGAAGAGTGTAAAATGGACATGGGTTGCCGTCAATAACATACACAAAACAGGATAGATTTATTCTATTTGTGCATACATTATTTCTTGTAATAAAATCTATTTCTTGCAATTTTACTATTTTTTAAAATATTATTATTTTAATTTTTATATTTTGTCTCATTTCACTAATAACGTAACAAAATCTTCCTCTTGTAATTTTACTATGTTTTGTTATCTTCTGGTAATCTTTCAATTCATAATGTATCTGTTACTCGTTGTCTTATTTGTTACTCCTATCATATCTGTTTATTGAAGCTATTATGTTTATTTAATCTTTTTTGGTGTTGCGTTGCTTATTTAGCTTTTCTGTTTTCTTCTATCCTCAGCTCTGACGATGGCCTAAAAGTTAGGCACAAATAAAATAAGTCTAACTTATTTTGTGTAATTTATGTGTGACCGCACCTCCTCACCATTTTAGAAGTGTGTCTAAAAGAAATTATTTTTTAAAACTAATAATAATTCCTCTTCTAGATCTTTTAAACCATTTTCGATTCTTATATCAGTTAAGTCCTACTCTTCTTTGTACCTGCGAAGATAGACGAATCCTCGAAGTAACTTGAACGTATGGTTCCCTCTGAATAAATCCTGGGAAATGAGCTTGACGGGGGGGAGGTGATTTAGTGTAAGGCCTTGTTTAGCGAGCGTAAAATGGAGGCACTGGAGAGCGGGGCTTTAAGTACGTTGCAACCTCCTAACGGCCGACAATATTGTCGCAATTTATCTGACAAGAAAATACTGGGGAGGGAGGTAGTGGCAATTTTCCTCGGCACGGGTTGTCCCTGTCCTCACTAATCATGGGGGGGCTGAAATATGACCTCGTCTTATCTGGTCTAGTCTTAGTTTTAGTTAGCCAAACCATCGGTCCTATATTCTATGGAATATCTAATTAAAAAATTAAAAAAAAAAACATGTACCACTACAACCCGTGAATGGGTCCAGGGTTCAGTACATGGTTGAGACTGTACTGTTTCATGGACAACGGTTGTGCATGGAGGTGATTTGTCCTAGATCACGCTCAACCGCTAGGATTTCCTCCTTATTTTGGATACCCACTTTATAGAGGCTGAGTGAGCCCCAGGATGACTCATCACCGGCTGCTAACAGACTAAATAAAAGTCTTGCCAGCAGTGGGATTTGAACCAGAATTTTAGGCATGGCACCTCAATCCACAGCGACTGAGCAACTCCGCTACCTAATTAAAAAGTTAAGTTTTAAAAATTAAATCTCATGTAAACGGGAACTAAAATAGTTTCGCATGATTACGGAGATGATTTACATGAACCCTTTACTTTATCCTTTTTCTTATGTTCAAACGCAATTAAATTTTGACATGATAATAGGATTGTTTATTGATTCGGCATCACTAATAATCATTAACAATATGCCATAGCAATATTTAGTTAATATGCTACATGCATCACATATTAATATGTTGTTGGCATCACTTTAATCAATGCTACAGTGGTAATTCAAAATTTTGCATATCCTGTTATAATTAGGATAAATGTCTTTAATGCCTGACACCGCAGAGGCTCGGAACCGTCCTTTTAAATCTCCTCCCTTTAAAAAATCCTGAGGCCACCTAATGACCACTTAACTTAACATTAATAGGTTGTTGATATAGAAAAAATATTTTATAGAAAAATAAATTATTCATAATAAATAAGTACTTTTTTTGCAATTAATATGTAATGAAATATTTGATGCGGGCACTTCATAACTTCCTTATATACTTACTATTGAACTATAAATCAATTGGTCCTGTCCTGAATAAAAAAAAATTTCGTACACTTTTTCTTCTTCTTTCGCAACACCCTTTTGTTGCAACACCCTCTCCTCAGCGTAGAGGAGCATTTAGCCAAGATAGCCATTTTATCCCTGGTTCTAGCCAGGTTTCGAACTTTCCTCATGTTTTCTGCATAGGCATTCAACATAGCCTAAGCATAACATTCTTGGGCGTCCTCTGGGCCTTCATCCCAAAGTAGTCCATCGTTTTCAGTCCATCTTGTCCATGGTCTAGACTATGGCCTTAGTCTAGACTATCCGAAGAGACTAGTCTCGGTGCCAATAACCCACGGTCACCCGAGTTCATTAAATGGCTCCGTACACTTCAGAACAGTACACTCGAAAATTATTGCGACATAAGTTCATGTACTGTACACACCAAAGGAGGCCCTTCCCTAGGAAGACCGACCCAAGTAGGAAGACCAACCAAACGATCCGAGGATACGGGGAATTGATTGGTGGGATAATTACTCGTGAGAAAGTAAATTTGATTCAGAGAAACTCAGTGCATTTTTTTATTTGATTTTCTGTAACGTCGCTTCGACTACTTGGGCCATATCGCTGCTCCGGAAGTATAATACAACTGCAAAAATGAAATTTTACAGGACAAGCAAAAGAAAAATATCTTATTCCGATTTGTCTGAATAGAATGGCCTATAGATAGGTTTAATTCTTCTATTAGAGTAGTTTATAAACATATATGGGTTATGTCGATTTACAAACATCTAGTAAATGCATTTATGAGCCCGCCAAGATAATAAAGTCAATTTCACAAAATTTTACAGTTGCGTCACTATACTTCAGGAGTAGCAATATGTCCCTTCAATGATTTTCGTGCATATTATGTGTCATTATTAAAAAATCACTTGTTACTTTTTACATAAGCTACAAAGAATATACAAAAAAAATAATGTAAATATGCAAGTAAGTGTCAGATTTAGACGACAATCAGTGGACGAAAGACATTGATAGCATCGAACTTTAGGGCACGTTAAGCTTTTTACCATCGTAAATTATTAATCTTAGTCCTTCCATTACACTCTCATTCATCCTAAATTTCTCATTCCAATGGTTCTTTCACGACTTGATAAATTAACAAAAAACTTTTATACGAAATGACATATTAAAAGATGGAATTCTCAGTTCATACGAAATCCTTTAGAACCATCTCTTCAAAACCATCTGGATAACACAACGGATGGGCTACAAGTTAGGATATAATAAAAATTAGAGCGTATTGTTATTTACACTATCCGATATCGGAATAAATCTAATATTCCATACTAGATAAAGACTTGGAAAACTCGAAGACAACACCGGAAAGTACTAGAAAATGGTCTTTTATTCAGTTCACTTGAGAGAGGTTAGAAAGTGTCTGACCTAACAAACTTACACTCTACAAAGTTTATAACAAAACCGCTATGGATATGCTAGGTAGAACTGAGAACCCAGATTCAAAACAATTAAGTCATTTCTGATGAGAGTATTGCTTGAAATAGAGGAAGCTTTGATAAAGTTAGAGAAATTTAAAATAATATTCTACACCTTGACAAACGATTAACTTGGAATCCTCATGTTAGACTGAAACGACAAGAAACAGACTTGTTTGCCGTTTCAGGCTACTTGAGCATTTACTAGACAAACGCTCTAAGCTCTCAAATAATTACAAAATATACATGACAATCATTAGACCACTCTCGAGTTACGGAATAGACCTTTGGGGCTCAACTAAGCCATGGAATTCCTCTCGTATTCAATCCTTACAATCCAAAATCCTTCGTATAATCCTCAATGCTCCTTTGTTACGAACAAAGTAATCCATAATGACCTGTATGTCCCGTTTATTGCTGATTTGGCTACTACCACTGGGTAGTACTCATTGTATTTACTTGATGTATTCAATATGCTGTTGTATATTTCAATAAATCCATTAAAAAGAAGATTCTGGATAATTAAATTGTACTCCAAAAGTTTTCCGATTTTCTTGAATGAATGTTTCCGAAATTATATTTTATACTTATATTCTACCAAGTTCAGTAAAGTGATTCATAGTAAATAATTGTAGGAAATATATTAGAGACTACTACGATAACCTGAAATTCCTCAAGATCCTATTGTTACGGGAAAAACGAAACTAAACTTATAAAAACAAATCTTAAAACTAAAAGACACAGCTATAAAGTTTCTGCGGGAAGAGAAAACGGAGAAGAGCAAGAAGCAGGTGGCAGTGGGGGATGGATCAAAGGCCCCATCAAGACACGCGACTATTTTTTTCTCTACTGCCCTTCGTCTCTGGACAGGATTTATCTTTCATTATATTTACTTGATGTATTCTGTATACATTTGTAAATTTCAATAAATTCATTTTAAAAAAAAAGTAATATTCTAAGCAATTCTAATAATTAAGGATGCTTAGGAAATGTGTATAGTTCCCAAAGATAAAGGTAATGTGATGACTAGCTGCTTCATAAAGTTGTGCTCTGTAATTATTACAAATAAGTAGTTAAAGACACATAAATAAGAAGCAGCCTTGCCAAGTATTCATACTAATTATACTCGTAATAATATTTTAATATAAAGGGATATTTAAAAAATCCGAATAATAATATAAAATATTAGAAAATAAAATCTTATTAAGACATGAGTGGTAAACAAAATGGAGTAAACAATCCTTGGTTATGCCGTCCTCCGGAAGTGAAGTAAAACGGGGTCAGGTACTCGTTAAAGATACCTATCCTGATTATACCTGTATCGGCAATATTTAGGACTCTAGCGTCGCCCGATTAACAATAGTTGTATTAAATGACGTTAAATGAATAAACGAACAATAGCAAGAAATGATCTGTTACGTTGTGTGATTAATAGCCCAACACTATTGCAAAATACAATTTTACACTACAGTCGCTCTCTCTCTTTCTATTTACTAAGTAAAAAAAAAGAAACACAATTTATAGTATTCGTGGGGAAAGATTATTAAGAATGCTTTCCGTTTAGCAACTGAATATATTTGAGCACTGCTGCTCGTAAATATAGCATAATTCACTGTCATCTGGGTAATTTATTTATATTTAAACCATCTGATGATTTTTAAACGCAGTTCTTTATTCAACAATATTAAAAATCTTAGTAACTAATAATAAATTAATAAAAGTAAATTATTTAAATGATAAATACACAATAGTTGTGACTAAAGATCATGGAAACATTTAAGTTGGTGCTAAATCATTGATTGCACAGTTTGGAGATAGACTGCTAACAGTGTACCGAGCGATTACCAAGTTAAATATTAACTTAGCATTTCTCCCAGTCCCAGTTTCCTTGATATAAAGTACCCAGAGCCGCTGCTAAACTCCACGTTAACAACCTGACTTAATTGCTGATCGGTATTGTTTAGAATCATCATCGTCAAGCAGTATCGCAAAATATATTTAACGGAGCCGTATTAGAAAATATCTTTTGGAAAATTGTTGGAAAATTAACACTACTAAATTATTAGGGTAGGTTTGAAGTTTCGACATTTTTTGCCTAAGCAGCTTCAGATAATCCCAAGTAGCCCTAGTGTCACTGGATCGATACCGCGTCGGCAGAAAAAATGAGGACTCAGCTAGCACTTGTCCCCTACACATATCCCACGCACGTGTCCCTTCTTTTATATTCCGTCTAAAGCATTGAAAAGGATAACTGCGGCTTGAGTAAATATTTTGTACCGACAACTCCTTTAAAAAGTACTCCTATTTTAATTTTTTTTTTCACATCCTCCAAACTTTTATTTACAATATAATACAAATTTACAATGAATACATGCAAATGCTTATATTTAAAAAAAACCTTCTGTTACCTTCCGGTATTTTAAGGCGTTACAATGGGAGTCCGCTGAAGGCGGTATTTTAATTTTTGTTTCATTAATGCTCTTTTGTAGTCCATGATAACTAGAAAAATCGAGATTCAGGAGGATATAAAACTTTTTATATCTTGCGTACCTTGTCGGTTTTGTCCAGATTTAAAAAAAAAATGTATTTATTGAAATTTACAACTGTATAATAATAATAATACATCAAATAAATATAATGAACGATACCTAATTGCATGACTTAAAGGCAAGTAGAGAAACTACTCACTGGTAGTACTCCAATATCAAATTCAACTTTGATCACGAGGCTATCTTCTTTTCAGAGTACAAGACCTTGTCGTGGTGGAGAAATGTATCGAAAATCTTAAATTTAAGTTTTAATTTATTAAAGACTAAAAAAATTATCATCATTCCAACTGCTCCATGTAGGCGTGCAACATATCCGTTACTGTTGAAGGATGGACAAAGTCTTAAGGCATTCGCAAATAAAATATTTGATAGAATATTCGGTCCGAAAAAATATGAGACCACTGGAGAATCAAGATCATGCAATGCGAAATTTCAGAGCATGTGTCAGGTTAATTTAATTGAAGTGATAGCGTCGAGAAGTTAGGTATGGGCTTGTAAAGTTCGATTCATTAAAGAACGAGTTCCCAAGTTTTAATAAGCACTGTGCAGACTAATAAACCTTAGGAAACGAGACATAAGTGGGAGGATTTGGGTTTGGTTAGTGGTCCTTGAACCGAAGATGGTAACCAGAGTATACTAAGATGGTATCAGCATCGAGTCTTCGATTATTATTAATTAGGCTCTACCTAAAATACAACTGAGCTGATAGTTTCTTTTTAATGGTTACTAATTGAATTAAAATATACTAATCATACCATTCCTGTTCCTTCCATATTCTGGCGAATGAATAAGTTGTCGCTTGGCACTCAGTTCCATGACATGTCATAGAATTGTTAAAACGTAAATGATTTGCCAGATCAAGAAGGATGACTACAATACGAATGCCCGCGTCATTTTCTTGATTGAATAAAATTTCCTAGAATTCTTGCTAAATTAAAGACAAAAGGTTTTTTAGAAATTACAGATATAAAAAGCATCAGTTAGATACAAAGGAAATGATTTTCCTCAACTTTTCTACAGAGACATCCTCGGTTATTCAATAAAGCTGGTTAATATGATGCATAGGTGTATAAGAATAAAAACCTGATTATTAATTAAAATAGATTAGTTTATTAAAATTAAAAACTGACATATTTCGCAAAGAATCGTAAAAGCAATTTTACCTGAGGTAGGTCAATAAGAAAATAATAACTAATGGAATAAGTTAAAAGCTTCTGATTATTAAAAAATGGCTAGATTTCTAATTCTAATATTTTTCTTATTTCTTTGCGATTTTCTTAATTTCCCAATTAATTAACCCATTTTTCTCGATTCCTTTAACTTGATTGCAGTCTTTTTGGTTTTTTCTATCATTTATGTAGTAAATTCTAATCCAACTACAAGAATGAACTTAACTTTATATTTTACTTAAGAAAGTAATTCTTAATTATGATTTAGACATTTATGGCAGCTTTGATCTCGATAAACTATATTAAGAACTTAAAAATTTCTAGATATAAGTTGTGATGGAATTCGTCCAGACGACAGGTAATTAATTCAGTGTTTTCAGGAGAGTCAATTAATTTTATATCGATTATGTCCTTTACCATCCATGACATTCTCAATAGCCCATCAAATAACCGTCCAAGACTGGTCAAAAAAGTCGTCAACCCAACAAAATCAGACTAAAATGCAACGGTTGCTCTAGGCTTACGATGGATTAACTAACATGTTTTGAAAAATATTTGAAATCTCAATGTAAACAATTATATCGTCTTTGGTTCTGAACTCAGAATTCATTAAGCTATAATCCTTTCAACTGTTCTTTATGAATGTGAATGTTAACACAGAAGGACTTACAATGTGTTAAAGTATTCGAAAATAAGATGTTGCGTAGAATATTCAGTCCAAAAAGGATGATTACCATTGGATAATTTAGGAGATTACACAACGCGGATTGGCATGCACCCATTTAATAGAATTAAAGTGATAGCGTTGCGAAGGTTGATATGGGCTTGTAAAGTTGTTGGGCTGAGCTACTTTTTTACGATTTCTTAAAAAATGACAGGCTCTATGGAGCCTTGTTAAATAGGTGAGGGGGAGACCAAGCATACGAGGGTGGTCTGAAAAGTTTCCGACCATGTCAAAAGAACATGCCAACATGAAGAAGAACATAGGTGGGAGGGTTGCGCTAAGATTTGGCGGTTTTTTGTTTGGGTAGTGATCTGTGGAAGGAAGTTTGTTAGCAGAGATTGCTGGTATCGGCATCGAGCCTTCGGGTTCGCTAAGCCTTATTTTTATCGAAAACTTTATAGGATCTCTCCCAATATTTATTGAAATGTACTTTTGATACGGAAAATCCAAATAACTATGGATGTAATTTTGTAAAGACAGGCGGACTCTACATCTCATGTTTTTATCCATTCTCCATTCTTATAAAAAATTATAACAATTAATACTAACCTAGCCTCATGTTCGTTTAATACTACCTATTTACAAACTTTAGGAATGACTGAGAAGAATTATGAACAGCGCTCTTCGGTTTGTCTTCGATGCTCCTAGGAAGTCTCATGTGTCCCCACCTCTATGATGAGTGAAAGTTGCTTCTCCCTTCTATCCGTAAACATTCCAAAATAAAATCCTACGAAAGGCAGTAAACGCGCCTTGGTTTGCACGAATCAGTCAACTCCACCGAGAGCTAAAACTAGAGACGATTGAAGAATTCATTAAAAAGCGTTACACCAGATTTAAGACCGGATTACCAGCTGTCAAAGGAGCTGTAGCATTCAACATAGGCGATCCTATTTCATCCCCAAGACTAAAACCGAGACTCTTGAAAGATATTCTGATGTGAACTATATTACCTTTCTCGACAATCTTTTTAACAAATTGTAATATATTTCTGTTTCCTTATAGTTTTCCGTTTTATAGTACTATAGTTCTGTTTTTTGTTAAATTATAATTAGTTTATATGAAAAAAACTATTATACATTACAAATTCTCTTGCAAATAAGCTGATAATGTACAGTTTGGGGTGTCTCTTACATGAGACGAAACCCACACTTTTACCTTTTGTTGAAGTTTAAAATTCATTATTTAAAAAACTATGTAATAAAAATATCCGTATACTCTATTTCCTAGGTTCTTTCTTATACCAAGCCATCAACTCACAACGTCCATCTGATATCTATAATCTCTTACAGTTCAAATCCTCTATCCGATCCCAGGGCTCTTGATCCCGCCTTTCCGACATTTACTCCCGTTCTCACAGAACCAAAACTTTTGAGCGGTCCATCCTCGCTCGGTCTACCTCTCTTTGGAACTCACTCCCACCTGATATCCGTCATGCATCTACTTTATCCGCATTCAAATCCTAACTATTCCTACACCTCCTTAATTCCCAAACAGATGCTTCAGAAAGGGTGAAAAGGGTGACAAACGTTTGTAATAAAAAAAAAACACGTCATTTTTAAAGCTAGCTCAATGAAATTTTAGATTTTGCTTCTACGTCAAAAATAAAGATATACGTGTTTTTTATTTTTTGAAAATCTCCTAAAAGTGTAAAATACGGAAAATCGTATCATGTTATCTATCTATCTATCTATCTATCTATCTATATATATATATAACTTATAATCGGACTGAAACGATTAACTAAAATAAAAAGGGGTTTGGGGAGACAGAGTAACACACCGCATTCAGAGAACAACTGAACTTTATTTCCTCTTTTCCAGTATATATATCTTTACATTGTTTATATGAATCATTATCTTAATACTACAGTCTTTAACCTTATGGAATATTTACATAGACTTAGTTCTACTTATATCACTGTAACTCCCCCCCCCTCCAGTTCCTTCACCTGGAGGAACTAAACACACAAAAACCAAAAAGGTAAAGAACAAAAATGATAACACTATGTTACAGAACTACGAAATATAGATAACTTATGTACCAGATCCTTAAGTAAAAGTAACAATAGCATACTATAATGAAAGATAACCTATATAGAACACATACACAAAAAAAAAAAAAAAAAAAATTGCCCCTACAAAAACATCAATTAGCACATATTGGGAAGTACAATAAAACCAAAACGTAAAGTATTACAAATTTTGGTTGCCCTATCATAATCAATCACTAAACCACGATTACCACTACCGGGCAGCGCCTTCCGGCTCCAGAGACATTCTGTGAGGAATACGAAGTTCTTTGAGGTGGACAGTACGTACCCTGGACGGATAATGCTCATCACGAATTGAGAATAAATTGTTCTCCCTGACGGCGATAATTTTATATGGCCCTTCGTACCGGGCTGCTGTTTTCGTCCGAGCTGTTCGTAACTTGCGGTATACTATGGTTCCCAAAGTTAGCGGTCCTCTCGAGTAAACCCTAGCTCCCTGATTAGCCTTGAGCACCCTCGTTTCTTTTTCCCTCAGTAACTTCGCACGAACCCGATCCCATGTTGCCCGACGCTGTATTCGCGTCTGAGAGACCTGAGCCTTGATCTCATTATTATTGACTGTAATCAAGTCTCCCCTATCCCGACGCGTTTGTCCAAAAACGATTTCTACCGGAGACAACCCTGTTGTCGAGTGTATGGTGTTGTTGTATGCAATGATCGCTCGCGGCATGGCGTCGTATGGCTCTAGGTTCCGTCCTAACTTAAGTAACCGCAGGTGTTCTCCCAGTGTGTTGTGAAGGCGCTCGACCGCACCTCTGCCTTTGATGTGATGTGGGGTATTGAAGTGCCACCTGATCCCCAACACTCTGCTTTCCTTCCGGATTAGAGCGTTGTCGAATTCCCGGCCACAATCTGACAAGATTTCCTCGGGAACCCCATAAGTCGCACACCAGTGAAGTATCCCGTCCCATATTGCGCCCGGAGTTTTCTCTGCTACAGGGTATGCCATCGCCAGCTTGCTAAAGGTATCGATTGCCGTGAGCCAGGACTGTCCTTCATTGGAGTAAAGGTCAATCTGTACCGTTCGAAGGGGTTCTAAAGGAGTGGTCGTAATTACTTGTCTCGCTACCGGAGGCTTTCTGTCGTACTTAGCGATCTGACAAACGGAACATTGCGTTATGTGGTCCTTTACTGTACGACTCATGTTTTTCCACAAGTATAAGGATTTGAGCGCGCGCAAGGTCTCTTCAATTCCACGATGGTTTGTTTTGCCCTCGTGATGGTCGATAACGATTTGGCGTTGGACGGAAGGATCGGAAATCGTCTCAACACACCGTAAGCACCGTGTCAGGGCGTAACCCACCCCAATCCTCTCTTGCCGCCACAGCCGTTTTAATTTGTCGGCAATAACCTTGTTCCCAACATAGACGTAGGAACTGCGACCCGGAACACCAATTTCTGTGAAAATACGCTGGATGTCAGTATCGTCAATCGTTACTGGGGTGCGTACGAGAACTGTTGCCAACCCTTCGTAAGAACTAGCGTGTGTCACTATCCCTGGGTTCTGCTTTGACCGGAAAATAATTTGATGGCGCTTATCATTGATTATATCGTCCACTTCCGGTAATTGTTGAGGACGCTCCGTCGACGCTGCACTCTCCTCCGAAATTTGACGCACTAGTGGTATCTCGGGCCCGCTCTCCGCCCAGTCCCGTAAATACCGGAGCGCGAATGGCTCCGTGGAAGGCCCTTCTTCGTCTAGCGCATTGACTACCAGATCCCTGGATAACCAGTCCGCTACCGCATTATCTACTCCCTTCTTGTGCACGACCTGGAAAGTATAAGCCGCCAACCGCTCCTTCCATTGCGATACACGTGCTGACGATTCTTTAAGGGTGTTCAGATAAACCAGCGGTTTATGATCCGTAAAAAGTTCAAATTTCCGCCCGTAAACATAGGGCCTAAAGTGCTCCACGGCCCAAACGACTGCTAAGAGTTCGCGTTCGATCGCGCTATATCTAGTCTCCGCGGCATTCAACTGTCGGCTAGCATACGCGATAGGCTTTTCGCCGGCAGCAAAATTCTGGGAAAGGACCGCCCCGATCGCGACTGCACTGGCATCTGTAGTGATCCTGAACATTAAGTGGAAATCAGGGAACGCCAAAACCGGCTGCGAGGTTAAAATCTCCCGACACTTCCGAACGCTCTCCAGCTGGGCTGGACCGAGCGAAAACCACCTTCCTTTTTTTAATATTTCCGTCAAAGGACGCGTTAATTCTGCAATACCCGGGGTGAACCTACGATAATAGTTAACCATCCCCAGGAAGCGCCTAACTCCCCGAACATTAACCGGTAATGGGGCCTCCTGAACTGCCGTCACTCGATCCTCATCCGGCCGTACTCCCGATTGTGAGACAACGTGCCCCGAAAATTTGATCTCGCTTAAACCAAATCTTGATTTTTCGCGGGACAATTTAAGACCAAATTCCCTAACTCGTTGAAACACCGCGTGCAGATGTCTTAGGTGCTCCTCTGCAGACCGACTGAAGACAATCAGGTGGTCCATATAGACTTGGGCGAACTCCTCACCCAACCCCCTCTGAAATTCGTCCATAAGACGCTGAAATGTGAGCGGGGCCCCTTTCAACCCAAAAGGCATCCTCACAAATTCGTAATGACCCCACTCCCAAGAAAACGCAGTCTTCCCTACATCTTCGTCGGCCATTCGCACTTGGTGATATCTACTCTTTAGGTCGAGCGTGCTAAACATCGTTGCTCCCGTTAATCGGTCCAGAATATCTTCCACTCGCGGAAGCGGATATCTTTCGTCCACCGTGGTCTCGTTCAGCTTTCGATAGTCGACCACAACGCGATATTGTTTTTCGCCGCCACCCGAAGAACCCTGCCGTTTCTCAACGGCCCACAGTGGGCTATTGAATGGGGAATTACTAGGCCTGATAATACCCTGTAGTAAGAGCTCGTCCAATTGTTTCCCTATTATATTTCTCATGGCCTGGGGGTATCTGCGGTTCTTCACATATATCGGATTATTCGATTTCAGGATGATCCTATGCACCGTTCTTCCCGTGGTCGGCAAAATTTCGTTCCCGCTTTAGAACAAGTCCCGATGCCGATCAACAACACTTTGAATGGCTTCCTGACTACACTCTACTGCCCCGATTTCGATACCGCGGCCTCTTCGAGTAGTAGTAGTGTAGTATTCCCTGTCACCTACCCGAATCCACCACTTTCCTCGAACAACCCGTAACTCTAACCCCGCTTGCTGCAAAATGTCACACCCCACTATAAGTTCGTATCCAGGCATTACGGCTTCAGTTATGTGCAGTCGTATCCGGAGGTCCCTCCCTACCAACTGTTCGCCCTCGCCCAGGGTTTTGCAACGCCCGCTCACAGTGACCATCTCACATTCGCAACCCCGGTGTGACCCCCACATACCCAGCCGTTCCGACCCTTCTTTACTAATTATCGAATTTGTGCTGCCAGTATCAATCAAAGCCCTCACATTTACCCCCCTTAACTTCACCACGGGCAACCTCGTCCGTTCTCCCTGTTCTCTATAATTATTAATTATTAACTCGCTCGCGAAGTTGCCCCACCCATTACCGTACCCTCACTCTAATCTCTGTTGCCTAGGCGCTCCCTCGGAACCGAAAGAACCCCCCCTCCGGGGATTACCCCTCCTTACCTCATATCCTCTAGGTGCTGGGGTGCTGTGTCCTGACCGAGCGCTCTCCTCTCCTGAAGACTCCCCGCTGGAGTAGGGGTCCTCTCTCCTTCCGTGCGTCTGCCTTCTGGTCCACTCCTGGGCGTTGACCTCCATAGGCTCCGGTTGAGGTCCTCTCCTGGTATTTCTCGGTTTGCGCCTGGGGCATTCTCTCGCGACGTGCCCTTGTCTTCCACATTCGTAACATCTTGTAAGATGACATTGTGCTGCGACGTGTCCCGGCTGATCACACTCGTAACAGCGCCTTTCCTGCCTCTTTCGCCGATCCTCTGGGCCTCTGCTAGGTCGTTTGTCAAAACTTCTGTCTCCGCTGCGTCTGGGTGAACTGCGGAACTTTCTTCTTGGAGGTTTCACCTCCGTCCACTCTTCCTCCGGATTTGCCAGTCTTGTTCCTTTCCTTTCACCAGCATCCATGTGTTCATGTGCACACTCCAGGAAGTCCTTGTCTCGTGGAAGTGAGCCCGGCCGGTCAGCATAATGGTTTAGCTGTACCTTAAGGATGCTCCTCACGAATTCCATTCGTTGTGCCCCTACTGCTTGTCCCAGTGTTTCCACCGTCTTCTCTACTAGTCGGTTGTATAAAACCAACAGTTTTTCAGCGAACTCGCCTTCCGATTGGCCGGGGGTCCTCCGCTCCTTTAATAAATAAAAGGTGTCCTCCTCCGGAGTCCACCTACCTCCGCCGTATAGCTTCTTTAGACGCCCCTTAAGGGTGTCCCATGAGTGCGTAGTATCCCCTTGTATTGAATTTAAAATTCGCCGCGAGATGCGACTCACTAGGGATGCCTCTAACAGCGCCACATCAGATTCTAGTAGAGCCCCTGACTCATTCCTGGATGCTATTAAGTTCTTAATTTGGTCTCCTCCTTTTAAAAAGTGCTCTAAATCGCCAACTACTCCAGTGAAGGGTTCTAACTGGCCAATCACCTCGTGGATAAAGGCGGAACTTTGTGTCCTCATCTTTAATAATTCCAACTGCATCATTTCGTTGGCCTTCGCTAATTGAGACTCCAATTTAGTTTTCTCAACTTGCGCTTGTGCCAGTTGAAACTCGTAACTTGACCGTTCGTCGTCGTTCATAGTTGAAGGTGAAGCTAACAAAAATAAACTGTTAAGTTGCTAATTAACTTTGACGCACAATTAACTCCCGGGTTTCGGCACCACTTATAATCGGACTGAAACGATTAACTAAAATAAAAAGGGGTTTGGGGAGACAGAGTAACACACCGCATTCAGAGAACAACTGAACTTTATTTCCTCTTTTCCAGTATATATATCTTTACATTGTTTATATGAATCATTATCTTAATACTACAGTCTTTAACCTTATGGAATATTTACATAGACTTAGTTCTACTTATATCACTGTAACTGATATATATATATATATATATATATATATATATATATGAAAGAGTTCGTCCTGACTGAAAAGACCATCGCAGAGTCGAAACGGCATAAACTATTCGTACTTACAGACTTGAAATTTGGTCAGTAGGTACATTTTGTATGGATAACGCGCACTAAGTAAGGATTTTTGAAAATTCGTCCCCTAAGTTAAGTTAGATATGTGAAAACAAGTAAGGAGACTTTACATTTAAACATAATAATAATTGTATTCAAGATTTTGCAAAATCAACCCCACGATATTACAGTTTTGTATATTACATGGTGGATTTCAACAGAAAACTTATCGATAGTTCTGTAACTATTTCATTTAATATTTAATAGGACTGTTTATTAAAATCTAACAAACGGATAAGCATTGATAGACTGGCTGCATTCACAAAGGCTTTAAGTCATTGTTTACAATATGGAGTTCATTCATGGAATTCAAAATTCACTCTCCTTTTAAACTCAACATAAATTTCTGTTTAAAATCAACGCGGACATAGTCGCGGGCAAAAGCTAGTCTTCATATATGGAAGAGTTGGATGATATTAATTATTACTCGACGACAATTAAAAATGAAGTGCAAGAGGGATTGTAACTGCCTGGGAGTGGACGTGTGGTCAGCGCTATTCCATCTAAATATCAGTTATTCATTCTAGGACAGAGTTCGCTGTAGGATGTAATGTATCTTCCAAACAACACTACTGTCGGAGTACTCCCAATAATTTAGTGTACCCAACAAGGATCTATTTACTAGTTCTCGTCTATAAAGAAGCGAATGCCCCACTGGAAGCTCTCTCGCGATGGAAAGGAAGGTTTTCAAAAAGAAAAAACAACAAAGAAAAACAGATACTTTTATTTATATAGTATTTGAATTAATTAGATTAATGCGAAAAAACGGAGAATTTTTAATTTTAATCAAAAAATATTATTTATTTCCTGACCGAGAATACATGGGGAACGGTTTGTCTAAGCATGTTAGGGTCCAATTTCATTGTTTAGTCTATAAACAGCCACGGGTGGACACTGTGGGATTTGCAAACCCTCCAGTGCCTCATCCAGCCTCTATTTAGAGGGTAACCTTGATTGAGAGGAAAACATGTCATCGTGATCTCGGACAAAACGCCTCCCATTACAATCCTCACCTTCTTGATACAGTACAGTTTCTACCATGTACTAAACCCAATACATGGGTTGGGTTCAAGACCTTGTCGTGACCTGAGAACTAAGCCGTTAAACTGCTGGTATAGTCTCCGAAGCCGGACAGGTGAAAGGGTAGGGACCAGAATAAGAAGTACTCTGATGATGAATTGAATTGGTCAGGGGGTGGAGTCAAAGATAACACAAATTAAGCAGAAGTTGTTTTTTAATTGTACGTTTCGGCCTTAATTGTGCGAACGGTATAGGCCATCTTCTGGGTAACCAAATAACTGGTGCCTTGGTTATGGTGACTTGTCAAACCAAAACATGTCAACTGCAGACAAGTGTTATTTTGACAAGGTGAACGGTTGTGGGGGAATAATATTAATATTAATACGAATTTATTGACATTATTCTAAAATAACAATATGCTATTATTTAAGACTTCTAACGTAAAATTTAATCCATATAATATAATTAGATTTTAAAATATATAGAAATTCATATTTTAAAGTTTCATTGTGACTTGAGATATGGGGAGGGTGAAAAGTTTGGAAGAGGGGTGCTCTCACAGAATATTTCTAGATAAAACTATTTAAAAAAAATAAATTCTGTCATTTTCTACAATGGAAACTGATTTACCTAATTAAACTAATTTACGGGATATACGTTTATTTATTTTATTGAATTTTTAATAGGAATTATGAAAAAAGTTTAACAATTCACTTTTTTCATATTTCTAGTTTTTATTCATTTGATCTCTTTATTAAATAGCTCGACGATATGTTTCATTTTATTTTTAAATATTAATAATAACATAGAATTAATTATTTCTCTTTATTTATAACACTACCCGCCGTAACTTTGATCGTGCCTGCCATTCGTTTGAGAATAGACCTACCGGCATAAATATTCATCTGAATATTTACATTTCAACCTGGCGTGTGTAATTAAATTCTATATGAGCAACAGGCCCAGACAGGTCAGCGAACCAGCTTTAATTCTGGAATGTGCTTTTGAAATATTTTTACTTTGTTCATGAACAGCTATTTGAAATGCGATTGTCGATGAATATTTTGTTTCAATTGATGGGCAAAATATTCAGTAAAATTTTTAATATTCGTTTCCTCTATGTGGCGCCAATGCTTTAGTAGATTAAACGTTTTCATCCCGACATAGAATATTTACTGGATTTTTAAACCGAAAGTGGTAGTTTTCCCTAAATAATAACAAATATTATTGAAGTTTCACAAATACATAACCATATATAAAAACTGTACCGCTGCAACCCATGAAAGGTTTCATGATCAGTAAATCGTACTAGTATTTCTAAAGTGACAAAGCGAAAAACCTACATTTATGGAAAAGCGACATAACTATTAGTGAGCTTGGGTTAGCATTATGACACTAAGAGTAACACAAGTGCCTCCTGGCAGACAAGCTCTGAAGATAGGTTGATACAGTTTCGGTGAGTGATAATACAGATACGAGTATTTACCCATTTCATGATTTTGACTCACCACCGAAAAAACACCGATTATTTGACATATGTTCCTTTAGAGATAATAGTGCGATATGTTAGAGGCAGTGCTGTTCCTAAGCCAACGGCCAAACACTCAACCGCCTGGTTTTTCATCCTATTAAGGGAACCAACTTTAAAAATCTAATAGAGCCCCAAGAGAGTCTGCGGTCCCACAGGGTCGAACCATGGCAATAAACCAAATAAATAATGACTTTCCACAGCAAGGCTTTAATGCAGGGATCTAGAACTCAGAAACTTCGAGCTTTAAAAAACTCAGCGTATACCGCTCCTCATAATATATGTGTATTCGTCTATATCAACGTCAAATGGCCATTTAACCAGAATTAGCTAAAATGCGGTTGTTTGTTGAGCAGAGTGATACCGTAAAAACCGGCATTTTAGTTTGCCACAGTAATATAATTTACACATTGTATTTATTTGAAAATAATTTGTTGATTTTTGGTGTATCTGAATTAAGCAATCAGTTGAGGGCTAAAATGGACAAGTAATTATATGAAAGTTTTACGATAATATTTCTATAATTATCAAATAAAATAAGAAAACAATTTTGTGAATTTTGAGGTATGTCCTTCACTCAAAAATAGGATTTATCATTAAAAAAATGGGCAATTTCCCAGAAAAGTATGAAACTCTTAGAGATTAAAAGTAGAAGATGAAGTAAATTAATCGAATATGCAGCCTTTTTTTTTCTTTACGTTCAAAGTTTATTAATTAAGTGTTTGAAGGGGCGCCCCAAGGGGATCAGTGGTTCTCAACCTACGCTTCAAATAATGTGACACCCTTATTTCATAAAGGTTATATGCAAAGTTAGTTCCTTGTCATGGAGATGGTGTAAACAATTTAAAACAGTAATCAATACTTGGCTGATCATGGATAAAATGAAGAAGACGATGTTGATGCGGTAAATACTAAACTGTACTATAATGAAATGTAATATTGAATGAATGCCATCGTTACTGTATAAAGTAGTAAGCATTCATCAGGGCTAAGAAGAAAAAATACAAAAGTAATAACGGTAATAAAAAAATAAAATAAAATAAATATGAGGGGACAAGTTACAAGACTAATGTAGAGTAGCTTATCTACCTATTAAGCCCAACATTGAGGGTTCGCTGACCGGCAGGTTGCATTAGGTTTTTTAAAGGGAGTAAAAAATTGATGGTTATGTCGAGAGATAATGGGTACCAACAATACTATTCTCGAAAAAATTAAAACAAAGCGATTAGACTGGTTTGGACATCTACTGAGGATGGGGAGTAATAAAATACCCATACTGGCAATGCACTGGTGCCCTCAAGGAAGTCGTGCCTTAAAAGGTAGGACTTAAAATGGAGGTTGCGAACCTGTGTGATGTCTAAGTACTCGTTAAAGATCCCTATTCTGATTAGGCTAAGTTTGTGAATCCATCTGTGGGATCGTCTGATTAGCCACATCAGCATACAGTTATGTGAAATGAATATAATTAATGATATAATTATAATTAAATGTAATCTTAAATTAATTACTATAATTATTGTTGCTGAATATCTATAATAGTTTAATCATCATTAAATTGCAATATATTAGTTATCACTGGTAAATAATATATTAATAATACTAGTCTAAATGTGATTATAATAAAGATTATTAGAAATTCTTGGACATTATTTATCTTTGGATTATAATTAATTTTGGTAAGAGTATAAAAAAGTGGGTTAATTCAACTATACTTAAGATTATAATGAATAAATCTAATTTTCTATCCATTCATTATTGTTTAATGAATGAATTTAATTCTTCTCATTTGTCTAATGAAATTAAATTTATAACAGCGGAATAAAAAAAAAATATTGCTCTACTTATAATAGTAGAAATTATGAAGTAAATTATTCATAAGTATTTTGATGACGTTGAATGTATTTATTTGACAGAAGCAGCCCTGAAGTACTGCGCGATTGTGGTGCAGGTTTCTATTTAGTTCTTTCTTCTTGGTCCATCTTTGCCGGAGATTTCACTGAAATTTTTCCTCCTTTCTTCGTCTACCACAATTACCGTATTTTTAAATAAACGGAATTTCTTGAATTCAGTGCTATTTTCACATAAATCCTGTGTAATTCCGAGTCTCTGTGTTATTCTGTTTGATTTGTACTGTGTATCCGTGGTTGAATTTATACTCAATTTACTGAACATTTTCTTGTTTAACCTCTCCTCTCTCGTCCTCTAAATATAAATAAAACCTGAATCTTTTTATCCTTATTTCTGTTTCCAAGTCAGGGCTTTAACAGTAAATGTCTCTGTTCGGTTTCAGTCTGTGTCCTTCCGGTGTTATATTAGGCAGTTTCCTAAGAATTTTCTCTCTATTTTCTGAAGTTTATCTAGAATGGGAAACCACAGAGTCTCTGTCCCATATAATATCAGTTGTTTTACCACTGTATTGAAGTGCCTGATTATGGCCCATTAGGAGAGGCATTATTTATTAATTTGGAGAATTTATGCTACTTGACAAGTAGCGTAAGGAGCATAAATTCTCCAAATTTTTAACTCGGTACTTTATGATTTCTTTTTCTGATAAAATTCTAAACTATAATAATTGAAGAAATTCGATACATTACTAGTAGCTGTTAAACTAATTTCGATATGAATCGGTTCGGCCAATACTGGGAACGAAGTGCGTACGATTCTGCACGGACCTGTAGCGTCCAATTTTCAAAGTAAAGCAAGTAGAGTGGCTTCTTAAAAAATATTCTAGTTTTATAACTATACTCAATTTAATCATTTAATTTTATAATATGTAGTATGAAACGTCAAAAATTATTATATGTGCTCTGTTGAATAAGAAGCGAATTATCATCTCATTCCTTTATAAAAGGAAATATAATATTTACAATAGAAAAACGGAGGGTTTACGTACCGAAAACAATCCTAGGGAGAAATTATTTTGAGAATAAAATTGTGGTGTCTCGGTTACGGTCCGACCAGCTAAAGATAAAATAAAATATGACATCAATAAAAATTTATTATATGATAGAAAGATAACAATTATAGAGACAGTAGAGAATAAAGTTATGCGCTATTAATGCAGACTCCATACAGTGGCTACACTGTCCTCAGTGAACTTAACATACTTGAACAAGAGAAGGAATGCCCGAAGCGCAGAGATGGCAGGGATTCCTCTGGGCCGACTCAATAGCCAGTCCCCCTTCCATTCTCTTCCCTTCTCTGGCTTCTCTTTATTTGTTCTTCTTCCTATTGGATTGTCCTTATTAGGAAAGTTGCTTTGCTTCCTCCTGATAAGTGGAGATATTGACCGAGATATATATTGCTTCTCGGGCCCGGTATTGCTACGCACTGCTTGTTTCGAGAAGGAAGACCATATTTGCCAAAGTTATTGTGGTTTGTTAAAACAATCTATCGTTTTTAAAAATTTATTTTATTTATTATTTAATTTACATTTGCACCAGCGCAATTGCGCATCCAGTAAATTTGATCGCAGGTCTTTCTCTTCGCTTTTCTATATGATCATCGAGTTTTGGAATACAAAAAAGAAAAAAAGACGAGTAAGTCTTTGGACCAATGTCTTTTTAATCTTTTCTCATCAAGTCCAGGTAACAGGGAGTAGGAAAGCGGAAGAACAAGAGGGTTTGGGTGATATTGTGTCGATGAGTGGAATGTTATGTATTTCTTATGAATATATGATTTTATAGTGGGAATGTTCATGTCGTTTTGTATAATGTGATTCGAAATATACCATGGTGCATTAATAATTTTTTAAAAATTTATTTTAAATACAGTATTATAGGAAATGTGTTCTTTTGGATACGTGACTTTAAAATTACTGGAAGAATGTCATTTCGATAATCTTCTAGGTATTTAACAAATTATAGGATAGAATAGAAAAACAACTTTATTCTGAGACTAGGTCCCTTTAGAATAACAAACATGAACAAAAAATAACATAATATATATCTGGCCAGATGGTAAGAGAATAAATAAATGAATAACAACAGTTACATGCATGAGCTAGCATACAATCATTTCTTTAAATATTGCTAATCTTCTTCGAAATAGAAAAAAAAAACACTATGCAACAAATTAATTATTCAGTACTGATTCATTAAGGCAAATGACTAACCTTCAAATGACTACCTTAGGTCGTAAACGAATGGCTTCCTGTCCTTCAGTATCCTTTAATAATATCCCACTGGTGCCTGTAGAACAGATCCGATACTTAGGGTTGCATCGCGACAAACAATTAACCTGGAATCCTCATAAAAAAAAATTATAAAAATTAAATAACCCTCCTTCAAATTTAGCACCAGTTTTAAAAATGTATATAACCTACAAAAACTTTTTATTTTATTTTTCTATTTAATCGAAAAAACAATTATTTTATTTTTTATAATCATACAAGACTGAAAAGACAAGAAACCGCACGACGTTTCAGGCTACTTCAACACTTACTAGATAAACGTTCTAAGCTCCCAATTAACTAAAAGGATCATCTACATGACCATCATACGACCTATTTGGACTTACGCAGTAGAGCTTTGGAAATTGTAAATTGCTTTTCAGCGAAAAAATATTTTTTTAGTTTCTCCCTTGCACTGCAAGATTAAGCCCCTGAACCTAGGCAACTGAATAAAAATCCAAAACGCAAAAGCTCTTTGTTGGCGATTGTGGATGGATACCTTACTCAATTTGTAAGAGAAGAAAATTACTGAATTAAATTCCGTTTGAAAATGCGTTAAAGAAAGAAATTGTAAAAGGATGCGGTTGACTTGCCAGTCTTGTGTTGCGCCCAAAGATGATGAAAGAAGTTAGCGTAGTTCAGGATGAGGGAAAAAGGGAAAAGGAAATATGGAAAATGAATCCTGAATTTTCTTTGCGTGGCGGAGAGAAGCGGGCATCCGTTCGTAGTGGCTTCAAATTTGAGATTGCCGCTAGGAGTGGGGTGCTAACGTTCACAACTTATATCAATATTTCCATATCAAAGTATGGAAGGGGATACAAAAGGCAGGCTTTTAAAAAAAAAATTAACTTGAAGGGTCCAAACACTCTTTTATATGCAAGTGGGTATTTTTAATTTCTAATTATAAGGAAAACCTGCTGAACCTCATAATACCTAAACGATATTAGAAATATTTAACACGGATCCTAGTTGGTGCATATTTCTAAAATAAAATAAACTCCGGAGACCTTCTCATGTCAACATTCAAGCCATTTTTAAAGTTCACTATTGTTTATTTGCTTATTCATTTAACGTTACTTTACGCTACAATGGCTAATCGGACAATGCTACAGAGGTAGACCTAAATTTTGCCTTTCCTTTTGTATAGTTGGTGGTTATTTAACAAATACCCGACCCCTTACAGACGGGAGGCCCCTCCATTTTACGGCAATTTCGAAGGACGGCAAAACCATTATTGTTTATTCCCTTTTTAAAAAAAAACCTAGGGTCTAGATCACCACTACACCACAAGTGAACCAAAATTCAAAATTCAACTAGTCTTTGATCTAAGGTGACTCCTTTTATTTAATTTAAAAAAAAAATGTCATTCTACCCTGAAATTTTGTAAGGCTGGGAGTTGGGAGCCAAATAAGTACACACGACCGCTAAACACCACTTGATTTACCTCAAGGATATTTTTCAATAATAACCATTTACGAAGAATAAAAAAAAACCGTTTTTTTCAGAAGATAGTCTATTCGTTTCAAAATAATAATGGAGGTGTAACGTTAAACAAAAATAGTGAACTCTGGGACTCCTCCACCCTTTGGACTGAATCAGTGCTTCCACGGGATCAATAACTAATGTGATGTAACTAATTAACCAAACTAAGGAAAAATGTTTTTCTTAGGAATTATAATCTTAACCTTGAAGTAGTATTGTCCCTTTAAAATACAACGTATTTCTACATGCATGGTGTTTCAGGGTTAACAATAAACAATAACACATATCCTGTGCCGAGTCTTTCTTAATGGCTAAGGAAATCACTCTGAATAACATTGGTGTATAGAAGGCACTTGTACCACTCTTAGTGTCCTAATACTATTCGTTCACTATACACATACATATCAATATACGTTAGAAACATTTCCAGACCATACGACATGGACCCGATTGCTATCATATGGGATATTTGGATCCCTTTCCAATACTTAAAAGACTGTATTTCTTTACTGCTTGTTGTGAGGAAGAAAACTCTGAAAATCTACAGGAAAATTACTCTATAGACACTTCACAACCATGGTATTGGCTTCCGATATACTGGTAATAAAATGAAATATGTGATGAATTAATAACAATATTTCAAGATTTTGTGCCTCCATTTCGGGCACTAGAAAATGAAACATTGTTAATAGAAATTTCAGCTAGTGTAACATATATGCCTTTCAGCAGAAATTTATGACATAGATATGTATGACAGCGTGGCATTTACATATGTTTCCCGGACTTATGTAAAGGGCCAGAGAGTGATTGGTTGTAAACTAATAAACATATAACTGGTTCTCTTGTAGGAGTAGCAGTACTAGTATCCTGGACGTTTGACCTTATGACCGACCTGCAATGATTTAATTTACGTCGACACAGTTCTGGTTACTAAACGTGGATTGGCTTGTTAGGCTAGTTCCAAGCTTTCCAGATCATATTGCATATCAAGTCATCAAATTTAAGAAATAATTAACTATAATATACTTATGGTTAAAATAAAAATAAAAAAAAGTCCCAGCAAAGTCAGCAATGCCTACGACAACGTAGTGTAGAGTATTTTAATGTTCTGAGGTAAAAAAAAAAGCGTTTTTTATGTTTATTTTGAGTTCGTTTGACTAATTAACCTTTAATATGTTAAACTTTTTAGAAAATTATTCAAAATTAATTGCTTGGTTTAATTTAGGTAAGCAATATTAAGTCGTAGTGAATGGTAAACGAAAAAAAAAAATTATTTTAATTTTTATACTCATACAGAACTGAAGAGACGAGAAACTGCTCGACGTTTACGCCAACTTCAACATTTACTGGACAAACGCTCTAAGCTACCAATTAATTACAAAAGACCCATTTTCATGACAGTTATCAGACTTAATTGGACATACGGAGTTGAGCTTTGGGGCTCTACTAAACCATCCAATTCATCTCGTATCCTACCCTTACAATCCAAAATCATTCGTAAAATCCTCAATGCTCCTTATTATGTCACAAACAAACTCATCCATCATGATCTTAATATCCCATATGTTGCTGATTTGGCCCAAACTAGAAACCTATCCTTCCATGATAAGCTCCATACACACTTGAATCCGCTGGTCTCTCAACTTTCTTCCCAAACTATTCCTTACAACCCTCCGAGGAGTCTGAAAAGAAGATGGCCTCGAGACCGTCTACTATAGAACTTTATTGGAGTGCTACCGATAGGTAGTTTCTCCACAAATGTTTTTTTTTCATGTCATTTGTTCATATTAGCAAATTTACTTGTAATATTATTAGAGTTGTAAATATTAATAAATTAATTTTTTTTTAAATTATAAAAATTAAATACCCATCCTTCAAATTTGAAAGATTGAAAGCACCAGTTTTAAAAATGTATATAACCTATACAAACTTTTTATTTTATTTTTTTATTAAATCTCCATGATTTACCGCTGAATACTTGTTGGGGCATCTTGACCATCTAAAATAAACGATTCAAATGATTTCCTAAATTAAATATCGATGTTCTCTAGATTTTCATGAAGATATAGATTTTAGTCACAGACTTCAGACTAATGTGAAATCCTCAATCTGATTCCGTTCGTGGTAGTGTGTACTCGAGTATTTCGACCTGAAATCATACTCTAAATTGAGTAAATTCGATTCCTCTAACTTTGACAACTTAGGAATAGGGATTATTTTAGAAAGATAGTGGGATTGTGTGGAAGAGAAAGAATCATGAATGGATAAAATAGTGTAGAAATATAAGAATAAAATGACAATGACTTCAATGGGCAATGACTTCAGTTAATTGATGACATTTTGTATTTTTTTAATAATTTTAAATTCAAAAACTCTGTATATTTGCTTGGATATGATAATAAAAACCATCGCATTCGAAGCATTTTCGATGCGCAAGACGAAAAAACAAAAAACTTAATAGCATGCCCGTTGACGTGGAATATTGGGAATATATCCGGTGGTTCTTACAGCGGCCATGCGACTTTCTTTACAGCTTTGTGAAGAATATTATATATAACAATATAATATATCATATTATATGGCTCAATAATTTATTAAATTATATATAAAATATATTATATTAACAATATATAAGAATAAATAAAGGTCACCTGTGGTCTAGTGGTTAGCGTAACAAACTACTAAGCCCAAGATCGCGGGTTCGTAGCAGGTGGCCCTAGGATTTTTTTAATGGAGTAAAAAATCCTTAGTTACGCTGTCCTTCGGAAGGGACGTTAAATGGGGATCCCGAGCCTGTACGGTGTCAGGTTAAAAATCCCTATCCTAACTAAAGCTGGATAGGCAAAATTTAGAGCTCCCACTGTAGCATCGTCCGATTAGCTATATCAGCATAAAGTGACGTTAAATGAACTAACTATATAAGAATAATAATTTAATTGCACAATTATGTAATTATTGTACAGTACTGTACTTATGTAATATTAATATAATTATGTAATTTAAATTACATAACAGTTGGTAAGTTACTGGTGGGACTGAAACATTGAACTTAAAGCATATGTACCGGTCTTAATTCTATCTTATAATATGAAAGTTTCTTATTTCTTCTGCCCTCCAGTGTCGCGTAACAAGATCTGGTATTTCTTTTACGATATTTTAATATTAACAGAAAATTTCTCTATTTTACCATAAGGTCTGGATCTTATCAACTTGCAAATAATAAGGGGGTAAAATGATCGAAATCGTATAGATCGAGGAGAGTATTATGATTTTCTTAGATGGTTTGAATATGCTGTTAGTGTCATTACCTATATATAATACTCCCGCATTAGTTAAGACGAAAACGAAAGATATTAAAGGAGGAGCATATTTCTTCTTCAGACATGACAGAGGGCACAACATTGAAGACCATGCAATGTTTGATTTCTTACAGTACCTATCACTGATCTTCTTAAAAAATGAAAAGTTTGTATCATTTTGATGGAATATTTATTATCAATAACATCAATGAATTTCGAATTCATCATTATAATACTGTTTATTACATAAAAAAAGTGAATAAAAATGTAAATTGAGCACTCCGCATTTAATGATGCACACGATAGACTAGAGCCGTATAGCATTGCGGGGAACGGTTACGGAGGCCGGGAGATCTGTGATGATAGCTTCATCTGTATTCCTGGAAGCACTTCCCTTCACTCCCTATTAGGAACGAAATAGCCATAATGGGTACTTGAGGGTGTGCCAATTGTACCTATGAAGGGCTATTAGTCTCGATTCCAGGTTGAAGTACTCGATGTCAAAGCGGACTATCGAGCAAAAGAAGGTGCTGAGCAATAAATTTATCATGTGTATTCGGGCCAATTAAAAAAAAAAAAAAATTGTCACATTCACTGAGCCCCTCCTAGTCACCTCCATTTCTTCGTTAGTAGTATTTATTTCCAAACAGCTAATTTTTCTGAATAAACTACGTATCTGAAACATCAATATCCTCGGATTTTTCTCAACAAATTTGTGAGAAAAGCTGTGTAAGCTCATGGCAAAAATTTGTCTCGTTAGTTACTGCCCCACTTCTACTTTAAATTTTTCAAACAGTGGTTTAGAATACGGTGCTGAATTAAATTTAAAATTTCCCCACTCGCCATTTTTATTTTGGTATAAAGAGTGTTTCAAGGTTAAGTAGCCAAACTGAAAATTTGAACAAAAGACCTAAAAACAAGTAAAAATTATCCAATGGAGGTATGTCCACAATATGAGTTATTCAAACCAAAAGAATTTCATTGTAAATAAATAAAACTTATTTTATTTGTTCCACCTGCTATATTGTAGTATTGTTCAGAATGTATATCAGGCAGACAAGCTCTGATGCTAAAGTTGATACAGCTTTGAGGAGTTACAAAAATATATTTACCCATTTCTTTCATGGTAATAACTCACAACTGAACAAACATTGATTTATGTATAGAGATCAGTGATGATACGAAAGAAGTCGATAATTTGTTTAAAGGGGGAAAAGGGTAAAAAGGAACAAATCTTTGCTCAACAATAACCGTGCGAATCATGAAAATGCAGTAAGTTAAAAGTTCTAAATAATTAAAACAGCGTTGCAAACTTATTGTTTATTCATTTAACGTAACTTCATGATGTTATGGCTAATCGTACGATGCTACAGAGCCTTAAATTTGGCCTATCCAGGTATGGTATGGATACACCTGTATGGATGGATACGAGACCCTTACATCGTTACGACACCCATTTTACGTCCCTTCCGAAGGTTGACTTTCGATGAATTCGATGAAGTGTGATGACTCCACATTTCTCTATCATGTTCTGTAGAGATCTTATCGATTTGCTTGGATGCTTTCGCCAGATAAATAAAGATAAATTAATTTTCAAAAATAAAAAAATATATTTAGCTAGTTTAAAACTTAACATTTCTACTTTTTTCCAAAAATATATTTTTGTTAAGAAAAATATAAATAAAATAATAATGATGTGAATTCTTATTTTACATTGTTTGTTTTTTTATTTTAAAACTTAGTTTTTTTCAATGTGGACTCTCGCCTTATTTATCATATTTATCGCCACATACAGACAGTATCGTTCTTTTATCTGGCAAGCTGAGCTTTTTTTTCAACCAAACTATTGTATAAATGTAAATATTAACAGTACAATACTTCAATACTAGTTCAAACATAGCTTCCTGTTTTCGGATAATTTGATCCCGGTTGAATGGAATACCCCATTGATACGGCATGATTATTCAAGTTGTCAGAAAGTGTCGGTGAATTACTATTGAGACGACTGGGTAGTTGGTACTGGAAGCTTTGTCCTCACGCCGAGGGAGGAAGAGGGGCTGTAACTTGAATTAATTACAATGCCTCAACCGACCGGCTCAAGTTAACTTATTCCCTTCAGGGCTTTGTGAACTCCTTGTAGTTCGCGCTGACCTTGTCAAGTAGTATTGCCTTTTGGAATAATAACGTCAAAGTCCATTTTCAGCAAGACAGCGGTTCGGATTGAAATAGTCATTTCCTCGAAACGATTGTATTTTCTGAAAAACACGTGAATAAATATCGATAGAAACGTGTTTTAGATCGAATCTAAGGATTCCTAAATGGATAAACGAGAAGAATTTCCTTAGGAGATTTTATGGTAGAGACTGTCTTCCGGAAATATACACCTATAAAAGTTCATTTTTGCATCGCGTAAGGACTTCTTGAACCATCCATCATCTCTTGAGCTTTCATATATATATAGATTTTTAAGACTTTTATAAACTACACAAAGCGGAAGAGAAAATATTCTGGATGACCGTCAAATTTCACTGTTTTTGAAAACTGTAAATAAAATTCACATGTTCCGTTTTTTATGAATTTATCAACACTTTTTAAAAATAGACCCGGCCCGATGATATAAATATTGTTAAATTTTTTAATACTATGATTGGTTTAACTGGAAAGATTTTAAGATGAGAAAATCGTCCGGTCGAAGTTCAAAACAAATTTTCAAATAGTTAGAAACTATTTAATGTAAAGCAACATTTTGATCGACACTGCAAGTCTTCTTCGAGGATGAATAAATTAGATAAAAAAAGTTGATATGGATACAAAAAAAATTAAAATATAAAGTTATACAATTTAATAATATCCATGACAAAAACCTTTTTGTAATACTAGTAATAATAATACAAAAATCTTTTTTATTACAACTGTAGCTAATGGAAAATTTAATTATTTTAATTTAAAGAATCCCATAGGGAAGTTCTCATAAGAAGATCACAAATACAATATGTGCCAAATGGTATTTGTATAATTTCTTAAATAAATATCATTATTATTTTAATTGTCTTTTGTTTTATTATACTTTAAAGGACTATACTGTGTTTACCAGGGGTGGCGACCTACGGCTCGCGAGCCACATGCGGCTCTTTGAAGGATTATTTGTGGCTCTCGATAAATTTACCCGAGTTCCTTTTTCATTTTTGTGCTATTATATTTTAAAAAATTACTATAAGTAATTCCGTATGTGTTTCAAAATGTCTTTAAAGTTACTGACAACAAATATGAAAGACTAAGTGCAACATTTTAACAAATTTCATTTCTGTCCAAGTTAAGAATGATATGATGACTCATCGAAAACTGCGCGAACGAACACTAAGTGGCGTATTCGTCGGTAATTTTGAATTTGTAAACTTTCGTAGCAACGGACAGTTGGCATTGTGCTCTGGAGGGAACAATTCGTATATACTTGGTACGGATATAATTTGTAATATGGAATTTTTGGTAAGTTAAGAGTATCTCGTTACAAAATATTTAAAATATCCTGATGTTATGAAAACAGTGTTACGCATTGTAAATTACATACGCACCAATGCAAAAAATCTTCTACGATTCAAATATTTCCTTGAAGAATTAAAGAGTGAAGAACTTCCAAATGACATTAATTTTTTTTGAATTGTTAGATGGTTATCTAGCTACAACAGATTAATATAAATATAATTTCTGTAAAAAAATTGTTTTTAATATTTAATTGCGGCTCGCGAAAAACTTCAAATTCTGAAAAATGACTCGGACTATGAAGGAACTTGGCCACCTCTGGTGTATACGTACTTTACGCGGAACCACCATGGACTATGGTTCCAACTGGTTTCTTCAACTGGTCTTTCCTTTGCTTTGTTTTTGCTTTCTTTCTTCTCACCAAAGTGCGCGTTTCTCTTCTTTGTCTTTCTTGAAAGCTTTAAGCATCCTGAAGTTCATTTAGTGAAGAACAACATCCAATGCCTTCCGCGGAGACCTCGAGCTCTTCAATGTCTTTTTCAATCTCCTTAATCCACTTGTTGATCATTTTCAGTTTTTTAATATATGTGAATACTATTTTTTATCATTCTGATCGGGCTCATCATTTGTAAGTGCAAAGAGAAAAGTTCTTCGTTATCTTAATGTTTTTAGTTAATTCCAATTATTTAATATTCTCTACTCTTTTTTTGTTTCTTATTGACTCAGTATTGAACTTTGGGTCAAAACGTTGATTTTTAATATTTTATTATTATTCGGGAATTTACTTCTTCAACGGATGCGATAAACCTGTAGTTATTTAGAATATATTGTATTTCGAGTTTTTGGATTACTATAAAACCTGAGTCATCTCAACTAGAAATCTACGATATATCTTCTCTGGCGATAAAATCGATAGTTAAAACTTGATGTTCTATATCGATGCTGCAATCAGGTGTTACTACTAATGACTAGATACAAATAATCGCAATCAAATTTTATATGTATAAAGAAAAAATCGATGTATGACATTCACGCTTAATATGTAATGCTAATTTAAAATAAATGACCAATAAACGCTGGTGTGGCGACTGCCGAAAACGCGTCAATTAAGAAAAATACTATCGTCATTTCAACATTAATTTAACAATAAAAAAATAAGAAACTGATTGATGAAATCGATATTAAAGATAAGAATCGATACAGCAGAAATATAACTGCTGTTCAATCAAAATAGGATCGATCATCGCCATGAAAATATCTGCTTTCGAGGCTCAACCCTCTTTTCCCGGAAGCAAATTATTGTATCAGACTTCATCTTCCAAAGGCAATAGATCCTGTTTATTTTGATTATATGGAGAAGTTAGTTACGGGCGGTCGGTAACTTCACCATTATTATGCTTCATCGAAATTATGCTTCATCAATTTCCCATCTTGAGGTAGTACGGAGTTCTCAAAACTTATGGCGCTTGATTTTGGATTCTACTTCGAAAATTGAATAAGAGGTATTTTTCCCAAATTTTAATAAGTTTCCAATTTAAAAATAATTAATATTTAGTCCTCGCTGGGATTTCATAAATGCGCAGGACTGCGCTCACGGTTGCAATTTGTCGAGAGGTCGTTGGAAATGATTCATGGAATTCGCATGGAAAACATACAAATTTTGTTATCAACTTGAAAAAACATACAAAATATTGCTTTAATAAAATGCTTTTAAAAACTTTTTTTCGTGTACTTTTGTGAGAGAAGACGATAGTGTGATTAGAATATTTCAGTTGATCTTTTAATGCATTTCTTATAACTATTTTTTATAGGGCATAATGATCGCAGACTATTAAGTGAAAACAAGTAATGTTTTTACGCTTTTGTGTACATGTTCCAAGTGAGTCTTTTGTTCGGATATTCCTAGATATCTTACAGGTAGACCAATTTAATTTTCAGTTTTCATTCGTGAAATAAAACCAGTTGATTCAACAGGTTGTCAGCTAATTGTTAGGGGTGTCTTTTACTTTTAGTAATTTATAAAATTAGAATAATTGGAAAAATTTCCTTGAAAATATACCTTAATAAAATAAAGTGACAGCTTATTTGAGCATGACTTATATAAACTGGCACAATTTCCTGTTATGTGAGAAGCCTACTTATAAGCTTCATTATAAGTAAAGAAACAGAAAATTATAGCAGATTCTAATATTAAAATAAGTACATATTCGCTAGGTTAAATATCCTTGTTAATTGTTTTTTAGTAATTCATTGGGAAGAATAGGTGAGGAATACGGCCTATACAGGTAAGATTGTGACGTAGAAAGACGTAACGGGACATTATTGGGGCTTAAACTACCCCTTCCTTCAAGCTGTTATGCTGCGGAATAAGTACCAAAAGTAATTTTCAATATAAAATAAATGGTTCTAAACTGGAAAAGATGCAATAGTACTGTTCCTGTAGTATAAGAAAATTACTCATCGACATTTGAAGATGGCGCAGGTTTGCTTAAATTATAATTAACTCTTTAATATTAAAAATTATTTGAATAACATCCAATTTATTTATACTATTGAACCTTAACTAAAATGTTTAATTATTATTCCTCGCCCAACTGTAACTCGTAATCACCCGGCTTTCCAATCTGAGCGGAGGGAGAGATTTCTTCATCGGCTAAACACTTAGCTTCTTCAAAGACCGTGTCAAGACTGGTTGTAATTAATTCGCGCCGGCGGGAACCGAAGACGTGATAACAAATAGGCTGTCAACAGACCTAGAGCTGATAAGACGGATTTAGTTCCATTAGTATCCTCCTGTTAGATTAATCGCTGTCTTGGGCAACATGGCACCAGTATTCCAAGCTATGCAATGCTCAAATTAATGTTTGATCCTTAATCCTAAATGTTTTATAGAAAAAATAAAATAAATGTTGGGTACTATTAGATCTGAAATATTTCAGGAAAGAAGATATATCTAGCATTGTAATTTGTATAGCCAAAAACAACAATAAAAAAAAAAAATATCAGTAGCATAACAAAATAAAAAAATAAACTGCTAATAACATCACCGGATTATTAAAAAAAAATCCATATAGGTACGAATTATGATTTTAAAATCTGCGTGTGTAATTTATAGATCATGAATTCATACCTTTTAAAATATTTTTTATTTAGTCAGAAATTTGCATTGTTCATGCTCACTGTCTAGAAATATCCAAACTAGTAATTCTTAAAACTGTTATGTATTGAAGCAAAACGTGGTTGGTTACCTAGTCGATCAAAAAACAAACAAAAAAGAAACAAAAGAAAATCGTGTAAGAGTGAAATCATTATTGGCTTTTGTCGATGTCGAAAAGTTGAGTTAGGAGGAGCCATTGTTCTGACCAGTCAATTGTTTTATATACTATTATTGGTTTTAATTTGATAAAAGCTTATCGAAATTGAATCAATTATATTCTATACAAACCGATTCAATTAAGTATAAATTAATATTTTTTTTTAGATTCCACTTCCAAAAAGTAACAGTTCAGCTTAACCACTTTAACAATGTTTTTATGATATAATTATTTATGTTTTGGTTACTATTAGTTATCACTTATTTTCCGAGACATATAAACGTTGGTGGGTGTATGAAATTAAAATAGTAATAATTGGATTTTGAAATAATGGTTTTTAATTAACCTATAGGAACAAATAATAAATCAATCACATTTTCAACAAAATAAACTAATAGAATAAATTAATAAGCAAGGCTGGAAAGTTCGTACTGAGGAAGAACCGATGGAGAAACAGAAAGCTGTTTTTCACGTCAAACTTTTAAGTTTGAACAGTTTTTTCTACCACATTTCATTATTAAAACCAACACAGATTGACAACGAATCAACCATCTTGTTGCTAACAAAAGTAATGTAATTAGGTAATATGGTTTCGAATAGAAATTTTAGATAATTGCTAAATAAGGGATCACCTTAATTAAGGAAATAGAAAATTCTCTTAATCTCTTAAATTCATAGAAATGTTTCGGGATTTTACCTTAATACTCTTGAAAAAGAGAAGATGCTCTATTAGCGCTAGCTATACGCTATGTTAATTGATCATTTGTTGAGATTATGCGTGGTTGTTTGAAGCTGTCTACTTTCGGGAACGTATACATAAATTATATATTTTTAACAGAACACGGAAACACAAAACAGTATTTGAAACGATTTAACATTATAAGAACAGACGCATGTGATGAAGATGGACAGACCCACACTTTCAGACACATAAAGTATGACTGTTCACGATACGAACGACAAAGAATTAAATTTATAAAAAAACATAATACTCAAACGAGGGACTTGGCTTGAGACAGAACATTTAATTTTCTCTGAATTTAAAACTGACAGTATCATTTATAAAAGACACTGATTTTGATCAGCTCTATGACATAGGAAGGACAATTCACTAATTAAATGGTTTTTAATTGTAACTTTTATGTGTATAAATTTTTATTAATTACTGACGCCAATCATAATATACTTATATATATTAATAACTTATGAATTGATGGTTTTAGTTATATGAATTATATTATAAAACCTTTCATTTTTGTTTATTTGTATATTTGTTAAATTTTTTTATTTATTTTTTTTTCATTATACCATTCAGGATTACAAATTTAATTTTAATTTTATTCTCACGTGCAAAATATCAATTTAGTCAAACTGAAAATTTTTAGTTTCTGATGTTGTTAACTTATACTAAAATGTATTCTGTAATTATAATTCTAAACTGATCTGTAGTTATTAAAATCACATGTAATGACATGCAATATGCTTATTTAAGTATGGAGCATAACCTAATTCAATAGACGGTCCCTCCATGGGGTTTCCATAGGGCAAAAAATTATATATATATATATATATATATATATATATATATATATATATATATATAGAGAGAGAGAGAGAGAGAGAGAGAGAGAGAGAGAAGCATTTGTAATTTAGTGAAGTTTGCTTATCAGAAATTCATTGGTAGGAGAAAATGATTCCATGCACCTTGCACTGATCGCCCTGACCTAGAAACCCGCTATTTGGCAGGTCCCTGGTTTATGACCTACTTTAGATGAAATTATTTCCACAATATGACTTTTTATTTCTCTCATTTTTCTTTCGTGCCACTCGCCCGTCTACCCCCCCCCCCCCGACTTCCTTTCGCTGCAATTTATATTATTATCCACTGCTATTTTCTCAGTTTCCAGGTCATTCCGGATATTTAAATTAATTCCATCCGCCCGTCTTGCTCGCTGGGGGAGGAACAAATTGGTTATAAGTCTCTTTGCCTCAACTTTCCCGGATGGAGTATTAAATTAAATTATGTTTAGACTTTATTCAAGAGATCAAGTGCTAATGCTAGAGTTAGATTGTTCCGCTTATACGATACAGTCAAGTCAAACAATTAACTTATACCATATTCGAGAATATCAACTTCTTACAACTGAGAGGGTGCTCTGTATCAATTGAAAAATATATTATTCAAACGATCTATAGAAAGCGTCTCAATAATTCATGAGACAGAAATATGAAATAATTATTAAATTATACGTATTCTATAAAAACAATAATATAAATAAATAATAATTATAATTGCCAATCATACTATCTTTAAAAGAGTATGAGGGGGCTAGGATCGAAAGCGATAACTCCCAACTCCAAAACTTTACTATTTTAATCAAGCATTGCTACGAATTTAAGCTCCCGAAACTTCAGGCTCAGAACCGGTCTAAAATCATGAGCAATAAGTAAGCAAAGCGTCTTAATAACCTAAATCCCTCGAGCAAACAAGCAAAAAGTGAATATGTCAAGTTCTGAAATTTTTATTCGTTTTTGATCCTGAACGCCTCAAATATACATGCCTTGTATATCTTCTTATTTCATCATATTGCTTCAGAGAAAATATCTTACTGAGCACTTTGTTATTTATGAATTTGGGAATTTTAGCTCAGAAAGGATGCCGCTTTCAAAAAGAGGAGTAATGGTACTTTTCATTATTATTATTATTATAACTGCATGGCTAATTATTATCCCTATTGCAAAAAAAAAAGTTTTCGAGGTCCATATATAATAATATTAAAAACTTGAATAAAATTTCTTTTATGTTTTTATTCAATTCATTTTTATATAGATTGGCTATTTGGATAGCTTAGATTATTTAAAATTAGTAAAAGATCTTTTCCTAAGCTATGCTGAGTTTATAATCTGTAGGTGATTTTAAGTTCCGTTTATTTTATATTCTATTGTTTTATTATTTTTTATTTATAAACTTCGTATCATAAAAAAGAAAATTAAATTAGTTTTTAGATAGAAATATGCACTGACAAGAATGCGAATCTTTCAAGCCTGTGAAAACTCTTGAAAATCGAAAGCTGAATATTAAGAAGAATTAATGGCCCAGGAATATCACCGGGGAGTTTCAGATTGAGGTCGAATAAATAAATATATAAGAAAGGACAGAGAAATTAGAAACAATTATGAGGAAAAAATTACTAGATTTCTACGGATACATGGTGAAGATTGACCCCAAAAGGTCGAATAAGTGAATATTTGAGAAGATATACAACCTAAAAGGTAGTGTGTGCTAAGTAAATTAAAGAAGAACATAAAAGACTTTGGATTACTAATGAGGACTGCTTGACAGAAAGAAATTTAGAAGCTGTCTCAAAAAATCCGTGTTTTTCTGGAAAAGAGAGCGAAGCATGGGCATGGGGATGCACATATATGTGTGTGTATGTGTATATATATATATATATATATATATATATATATATATATATATATATATATATGTGTGTGTAATCCACTATTTAAGGAGCTTAAATGGAGTGGAGTTTTAGGTTAAAAATCAACACTTGTATGATGTAGTAAACAACTGAAATATTAATAATACGTACAAATTAGCAATTTTTAATTTTTAGCAAGATTTTAAACCAAAAGGTAAACATATCCACTGCCAGTGTCCATGATGAGTCACAAAATCCAACACTTTTGATAACACACCAGCATTATATATATTTTATAGCATTATATATACATTTTTATAACAACGAGAGTTTTATATATATATATATAAGTAAAGGAGTATACACACACTCTTATTTTTAAAATAATTACAGTTTTTTGTTTCTTTAATTTCTTAAATTGTTGTTTTGTTTTCCATAAAACTTGTATATATGTTAATATTAATATTAGTCTTTCTTTATAATTATTGTTATGGTATTTATATTTTTTCTTACATTTAATTCGTTATTTCGAGCTAACTTCTAATTTATATTCATTAAATTTTTATTTTCATGTATTAATTAAATTGTAATTGTAATCTACTCTACGAAACTATAGTTTATTTTCCGTTTCACTATTCACTATTCTAAAGGAACTTGTCCCAGAATAAATACGAATTTTTATCAGTTTTATTATTACATATTGTCTTAACTATACATTGTTTTTTTTTCTAATTTGTCTAATTATTATCCTAGCAATCATCTTAAATTTAGTTGATAATTAATTTTAAAACATTTTTTATAATTACAATACTTAATTAGTCGAAAGAAGTGCAAAAATACCGAAAAATAATTTTTCCAGCTAGCTCCTACTAATCGAAAGACTGTGCGTTGGTTTAAAAAAGTTAAAAAGAGCGTATCCAGAGACAAGAGTGAGTGACAAGTCACTGAATATTTTTCGTAAAAATAATATTACTGAACCCATCAATCCCTCGACATACAAGGACTCCTGGGATTCATTCATTTCATTTTCCATTGATTATTTTTAAGGTCTCCGAGACATCATAAATTATTCAATTATTTTCGGGTGTTTAAATTTTCATACCGTTGAATATTCAACTGATTTTCAGGAAGCATCATATTTATTTTTATTTTTATGTGAAGGAATTAACGGTATAACATACTCTGGGAATTATTCAGAGATGGTGACTCACCCAGCATCCATTATTCTGAGTTTCTAGGCAGTGAATGACATGACCTGCGCAGGGAACGAAAGGGTACTCTGTCTATTAGCCAATATCCATCACCAATTACAATGCTGAATTTTTAATTCTCACAGTCCTAATGTCTTTGCTGTATCACATAAACAAATATATTATTTAAAACAATCTATCTGTGCAACCGACCAAAGAAAAAAAAATGTGAATTCCTCAAATTATGAGATTTTATGTTAATAAAAAAATAGCCTCGCCTCTTTATGGGGTCTTTGATCCATCCCCCACTTCCACCTGCTTCTTGTCTTCTCCTTTTTCTCTTCCCGCAGAAACTTTGTATGTGTTTCTTTTAGTTTTAAGATAGGTTTTTATAAGTTTAATTTCGTTTTTCAAGAAACAATAGGATCTTAAGGAATTTCGGGTTTTCGTATTAGTCTCTAATATATTTCCTACAATTATTTTCTATAAATCACTTTACTGAACTTGGTTGAATGCCTTATAAAGAATTTTGGAAACATTCATATATACTCATTTGGAATAAAATTTAATTATCCAGAATCATTTGTATTAATTATTGAAATTTACAACTGTATATTGAATAAATCAAGTAAATATAATGAGTACTACGCAGTGGTAGGACTCAAATGAAAGGTTCAACTTAGAATGTCACGAGGCCATCTTTTCAGACGCCTCTGAGGATTATCAGGAATTGAAGAGGTTTCTAGTTTTGAAACTAGTTTGTAGGTTTGAGTAGGAATGAAGTTTTTCATGAAAAGATTGATGTCGGATTCGGACCAAATCAGCAACTACTGGGACATTAAGGTCATTATGGATTACTTTGTTCGTAACAAAGTAAGGAGCATTAAGGATTTTACGAAGGATTTTGAATTGTAAGGATTGAATACGAGAGGAATTCGATGGCTTAGTGGATCCCCAAAGCTCTATTCCATCCAGATGTAGTATATCCAGATGGGTCTAATGATTGTCACGTATATGAGTCTTTTGTAGTTGATCTGGAGCTTAGGGCGTTTGTCTAGTAAATGTTAAAGTAGCCTGAAAAGGCGAGCTGTTTCTTGCTGTTTCAGTCTAGTATGAGGATTCCTAGTTAAGCTTTTGTCAAGATGTAGTCCTAAGTAGGTACTGGAACTGTTCTACAGTAGTTTCAACAGGTTCAGACAAATCATATTCGTGGGCTTGGAAACCGTAGAGTCCTTATAGGATTATAAGGCTGATACTTTTGGTTTTTCAGTTAAAAAATTCAATATTTATAATAAAAATGTATAGTAAATTTATATTTTGTCTTGGAGATTAACAATAAACGCTTAAAGTGAATTTAATCTTGCAGATGATACTTCGGAGTTTTGTATTATTCAATAGAACAATAGTAAACTAATCGTTTCCTATGCGAATGAAAGGGAAACTTTCAAAATTTATTTCGAAAAGGGTAGTAAAGGATTGATCTCAAATATTTCCTTCATGGGAAAACAAATGTAGACAAAAAAAAAAGATTCTTGTTCTTCATCTTTTTCAGGGTAGGAGGAAAATAATTGAAAAAAATCAGAAACTAGGTAACACCTCTTGAACAATTACTTTACACTATAGTAATATATGAGGCGGATAACTCCAAATTTTAAAAATTGACTTTTTCACTAATACAGTATAGCAACGTTTTAGACTTATATCCACTAAAAATTTTTGGATAGCAAACATTAAAATATAATCATACATTGATAGTACATTAATAATGATATTAAACGCACATCGTAATCATTATAATAATTTTATATCGTTATTTCTACATCATTTTTGAACATGAGCCGTTCACGATGAAAAGCGGATAAATAATATCCTATTTATGTAATATATACAATATTCTGTTGTTGCTAGGTGAAATAGGTGGCGGAAATATGCCATTCCCGCGGGTGTAACTTGTTGATTACACTAATTCGATTCGAGCGACAGAGCGCGCTGCTCCTTCACATTCCAGTGACTCCATGTGTGGCAGCCTCCGCGCCCTCTATTTTTAGATATATCCATTCTTATTTTCGCTCTAACGGAACACGTTCCACACCCCCATCCTTTTCACGCTCCAGTTGCTCTTTCGGGTATGTCTCTTTGCCATTTTAAGTTTTAATATAACTTATTTTCAGTTATATTAATATTTAATGTGACTAACTATTAAGTATGGAATCGATGTCATGAGGATAGTTGTAACTCCGGAATTCATATTAATAATTAATACAAATGTCGAAAACAATAATTATAACTTAGGATTGAAATGAAAATGGTATTTTTTTCAATTTGATTGTAAATCTTTATTTATTCAATTATAGGTAAGATAGCGGTAGCTCTTTATTTTTTAGTGTTTTATTCACCTTTTCTTGTCTTACAGCTGTGGGTAAGTTTTATGAATAAAAGGATGATTCAGGATTACTACATGTGTCGGGTATCAATAACTAATTTTTTATTTTATGTTTTTTATTTCCAAATGAATATTTTATTGCATTAAAAGCTAGATTTTTTTTTGTTGTTTGTTTTATATAATTCTAACATTAATAAAATTTATTAAAAGGAAACAAAAGAATTTAGAGAGTAATTTTAAAAACAAATGTTTTAATATTAAGTGTAATGTTCGAAAAAACAAAACAAGATCAGTCTCAAGACAGTTGCCCTGTGAGAAGGTTGCTTGCTACTCTACATTTGATTTTGTCGCCACTTCTTCATCACTTTCACATCTTCTTCAACTTGAATTTTGTCAACTCTCACCAGTAAAACTTCTCGCTATTTTGATCTAATTTTGGACTTACCGGTAAGAGACATTTAATTTTTCTACTCATCATTATTTCGTATCATCAAGTCATCGCTATCAAGAACTCAACACTTTTCAAGAACTCAGTTCATTTCTCAGTTTTTCATTGATTCACAGACCAGGAATATTTTTGTTTTAAGACTCATCTCTCTTTAGTAAATAAGTTAATTCATTTTTTTATGTAAATAACTGTAAATAATAGCTTAGTGCATTTTCTTTTTTTCACAACTTTTTTATTTAGTTTTAAATATCTTTCTTTGTATTTTCTTAGGTTTACTTGTGCACATTAATATTTTTATAATTGTTCTTTTTCTATTTTTACATTATATATTTATCATTTACTCATTTTTGGATGTTTTTATTTGTATTTACTTGATGAATTTCTTTTATTTCCTTTTATAGCTTCAATTATGTGTATTTAGGGAAATTGTCACCCCAATCAAACTATTAGGTTTTTTATTGAATTCACAACCGGCAAATTCGCTCGGATAGAAGGTTAGCGAATTATTATTAGGAGCCCCTTCTTCCACATCTTTATGGTCCTCCGGGCTGGGATATTGTGATTTCAGTAAAATTTTCTAGTAAATATTCGATTTCTATTTTTTCCATTTATAAAACTTGTTGTTTCTTCTTTTATTTTGGTATATAGTACTGTTTTATTGTTATTAAATTTGTATATTTAAAATGGCTCCCAAAGTTAATCAGGATGAATCGGAAGAGCTATTGGATGCTCTTAAGGATGAATTCCGGGACTTAGCTGATGACATTAACGAAACCAAAACCGCAGGCTTATTAATGGAGTCTGACTCGACTAAACAAAAAATTTTAGCCGCTCGCATTTCCCGACTTGATAATACTTTCGAAAAGCTTTCAACAATATATTCAAATTTGAGGAAGCTCGCAAAAAAGTTAGAGAAGCCCTTCACAGATTTCGAATCGGCTTTTAAAGAGATTCGTGGCACCTATTATGAAGCATTAGCATTGGGTTCTTCTCTTGCCTCTACTGAATCCACTGGATATAAATCAGTTATTGACAGAGAAGAACATTCTCAATTACGCCTTCCTACGATAAATATTCCAACATTCTCTGGAAATATTTCAGATTGGCCTTCCTTCAAAGACACTTTTTCCTCAATGATTCACAATAATCCAGACTTGAATCCTATTCAAAAATTCCACTATTTGAAGTCATCTTTGAAAGGTGGAGCAGCTCAGACTATCACCTCGATTAATCTCACTCACGACGGCTATGATCAAGCTTGGGCAGCTTTAACGAAGAGGTATGATAGCAAAGGACTTCAAGCAACTCATCATTTGATGAATATATTTAATTTTCTACCCCTTCAAAAATGTTCTCTCGCTACCCTTGAACACTTTTCTTCAGTTATTCTTGAAAGTGCTGCAGCCTTTAATAGATTGAACATAGATGATGCCGCCGGATTCATATTATACACTTTTGCTATCAGGTTATTAGACACTAAAACTCGAGAACGTTTTGAAAACGAATTCGGATCCAGATCTGAAACTCCAACTTGGAAGGAATTTTCTGATTTAATCTTTCAATCAATTATTCAGCTCCAATCAAATAATCTCACGGCATATCAAAATCCCACTTCAGTTAACACCACCTACAAATCTACTTATCAGTCTAAAAAGGTTATGATGTCTTCCACAGCAGCCACCATTCGTTTTGAATGCCCCCTTTGTAAGGAAAACCATAAAATTTACAACTGTTCTAATTTTCGATCACTCGCACCCAGGCAAATATTTGAAAAGATAAAATTGTTAAATCGTTGTCTCAACTGTTTAGCTTCTGGTCATTCAGCTTCAAAATGCAGCTCTACAAACTCCTGCAAGCAGTGTAATTTACGGCACCATTCCCTTTTACATTTTCCGAAAGGTTCTGATTCCCGCACCTCATCTAATCGAAACCAAGGTCCCTCTATACCTACCGCACATTCAGCACCTCGAACTAACTCTTTTGAAAACTCTAATGCAAGGAAATCTCGCAATACACCTACCCATTCAGAGCCTTCACTAATAGCAACCAACAACTCGAATCTTTCAAACCCAAAAGCTGTACCATATTGTCATCGACTTCAAGTGGAAAAGTAAATGTTGTTCTGGGTTCTGCATTAATTAGGATTAAGGACTCCTCAGGTTGTTTCCAGGTTGTGCACGCTTTAATTGATAGTGGGTCTCAACGCTCATTCATCACATTACAATGTGCACGACGATTGCGTTTGCCATTTATTCAAAATTCTCAGAAGTTTGTTGGTTTCGGGAGCAATCCCATTTCTGGTTGTAAACACCAAGTTCTTTGCGCTATTTCTCCTAATAAGGAAGAATCACCCACTCATCACACATACGCAATTATTATTGATCATATTAGTAACAAAATGCCCTGTGAAACCGTTATGGATAATGTAGTCCAACATTTCCGACATTTAGATCTGGCTGATCCAATGTTCTACCAACCAGGGCCTATAAATTTTCTAACTGGTTGCGATTTATTTGGGGAAATATTAAATGTAGAAGTAATAAAGTCGGCTCATGGATTCCCCAATGCCATGAAAACCACTCTTGGATGGATTTTGTTAGGATCTGTTTCAACTTCAACCCCCTCTACTTATAGCTCTACCTTGCTTGCCAATTCTGTGCCTTCGTCTGAACCTCAGGATTTATCAAAGCTGATTACCCGTTTTTGGGAAGTCGAAGGAATAAATAATGTTTCGAGAATGAATCCGCTTGATGTAAAGAGTGAAGATCATTTTAGAAAAACACACTATGGAACACCCTCTGGGAGATACACAGTCCGTTTACCCTTTAAAAAGCAACCGCCTAATTTAGAAAGCTCCAAGTACATAGCCTTAAAACCTTTTAAAAACTTAGAAACCAAATTCGAACGAGAACCAATTTTGAAATTGGAATATGGAAAAGTTTTTGAAGAATATCTGCAAAAATGTTACTTATCGCCCAGTTTTCAACCGGAAAAATATTTTCTTCCTCACAACTGTGTATTGAAAAGGAGCACAAGTACCAAACTACGTATAGTTTTTTGATGGTTCAGCTTCAACCTTTAATGGATCTCTCAATGATTACCTACTTTATGGTCCCAAACTACAACTGGAGATCACAGAGGTGTTTTTAAAATTTCGATTACCACAAATAGTCATGACAGCCGATATCTGTCAAAGGTATCTGCAGATTTTGATTGCCCCTGAGGATCGTTCTTATCTTCATTTATTTTTTAGAGCTGAAAGTTTCGATCACCTAGCCAAATTTGAATTTAATCGTTTACCTTTTGGACTTTCATGTTCTCCCATTTTGGCAATGCGAGTATTGCAACAACTCGTTGAAATCTTTATCAATTTTTATAGATTCTTGTGTACAGGGTGGGCGGTCGCCTTAGTAATGCCCCTTTATCTTATCATGCTAAACATCCAGTGTTACTACCTTACAAATCACGTTTTGTAGAACTACTTGTCGACCATTTCCATATCGTTTACCTACATGCTGGGCATCAGCTACTACATTCCTTACTACGTCAGCACTTTTGGATTATTTCTGCAAGACGTCTTATACGCACTCGAATACATCGCTGTCTGAAATGTCATCGTTTGAAAGTCAAATCCTATACACCGTTCATGGGAAATTTGCCATTGTCAAGATTCGAACAAGGGCGACCTTTTATAAATGTTGGAATTGATTTTGCTGGTCCATTCTCAATCCGTGAATCTTCTCGCCGTAAGGCAGCCATTGGAAAGGCATACGCCTGCTTGTTTGTGTGCATGAGCACAAAGGCGCTGCACATTGAAATCGTATCGCAATTGAAAACAGTAACTTTTCTAGCTTGCTTCGACAGATTTATAGCTCGAAGAGGACTACCTAGCAGAATATTCTCCGATAATGGGACAAATTTTGTAGGTGCGTCACGACATTTGAAAGAGCTATACTCATAGTGGAACGAATACTCCAAGAAAAGGGACATCGAAAACTATTTCGCCCAGCGAGAAATAGTTTGGAGTTTTATCCCACCTTTTGCGCCTCATTTTGGTGGATTATGGGAGGCTGTTGTAAAGTCTTTTAAATACCACCTCAGGAGAGTATTGGATGGCCATCCCCTTACCTTTGAAGAACTCTCTACGATTGCAAGTCGCATTGAAGCAATTTTGAACTCAAGACCTATGTATCCAATGTCATCTTCTCCTGAAGACTTAGATGTCTTGACACCAGGCCATTTCTTGATTGGCGCCCCTTTGGTTGCACTGCCAGAACCAGAATCAATAGAACCATCCCGCCATCCTATTTCAAGGTGGAATCTTATCCATCAAAGCACAGGCAATATTTGGAAACAATGGCGACGTGACTACTTAAATTCTCTACAACAACGAAGCAAGTGGACCACTGATTCGGCAAACGTAGCAGTCGGCACGCTGGTGTTTCTTATCGACTCTAATGTACCGCCTCTCAATTGGCCTGTTGGGCGTATTACACAAGTGTTCCGTGGTAAAGATGGTATAATTAGAGTAGTCAAAGTGAGAACCTCTACGGCTGAGTACACTCGTCCTCTTTCTCGTTTAGCTCCTAGTCTCTTAATATACCTGGGAAATTTGTACTCAAATTTGGTGGGCGGTATGTCGGGTATCAATAACTAATTTTTTATTTTATGTTTTTTATTTCCAAATGAATATTTTATTGCATTAAAAGCTAGATTTTTTTTGTTGTTTGTTTTATATAATTCTAACATTAATAAAATTTATTAAAAGGAAACAAAAGAATTTAGAGAGTAATTTTAAAAACAAATGTTTTAATATTAAGTGTAATGTTCGAAAAAACAAAACAAGATCAGTCTCAAGACAGTTGCCCTGTGAGAAGGTTGCTTGCTACTCTACATTTGATTTTGTCGCCACTTCTTCATCACTTTCACATCTTCTTCAACTTGAATTTTGTCAACTCTCACCAGTAAAACTTCTCGCTATTTTGATCTAATTTTGGACTTACCGGTAAGAGACATTTAATTTTTCTACTCATCATTATTTCGTATCATCAAGTCATCGCTATCAAGAACTCAACACTTTTCAAGAACTCAGTTCATTTCTCAGTTTTTCATTGATTCACAGACCAGGAATATTTTTGTTTTAAGACTCATCTCTCTTTAGTAAATAAGTTAATTCATTTTTTTATGTAAATAACTGTAAATAATAGCTTAGTGCATTTTCTTTTTTTCACAACTTTTTTATTTAGTTTTAAATATCTTTCTTTGTATTTTCTTAGGTTTACTTGTGCACATTAATATTTTTATAATTGTTCTTTTTCTATTTTTACATTATATATTTATCATTTACTCATTTTTGGATGTTTTTATTTGTATTTACTTGATGAATTTCTTTTATTTCCTTTTATAGCTTCAATTATGTGTATTTAGGGAAATTGTCACCCCAATCAAACTATTAGGTTTTTTATTGAATTCACAACCGGCAAATTCGCTCGGATAGAAGGTTAGCGAATTAGGAGCCCCTTCTTCCACAACATGGCTTATTAAACAATATGACATTTAATAACACTCTCTATGACTTTTAATAACACTGTATAATTAATGAACAGCTGTTACTTTTATAAAGTATATCGAATCGATTTAGAACATTGATTTTCTTTTAATTTAAAATAATTATAATACAAATATTTAGTGTCTCATACACAGCAACACGGGATTTAATGCCACTAATATTTTACACAAGATTCTTACATGATAATATTGTCTATAAAGGTATTTTAACCTTCTCACGCTAAGGCATTTTCGTAGTTTTCTTTCGAGCATCCTACATTCGGTCGACTTCCTGGCACGTGCCTTCTCCTGAGATTGAATATGGATTGTTCTCACTGCCGTTTCCCATCGTGAAGACCGGTTCCCCTCAGCAACTTAGATCATAGTGCCCCAAAGACGGAGCGGTTAATGATGATAGGCTCAACGAACTCCTGTATAGCGCGGCGAGTACATAAATGGTCAATATCCTTTCCACGGTCATAAAGTTTGGCCCTTATGCCCCATGTCCTGTGGAAAATTGCAAAACCTAGTAGTCCGGGAGAACCTTGCTGATAGCCGTAACCGAACGGTGGGAAAGTATTTCTTATGAGTAGGTTGTCACCCGCCTCAGGTCCCCAACCGTCAATGGTATCTTGCACCAGCAGCATGATAACAATTACGAGTTAAAAAAAAATTAAATGGGTTTTAAAAAATGCTGTTATTATAATATATTTCTCAGGATATCTGAGGCCCCAATATGCTCAGAAGTTGAGTATAGAATAGAATAGAATAGAATAGAAAAGCAACTTTATTCTGGGACTAAGCACCTTTAGAATAACAAATATGAATAAAGGCTAAATGTTACAAATCAAAAAGCGTAAAAAGTGACAGAAAACAATTTAAAAATAAATAATTAAACAAAAAATTAGAATAAGTAAATAAACAGTACGAATCCTGACAAGATATTAAGCAATTAAAGAGAATAGATAAATTCATAACTTTTGTTAAATGCATGAGCTAGCATGCAATAATTTCTTTACATGATGTATATCTTCTTACAAAACAAAATTAAAACACGAATTAACTCAACGAATTATTCCATACACTACATTGTAAGCAAATGACTAACCTACTCAGAGAGCATTTTTTTGGAAAGCTAGGAGATGATGGAAAAACATGGATTTAAATGAGGATAGTGAGGGACTATGACGGATTTAGGAAGTATTGAGTTGTGTGGAGCGGCAAGAAAGGAACGTTCGAATGCTTTGGTTCTGTGGGAGCGTATATAGAGATCGGAATGGCGGAATCTTGTTTTATGGTGTTGGACTGAGGATTTGAATTGGATGGGACTGTAAATATACGACGGGTGTTGAGAGTAAATGGATTGGTATAAGAATGAACAGAGGAAATATTGTCTTCGGAAGGGAGGGAAGAGCCACTTTAACTCATCCTAAAGGTGGGATACGCGCGATCGCCTCGGAGTACAAATCTGAGAGAGCAATACATTATTCTCTTTAAACTTTCTTCGAGCATTTTAGAAAGGCCTACATAACGATGGGATAACTTCAGGGAACTAATTGACCGTCGGGTGATGTTGGATTTCCAAGAAAGGTTTTGGTCGATATTAATGCCTAGGTTTTTCACAGAGGTGCTGAACGTGATGGGGTGATCGTTTAGGATTGATGTTGGGAGGGTATGGATGGATGCAAGGAGGAAATTGGAACCTAAAACAATGGCCTGAGTTTTCATTGTGTTCAATTCCACTTTGTTCAGCTATGCCCAGGCACTGATCCTATCTAGGTCTTGCTGCATATTGGCGAACGCAATAAATAGCTCAGAAGGAGGAAAGGAGAACTAGATTTGGAAGTCGTCAGCATATAGATGGTAGGAACAGTGGTGAACAGAGTATAATAGTGATAAGCGATTCAACGTCTGTGAGTGTGTTACATTTGTATATGAACCTGATCGATAATTTTTCAATAATACGAAATATTTCGAAGTTTGTCGGATCATATTTTCATTTAAGACTTACGGATAATTATCTCAAAGCTCTTTACATTTTCTTGCAACTTCATTTACATAGATAAGATGTCGGTAAATGAAACTATTGATTAGCCACCTTTTTAAAATGAAATTTCTGTAAATAAACTCGAGTTCATAAGAATCATCTTGAAATTTGATCCATCAATATTATTAATGAACTTGCGAATCTTGAATGTTTATTTAATTCAAATTTATTTAATAGTTTATTAAGTTGATAAGCACACAAAAAACTTGCCTTTTAAAATTAACTTTAAGACTAAGCAAGCAGTTAGTTCTAAAACTTTATTAACACTGGGAAAATTAAGATAAAATCGTTCGCCTTAGCAGTCCTTTGTCTGGTGTTAGTGAAATCGAATCCGTTCTTCAGCAGCAACTTCAGGCAGTTTTAATTATCACTTTAATTTACCTAGGTAGCTCTTTATGAAATATATAGTTATGGATACTGTTGGTATTGTAAGTGTGAGGACTTTCAAGGCAGTTTGTTATTCAATATTATAATAATATAATATAATATAATATTATAATATTTTATTCAAACATATGTTTGTTAAACAAAAATATGTTTGAATAAAATAAATAAATTTGTGTGAGGTTGTAAAAGTACGTGGTAAGTCTATTTCGGTGTAGAAACTGAAATTATATATTTTAGGTAGGTTTAGATTGTATAAAGTGTTAATCTATCTTTTTTTAGTACCTTTAATAATAATAATAATAATAATAAATTCTTAAATATTATTATTGGACTATGTTCTTTTAGAACAAATTAACCAAAAATCCAATGAACTATATTGCCTTTTGTTTAGAAAAAAAATAAAATGAAGAATATAATGAAAATGTATAACTTTTATGTGAGATTTATGATTTATATTAAATTAATTATACGATTATAGCTACGTAATAACAAATTACCAAAGAAAGAAAATTATTAATCGAGAAAAAGGAATATTAAATATAATAAATATTAGCATATATACAAATTATACGAAGGAAAAAAATAAATAAAGAAACATTCCTTGACAATTGTTTAACAGTTTTTAAACCGTTACAACTAAATGTGTGAAATGTGGAACTGAAAAAACCTTTAAAAACTTTTTTTTTTTATCCATCTCTTTACAAATTTTGATCGTAAAAACTGTTTGTTGCATTATTTTATAAATGTTTTCATTACAGCTCTGCAATCGTTCTATAAACTCTGGCGTCGTACAATACAAGAGAATATTCTGAGTATTGTTTATGTCTATAATTAAAATTATTTTTTGATTATGCGTGTTTTCGCCTTTACACAGCCATATTGTAGGTACCTAGTCATTATCAGGAACACGGTTTTAACAAGTAATAGGGGGCAAATGTACAGGCGACCTCTCGTTCCAAACTAATTAGTTGGCCCCAGGTATCAGGTGTAATATCTAACACTGATGACAATTTAAGTGAAATTTGTGCGATGAGCATACTGCAGCATAATTTTTAGCAGTTTCTTCTTTATTATATTTAAAAATATATTTTAAACAATAACCAGAATAAAATTTAAAAATTTATTTTCCACTTTTTTCGTAGATTATAAATGATCATTCACTCAGATTATGGTCAAACACAATGTAGAAAACCAAATATGAAAAAAAACGAAACACAACAACCCATGAAGGTTTTGGATTCAAAATAGATACAGCAGGAGATCACACTCAACCCCCAGGATTTTCCCTAATTAAGAGTTCCCATTTTACAGATGTTGAATGGGGCGGATTTGAACCCACACCTTCAGCAAATGATCTTAGCGTTTCATACATTGAGCAAACCAGCTCTGAAGATAAGAAATAGGATTTAATATTTATTTAACATTCTAGATATCGACTTAAGAAACTACTGAATTTAAATTATGGTAAATAATAGGGTATATAAAAGAAAATGACCGTTTTATCAAATTTCACAGTTCATAAGTCTGTAAATATTTTAATGCTATTTATTATTTACCAACACTTAATAATCCCTTTAGAGCATACTCTAAGCTTGTTTAGTAACACTGGACTTCTTTAAAAAAAACCTGAGTTTAGTTATTTATTTCAAATAAGAAACATGACAGTGTCCTACGAAATTCTCGTAATTTTAAGACGTTACTAGGGAAAAAATTTCACAGCCGCTGAAGCAACTCGGGAAATTATTAAATATGAAGGGGAAGGTGTCCTTGACCAGCGCACTACGCGGCGTTGGTTTGAAAAATTTTGCAGTGGATATACGATGTTGGAAAAGAAGGAGGGCTCCAGGCGACCATTAATGGATATTGATGAGGTCCTGAAGGAAGCTGTTGAGTCAAATCCATCCAGAAGTACTCGCGAACTTGCCAGGGAGTGTGGTGTGTCGAATCATCGATCAAAGAAATAATAATACAAATATTTAGTTAAAAAACGGCCATTTAATTGTATACACCCCATTAAATAACTTCAATTTATATTATTCAAATAAAGGATTCCTGGTAGATTATTAAAAAGTAAAATAATTGAATAAAGGCAAAATATTTTTTTCTAAAAGTAGAAATATAAAGATATAATGCGGAGTCGGAAAAGTAATTTTGAACACAAAGTCGTAGATAGTTATGGAAAATAATAATTAATAATTAATGTATACAATTAATTGATTATTAATTAATTCTAGTTAATAGTTTCTACTTTAATGGTATTTAATCATTAAATTATTCACATGGAAACTATACTGAAACTTTTATACGTTATTTCAGGATGAGAACTAAATGGACTTTATGTATGACACTAATAAAAATATTTACTTTCTACCATATTCTCTTGGAAATAAAATAAGATCTAAATAAACAATGCATATATATTGTTTACTAAGCTAGTAAAAAATGGGGAAGTGTATTGTAGGTTCAAAGCTGTTTGTTCCTTGTAAAAATAAAGTAGACAAATAGCTACGCTCCCAGAGCGCATTAAGCAAGTTGTTGGGTTTCGGTTAGACCAAGGACTTTGGGGTATAACGTTCATGTTAAATCAAAATGGCTTCCTTTTTCTTATAGTTTTTGAATTATTAAAGTCTTAAAAGAATGATGGAATATTCTGACTATTATTTGGAATTTTTTTATATTATACCTTTAATTATTATTATGTAATAAGTAAATTTAACTAATCAATCACAAAATTGATATAAAATAAATACATTTTTATTGTTATCTGCTCAGTATCGCAAGTGAATTAGATTTCTTTGACTTTTCTCCCTCGATTTACAGTGATATGTAATTTTTGATAACTGATTATTGGTTTCTGGTCAGGTATCAACACCGTTTTCTTTTTCTTTTTTTTCTTTGTAATAAATACATTAATATTTAACGAGAACATTAAAGATACTCGAATCGTTTTGATTTATTTATGTAATAAGAGCAGTTAGGATTTGACGTGTTCAGAGGCCTTACACAATTTATGGATTTCAGACTGATATTACACTGAATATTAAGGTGGTTGGCCTACCTATATTAGACAGGAACGTTTGTACATTTTTTACATTGTTTAAAGAGGAAAGCGCTACCCTTTATTGACTTTTATTGTCGCAAAAAATAAATATTTTGAAATAAACAAAGAAACGAAATTCTTTCTTCAGGACTCCGCAGGTCTGTGCAGGTTCGAACGCACTACTTCCCTCTCAAGGTTTATCAAATGTCTATCGAAGTTATTTTATAGTTAATTATTATATATCAAGATTATTCAATATTATAAATTATTGTATTTAACAATTGACGAAATTAAGACAGTTCGACGTAGAAATGAGGTAATAATCCATGCATGAAAAACTTCTTGTTTGATAAATCGACATTTGATAGGCACTAGACTATTTATAATTTATAACGTTGATTTCTTTAATTTTACTATTGAAATTGATAGATTAAATTAAGTGGAATTTGTAAATTAAAATATGCTCCAAGAAGTTGTATTATTATCTCTCCACTTCGAGCACTGAATTGAAAATTCTAATTAAAGTGCTGGGATAATGACTTGACAGTTTTTTTTTTGCGTACACTATATAAAAATTAAAAATATATTCTGAACTAGAGAATATTAGTTCATTATGGCTATAAAATTTGAGCAACAAGCAGAACAACTATATGAACAATTGGATAAATTATAAGGTAGAACTAAGTATATAAGTATATCTCGTTGAATTTCACATATTCATTGATTAAAATAGTTTATGTTTGAGCTCAAGTTGGTTATTAAGTGAAATTATATTACAGAAGTAATATATTTTAGTATATCGGATTATTATGCTCCTTTAATAACGGAGAAAATGTTGAAATGGTCTCCATAAATTAATCTAACGCCGAGGATCTAATTCCGCGTATTATTTAATGAAACATAGTGTTTTCATAAAACACAATTATGTATTAAACCAAGGCTGTGTTCCGGGGCTAGTGCTCGTGATTAAAAGTAATCCTAGCTTTGACCCGTTGCAGAGTTCTGCATGAAGCCAATGCTGGTAACATTTTATTTATTGTTTAGGTTTTAGGCTGAGATTATGTTAGATTTTATATATATGCATATATGTATATAAAACCTACACCAACTGTAACTGATAAAGAGTCTTGCGTTAAGCACGTGGTAGAGACTGTACTGTTTCTTTGACAACAGTTGTACAGGGAGGTGATTTGTCAACCGCCAGGTTTTCCCTCCATTTTGAGTACCTAGTTTATAGAGGCTGGGTGAGCTCCAGTAGGGTCCTAGATCCCAAAGGATCCGTCTCTGGATGTTAATAGATTAAACAAAATCTGCCACTGCCGGATTTGAACCCGGAATGTTCGGAACGTCAACTCAGCGCTCTACCACTAAGCCACTCCCATCCTTGGTATATGCTGTATATATCTCTTGTATTTACTTGTATTGTATCTTTAATCAATTCTTATCGGACAATTTCTTTTAATTAATTAAATGTTTCGGTATGTTTAAAGTTATAATTTTAATTTATACTTAAACGTATCAGGAATGAAATAGACGATCACAAATAACAACGCCTTGCTTCATAAAAAGATTAATAACATAATGGCAAAGGGTTTGAAGGGATGGGGAAAAAAGCGTGAAACCATTTTCCTAGAAACGTTAAAGCTTGCACGGCGCTGTGGTTACACTATCCCGCACGACTTCTGTACATCACGCCAGAAACTATTTTTAACAAATTGAGATAAAATATGTAATATAGAAAATTTATTTATATAGAAAGTGAGAGATTTATAAGAAAGAAATATATCATTAGTTTGTGTATTTATAAATAGTATTATAATAGATATTGTTTGAAACAACGAGAATTCTTGTCAAAAGTTATAAAGTTTACACTATAAGGGAAAAAAATATTGAAATTAAAAAAAAAAAATGAAATGAAAAACCCTTGGGTACGCCGTCCTTCGAAATGTGTGTTAAATGGAGATCCCGATCCTTTGCGATGTCAGGTATTGGTTATTAATAGATTTTATTTTATTAAAAACATTTAGATGTCGAGCGAAAAAAGATAGAGTTTACACCAAAAGAGAACAAAAAAATTAAACAGGACTGCCGAAAGAAAAATAACTTTGGAATAACTGTTGTTTTTTTTTAATTTCTAAATCAAAGTTGACCAATAATTATAAATCAATTATAGTCTGAATTACTTAAATTCGTAAATTTAAATTAGTCTTGTTTTCATCTATATATCCTGCTAATATTATAAATGCGAAAGTTTGTATGTATGTTTGTTACTCTTTCACACAAAAACTGCCGAACGGATTTGGATGAAACTTTACAGTGATATAGGTAATAAATTAAAAAATAAATAAAAACAATGTTTAATCGCAAAATTGTACCATTCCTTTCGACTTCCCCACTTTGTTTAAATACTGAAATACCTTCGTTATAATTCGCATCATAAATCATCGGTATGGACGGTATTGGAGTTTTTTAAAAAATGAAAATAATATTCCGATATTCGAGGGAGTGAGAATTTTAACGATACGTACGGTAAGATATCCGAAAAAAAAGTGAAACCAGTTTTTTTTATGCCAGGCAGATGTTTATTATCGACAAGGAAGCATTCAGCTGGTTCAACAGAGTTAATTTCATTTAACTTGACATAAATTAAAAAATTGTTTTATTGGAATGGAAAAGGGTTTTATTTAAAAAATTAATAGTTCCAGTCTTTTTTAAATTTCATTTGGCTGGAGCTCAAGAACCAGAACATTTAATTTCCGTAACAGTCAAGAGATAACTAGAACCCAATATATATATATATATATATATATATATATATATATATATATATATATATATATATATATATATATATAGAATAGAATAGAATAGAATAGAAAATAAACTTTATTCTGGGACCAAGTCCCTTTAGAATAACGATAATGAACAAATAAAAAAAAACATAAAATTCATCTGGCCAGAAGGCTACATAATAACACAAATCATGAAATAATCAAGTGTGACAAAACATTGTAAAAATAGAAATAGATAGGAAAATAAATAAATAAAATACAAAGAACTTGACTGCTTTTTAACTAATTGTCGAAAATAAATATATTTATATTAACAAAATAATGATTAATAATATTAATACAGTAGTTGATGACGAAATTGCTAACTAAAATAATTGATTAGCATAGTATGCGATAATATATTTAAAAAGTCGGTATCATCTTTGTTGTTGGAAAAATAAACAAAACAAAGGGTAGCGGGATCGAGTTTACAATACTGATATATTCAAGCAGACATTTGACCTGCTTGGAGAGCGACTTTTTGAGATGCCAAGAGATGATGGAAAAGCAGGGATTTAAATGAAGCTAGTGAAGAGGAATGGCGAATGAAAGGAGGGATTGAATTCCACACAGTGGTGGAGCAGGCGAGGAAGGAGCGCTCGAATGCCTTAGTTCGGTGGGAAGGAATGTAGAAATCGGAAAGGCGAGATCTTGTTTTGTGGTGCTGGACAGAGGATTTGAATGGGAGGAGACTATAGATATATGAAGGGTGTTGCGAGTTGATGGATTGGTATAGAAAAACGCTAAGGAAATATTGTCTACGGATGGGAGAGAAGAGCCACTTTAACTCATCATAGTGATGTGACACCCGGGATCGCCTCGGAGTACCAAGGACAAATCTTAAAGCGCAGTTCATTATTCTTTTTAAGCGGCTCTCAAGCATTTTCGAGAGGCCCCCGTATACAACACTACAGTAGTCGAAGTGGGGGAAGATGAGGGATGATACGAGCAGCTTCCGAGTAGGTTGTGTAAGGAGATGCCGAGAACGATGGAATAATTTTAGGGAACTAATTATTCGTCGGGATATTTGGGTGACATGTGGTTTCCAGGAAAGGTTTTGGTCAATGGTAATGCCTAGGTTTTTAACGGAGGAGTTGAAACTGATGGGGTGGTCGTTTAGGATTAATGTTGGAAGGGTGGGGATAGTTGCAAGGAGGGAGTTGGAACCTAGAACAATGGCCTGGGTTTTCATTGCGTTCAATTCCAGTTTGTTCAGCTTTGCCCAGGCACTGATTCTATCTAGGTCTTGCTGAATACTGGCGAACGCATATGAAAGCTCAGATGGAGGAAAGGATAAATAGATTTGGAAGTCGTCAGCATATAGATGGTAGGAACAGTGGTAAACAGATTAAGGAAGATCAATGATGTAACCGTTGAAAAGGAGAGGAGAGATGCTTGAGCCTTGAGCCACACCTGAGGATAGAGTAAGGAAACAGGAAAGGGGTTGGTTGGGCATAGAGACCGCTTGGGACCTATCAGAGAGGAAGGATTGGAACCATAGAATAGAGCTGTAGGAAAAAGACAATGACTTTAGTTTGGAGAAAAGGATTGAATGGTCCAAGGAATCGAAAGCTTTAGAAAAGTCTAGGAGGATTAGTTTGGTTAGTTGTTTGTTGTCCATGGCTTTATATATGTCATTGGTGATTTTGGTAAAGGCAGATTGAGTGGAAAAACCTGGGCGAAAGCCTGATTGAAGCGGAACAAGGAGTTTGGACTGTTCGAGAAAATTTGATATTTGAGACTGGACTATTCTTTCGAGAGGTTTGGAAAGGTTGGAGAGTATGGAGATTGGCCGGTAGCCCTTGGGAGATAATGGGGTTGGGGTTTTATTTATAGGATGGACTAGGGATTTTTTCCAGGAAGTCGGGAATACTGCTTTTTGTAGTGAGAAGTTATAAATGAAAAGTAGGACAGGTAGGATATCGATGAGGCATAGTTTGAGTAGTTTGACGGGTATCTGGTCTAATCCGGTAGAACTGGAGCGGGATTTAAGAACGGAGGAAATAATGTCTGTAGGTGATATGTCTAAGAAATAGAAATTGTCGGGGTTGAAAGATGGCGTTGATGAAAAGACGGAGGAGGAGGATTTTGATGTGTTAATTGAGGCAGACAAAAAATATGAGTTCATTTCGTCGGGAGAAGCAGGGAAGGCTCTGGAGGATGTTGGATTGCAGAGGGCGAGCTTTCGTAGGAGTTGCCATTTAGATTTAGGATCGGGAGCAGTGGAAAGGGCTTCGTGGAAGTATTTGGATTTTGCTTGTCTGATTGTAGATTGTGTCAAATTGCGAAGAGCCCTGAACGCTTGGTAGTCATCGGAAAGCCTAGTGCGTCTAAAGCGTCTACGAGCAGCATCACGTTTCCTTTGCAGGTCTTTAATTTTTTGACACAACCAAGGAGCAGGATGGTGGCGGAAGGTTAAGGATTTGAGAGGGGCATGGGTATCCAGGATGCTTTTAAGATTGGCAGTGAGTATGTCGACCATTGAATCGACGGTGGTACAGGAATAAATTTGGTTCCAATTCAGGGTTTCGAGGGAAGGAGATATATTTTCAGAAGTGAGTCCATCTAGGTTGCGAAATGTTATAGTTTTCGGTAGGATTTCTGGGGTTTGGATATTATATGAGATTTGGATTAAATCGTGAGAGGACAGAAAAGGGACAGGTAATTGTGAGGAAGAAAGGAGTCTCTGGGATGAGTCAATGATGAACAAGTCTAACCAGTTGTCAGATCGGAGAGTGTGATGGGTAGGAAAGAAAGAGACAATGGAGAGGTGCAGAGAGTAAAAAAGGTTTTAAAGATACATTTAATCATTTGATTGGACCAGAAGATTGGTATTAAAGTCACCGGAGATTATGATGTGGTCGTAGAGAGGAACATGGTTGTAAAGGACCGACTCAAAGATAGGATCAAAAGGGACCAAAGGAGGGCGATTGGATAGGAGTATAGGAGAGGATTGGGTTTGCATGAAATTTCGACACCAAGGAATTCTATGTGAGGGAAATTGGACACTGGTGAAGAAAACAGGATGCGTGATTTTAGGGAATTATGGACGTAAAGACCTACACCTCCTCCAGTCCGGTCAACTCGGTCGTGGCGGAGGAAGGAATAGTCAGGCAAGGAAACAGTGGAGGAAGGGATATAGGGTTTTAGCCATGTTTCTGAGATTCCAATGGTGTGGAAAAAATTTTGTGTAAAATATTGCTGAAATTCATCAAAGTGAGCGGGCAAGGATTGGGAGTTAATGTGACAGGAGGTTAGGACATTATACATGATGGGGAAGCAGAAGAGAAGCTCTCAGTATTTGAGGAGAGGAAGCTATGAGGAGTAAATTTTATTGGCAGAGCTAATTGAGGAGTTTGAAAATGCGGAGAGAAGATTATCCGAGGCGAGTTATTACTAAAATCCGCTATAAATCTTGATGCTAATGAAGGGATATTGAAATTAAAGAATAGCGAAAGGAAAAATGATACATAGATAATAAAATAAATTAAACAACAGACAACAAAAAAAAGATATAAGATAAAAGAAAGAATGAAAATTAGTTTTATGTGAGGAAAAAAAGTTAATTTCGCAATATAATACTTTGGAAAAAATAAAATTTTTATAGAAAATTTGAGTTTGTGGGGGTAATATATATATATATATATATATATATATATATATGGTATATATAGCGTATATATATATATAAGCTAATAAACCATAAAAAACCTTAGACAAAGCTGTGTTTCCCCGCATTTAATTGTATTAACCATAATAAAGTCCCATTTGCAATAGTTCTTATATTTTGGGATTTTTACCTTTTATGTTTTGTGTACGAAAATGTTTCGCTGAACCCAAAAATACTTCTCCGTATGTTCTAATAGATCTTATATATACAATTTTTAACTCCTTACATTGTTAACTTATACTAAAATGTAGTCTAATGTAATTCTATGTAAAAGAGGAATAAAAAAATGTAGATACATATATATTTGTATAAATATGTTTAAATAAGTTTCTAGGCATGTGTTTAGTTCCTAGATATATTTATAATTTCTATACGCACATAAATTCAAAAGTTTTTTTTTACAACTAAGTTTCCACTAAAATTATACAAACGACTGTAATAATTTGACTAGATTAACAAAAAACAAGACTAATCTATATTTCTGTTATAAGATCTATTAGAACATATGGAGAAGTACTTTCGGGTTCAGCGAAACATTTTCTTACACATAACGTACAAGGTAAAAATCCCAAAATATAAGAAATATTGCAAATGGGACTTTATTATGATTAATACAATTAAATGCGGGGAAACGCAGCTTTTTGTCTAAGGTTTTGTAATGTTCATTGGCATGGTTAGGTTTGCTACGGATATGTTTCATTTCCCAAAAAGAAACCATTACTTTTGTCGCACCCTTAAGACCAAAATATTCATATTACGAAAAGTAAAATTTGAATTACGGTATTTTTAAACTTTAGCACCATGGAAACTTAATTTTATAATCAAGTAACAAGAATAAATATCGAGTTAAATTTGATGATGATGGAGACCTTAAAAATGTCATGACATTAATTTCATCGTAAGGAAGTAGTAATCATCATGTTATGAGCGAAAAATATGGACTAACTTTAAGCCATAGGAGTTATTTAAAACTTCATTCATTTTAATTTTATAGGCGTTCCGACAAGGATTGCCTCAACTGGTAAGAGCAGAGTTCCATGTCTCCCGATTCATCCAATCATCCTCTTGGAGTCCTCGACCAGCCATCTCCTCCTGGACTCCCTCCATCCACCTACTTCTGGGCCGTCCGCGTCGTCTCCTCCCAGGTGGAACCCAATCCAGAACTCGGTTTGGCCAACATTCAAACTCCATTCTCTTCACATGACCGTACCATCTTAGGCGGCGTGAACCGATCCTTTCATTTGTAGACATAACTACATCCTCTGTCGAATTTCTTGGTTTCTTACTGTATCCAGCCTAGTGACCCCGACACACTCCAGAAATCTCCTCCAGAAATCCATTTCAACCGCCTGCACGTTTGAGTACACACGGGGGCTCATATATTTAAAACTTAAAAAAAAAAAATAATTTTGTAGGTCCATTAGAATTAGCATAAAATATATTTCTTTTAATAATAGAAGATTTATAATTTAATAATAAAACTATTCCCGAAGAACTCGGGAAGGAATTGCCCACAGCAATGTTTCTAAATAATTATAATTATGTATACATATTTAATTTTTTTTAATTGCAAGTTGCCCTAAAATCGAAGTTTTCTCCAACCAAATTTTAGAGTTTTAGAGTAACATATTCCAGGTTTTCCTGTCAAATGTGTCCTCTCCATTAAGGTCATATTCTGCCGTGTCTTCCTGGACTTGGTTCATCCTCCTCTTCTTCTTCCTTCAGGGCACCAGTGAATTGCCATTTTGGGTATTTTATTACTCCCCATCCTCAGTAGATTTCCAAACCAGTCTATTCGCTTGGTTTTAATTTTTTCGAGAATGGTATTGTTAGTACCCATTATATCTCGACATAACCATCAATTTTTCACCCCCTTTAAAAAATCCTAAGGTTACCTTCCGAGCAGCGACCCCTTAACTTTGGGCATAGAAGATTGTTATGCTCTAACCACTAAACCACAGATGACAATAAGGTGTAACCTTTCTAACCGCCTATTCAATTATTTATATTTTTAAGTTACAGGCATTTTTAAAACTTGTTTACATGCTTGATATACTACATTAAACCCATCCACAACTACATATTTTTTTAAATATTTTTATTTTGAAGAGAAAAGATTTGCACTGGCCGGGATTCGAACCCGGTTCGTCCGTCTCTCCGTAACAGTATTTGAGGAACTTACCATATGAGGTACGAGGGGTCACTTCACAGTTAGGACAAATCCGTTCTCGTCACCAATCCCACATCCCCGTGCTCTCGCAATTTTTGCGATGTATACATGAGGAAGATTGTTCATTGAACATTACTGTAATTAGGATCTTGTTGACATCATTATATTATTTATAATTTTTATTAATTGATTTTTTGTTTAGTTTGTTTGTGGATATAATGTAATCTCATTTTTGTAAAGATTGAGAGCAATGGACTCCTAAGATAAACATGCTGATTCTAATTCGCATCTAATTTAGTATGCCTATTACACGTTCCCTGTGAAGGACTGAGAGATGCGAATCCCCATGGGCATAGATAAAATAAAGATAGTAATGCCAACCAATACACCACAGGTATTGGTAAGAGCCCTTGAATCTTTTAAATAAAGATCGGTTATACTAACCCCCGAGTTAAATTTTTAATAAGGCAGAACATATTTATAAATTATAAGATTGACATTTAGTCGTTTTTACTTAATTATTACAGATAAATATGCCAAAATTAAGTGTCCTTTTTAGATGCAGCGGCGATTTGCCTATTGAGGGAGTTAGTCCCCTCTGATAATAAAGGCTCGGTTTGACAAAGGTAACATTAAAACGACCTTTGTTCCTCGGGAATGAAAAGAAACTGGACGGATGACAGGCGGACCAGCAACGGAATAAAAGGGGCATTACGAGGGATTGTTTATTCAAAAAGATAAAGATCGAACAGGGCCGGGAATCGATGGGGGTATTATACAGAGCCTGGGCGGAGGAATGGAGAGAATATCCCTCGAGGGAGGGGAATATTCCCTACGCTCCTTTGCGCATGTCCTCTCCCTAGCCCTTCTCTCTAACCCGAAAAATTCCTTTACCGCCTCATAGCCAACTCTCTGTAGTTCATTTATATGGAAATGTTTATATACAGTACAAAAAATAGAAATCACAGAAGAATTATTACATTTTTAATCAATGAAAATTTAATTATTTATTTACTATGTAAGAAGAATCTAATTAATAGCCATGAAGATCAGGGGTGGCCAATCTGCGGCTCTTCTTCAACATTCATCACAATTTTGTAAAATATGTTAATTTCATTATGGCTCAAGTAGTAAAAACTAATGTATTTAAAAAAAATGTTGATGTAGAAATAGTTGATATATATCATAATCAACAAAACAATCAAGACAAAAATAAGACAGTATTCAATTTTATTAAGAACATAGGTTACTACATTTATCTTTAACCATTCAAAAGTTAGAGCTATTTCAATTTTTTTTTTTTTTTAATTTATTTATTGATATCTACAACTGTATTACAATAACACAACAAGTAAATAGGCTAAGTGATATATAATGACATGCTAATGACAAGTAGAGAAACTACCCACTGGTAGTACTCAAATCAAAGTTCAAATAAGGAGGTCACGTGGCCATCTTCTTTTCAGACGCCTCGGAGGATTATCGGGACTTGAAGAGGAAGCTAGGTTTGAAACTAGAGGGTTTGAGTGGTAATAAAGTTTGTTATGAAAGGATAGATACCGGGGTTCGGGCCAAATCAGCAACAAAAGGGATATTAAGGTCGTTATGGATGACTTTATTCTTAACAAAATAAGGAGCTATTTCAATTTTAAGAGAAATTCCTGAAATTTTACGCGACTTTGGTTTAATTTTCGTTATCCCCTGCTCAATCTTTCTAAGCATATAATCATATTTGGCGTATGTGCGTTTTCATAGATATGAACAATCTGTACTGTATATAAAGTTAAAAATAACAATAAATAATCACTGATTTTTGGAATTTTTCGATAATATTACGAATTTCTTTTCGGTAAAACATAACAATTCTATCCTCTTTGCTTAACCTTGGCTGTGCCCGTATACAATTTAGGTGCACCCAAAGACTGTCAGTACCCATTTGAAACGGAAATAACCCTGCAAAACGAATTCTTCAGAATTATTCGATAAATTGAAATGAAGTCTGTCTTGAAAAAAGTCTGTATTCGAATCGCGTGGGTAACAGAAAAATTTAGTTTGCATTTACAATAATGCTCGCCCACATGTGACCGCAAATATGTGTTGTAATTTTATTTTATTAACGTTACTCAGTTACGTTACAAAAGATGCCTGATGACATGTTCAACGTTATGCAAAAGATGCTACGAATTGAGGCTGATGAAGACTCTGCACCACATTAATCGGATTAACCACTTAGGTATGGTGTTCGCCGGCCACGTAATCATGCCCACGACCGGCACTGAGGAAATAATTCTAATAGTGCCTTTAGTATTAACTCGAATATCTCAGCACTGCAATAATTTTGTATAGAAAAGTCTCCTTTACAACATATGTAGAGTTGTAAAAAGTCTAGCTAACCGTACTAACTGCAATTGCAGAATGAAAGTAAAAATACTTAGCCGTCGACTACAGTCGACGCTCGTCTGTGTGTGCACATCTCTGGCCGTCGACGCTCGTACCGAAGTGGTTAAGGAGTTGAAATAAAAGGTTATTAGGCCTCTAATAATAAGAAATTAAATATCTATTTTTCTGTCATTAAAAAAACTATTTATTTAAATTTACAGTTGTGTTATAATATACAATATGTAAATATAATGAATAACTCCTAATGCCATGAGATAAAGGCTATAAGAGAAACTACTCACTGGCAGTACAAATTCAACTATGAAGGAGACTAGGTTTGAAACTAGAGGATTTGAGTGGGAATAAAGTTGTGGTGAAAGGATTGATATCGGATTCGTGCCAAATCAGTAACAATAGGGACAGTAAGGTCATTATGGGTGATTTTATTCGTAGCAAATTAAGGATTTTGGATTGTAAGGATTGTTTGGAATTTGATGGCTTATTGAAGTCCCAATGTACTACACTCCGTTAGTCAAAATTGGTCTTAATATAGCCATGTATGTATATGAATATATCATGTGTAGGGGGCGGGCATGTATGTATATGGGTCTTTTGGAATTAATTGGGAGCTTAGTGTGTTTATCTTGTGAGTGCTAAAGCAGCCTGAAACGGCGATTTTTCTGTCAGTTAATGCAAAAATTTAGATTTCATCTAGTTCAAGTTTGAAGCTCTTTGATGTTTTTCATCTCCTCAGATTATTTTAAAATATTGTTTATGAAGATAAGATATTGATTGAGTAGGTAACAATATCATATTGTATTGAGTAGTGTCTATATTATTTATTTTGGGATTTTAATGGTCAACATCATTGAACGTCGCAATACACCTGCTGTATTATCCTGATGATTTCAAATATGATACGTCTTTAACTGCTCAAGGTTAGATTTTTGGAAATCCTTAGGGCTTTTTAGGCCATGTACCTGAAAGCAATATACCTTGAATCTTTAAAAAACGCCAATGCGGGCGATTTCGAGGGGAGGGAAAGAAATGTTACCTTTTTATGTTCTTCTTCAGGTTAACTTATTCAGGTCCAATCTTATTTGGATCCATTCTCGTCTGATCGAGTTGCTTTTTTTTCGTACCTCTGAAGTATATAAAGTAGGGGTAGAAATATTAATAAAAAAAGTTATACACTTACTTATAAATTACATAATAATAAGTGTAGTTGGTCTATTAGAATGACAAAATTCTGGTTTTATTAACTGTTTATAAAAATTGATTGGAAACGAATAAAAAACCGAAATAATATGATATGATGGAATTATTATTAGGCTTAGATTTAATTTAAGAAGTTGCTGGAGTGGGGGTGCGGTCTGGAATGAAAAATAAATAATTAACTATAAAATGAATTTAATTGACGCTAACATTTCCGACTAAGTTTTCTTGCAATTTTATCCTTATTTATTTGTTTTCATTAATAAATATATGAACTTTTCCATCTTATTTCCCATGGTTTCAGACCGGTTCTGAAAATGCAGTTTTGACTGAAGAAAATTGCACGTCTAAACTGGCGAAAAATGTTAAAAAGTAAATTTTTAAAATTATGAAGTTGAACCGAACTGAAAAAAAAGGTTCCTATTGTTATATTTCTTCTTACGAAATATAGATTTTATGTTTTACGTTCTTTTTTATTTAAATATTTTTTCCATCTTTTATACTTTTCATATGTTAACATTTATTTCTCATTCAACTATCTATTTTTCATTTTCTAACTTTAATATTAGTTAGTCATTTTCTTACTTTTTATATTGTTATTTTTTTATCTTACTGATTATCTTTTTTTTCTAATGCTTGATGAGGTCCTAAAATGTAGGGGATACCTTCTGACAAGATAATTTTTTTTTATAGGTTAATTTATTGATATTTACAACTAGAGGAGAAGATGGTAATGTGGAGCCCTGCTAGTAAAATGGAACCCCTAATTATTTAAATAACCATGGGCTTCAATCTAGTGGTATCAGGTGGAAGTAGTTGTACAGTTGCCCATTAGTGCTTGAAAAGTGCTGGAGTCGCCAGTTCAGTGAGAAAACACATGTGAGGAGCACTTTAGTATAACCTAATTTTGTGAAACATTTCGAGGTGTTACACTTTTGTTTATTTCGTGAACCAAAAATATTTCAGTTAGCTATTGAAGGTAAGTGCTTGTCAAGTAGGATGTTAATAACATCAATGTGGTAGTTAAACGTTGTTATAGTCATGCTTTTTGAAACTGGATTGTGTTGATTGCAACATGTGTTTGTTTACAATATGGAACCCCTCTACACTGCTGATGGAAGCTAAGATTTTCGGGTTCACCCGCATGAATGTCCGTAGAATGGGTTACCAGTTAGCATTCAGAAACAAAATTAAGAATCCTTTTAGTGGTGAATGTGCAGGTAGAGCTTGGTTCGACCATTTCTTATGTCGTCACAGTGAAAAGCTTTCCATTAGGAAACCAACTGGGACATCTTATGCACGATCCAGGGGTTTTAACCGTGAGAATGTAGGGAAGTTTTACGATTTGTTAGAGGAACAGTATGCACAGTTTAACTACCCCCCTGACCTAGTATGGAATGTAGATGACACTGGTTTGAGCATCGCTCAGAGTAAAATTCCCCACGTGGTTAGGTTGAAGCGATGATTCACGAAGTGAAGAATCTGAAAACCTTCCATCAGACCATTCTGATAGTCCATTGGAACTGCCCATCGGCGAGCCTCAGCCTGATATAGACGATTCTTCTCTGCGATGGTAAGTTTACAGATGACAGAAAGGATGAATTGTGGGTCCAATGTCTAATGTGCGAGATGTGTCAATGATTGTGCTGGCGCAGAAAAAAGTGCGTATGTGTATGATTATTGTCAATAAAGTCACTTAAAACATAATGTTTTTTGCGAATAAACACCATTTTATACATTTACGAATGTTTTATTTATATTTTTCTGAAAAAAAAATGTTGGGGTTCCGTATTACCCACACCTTAGAGCAGATGACATTTTTCGCACTTTTTTGGAAAAAACTTAAACATTAATTTTTCAATTGGTTTACCAAGTAATAAAGTAGATTGATTACAGATGATATATGTCGAAATTGGTATGAATCGAGTCCATACCCTAAGATTTATTAATTAAAAATAAAGTGGGGTTCCACATATCACACTTTCTCCCTATGATAATATTAAAACAAGTAAATCTGCTACTTTGAGCAATAAGACATGAAAATAAAAACACTTGTGAAGAAACTACCCATCAGTAGCACTCCATAAAGTTCTATATTAAAAGGTCTCGAGGTCATCTCCTTTTCAGACGCCTCGGACGGTTATCAGGAATAGTATGGGATGCAAGTTGAGAGACTAGCGGATTCAAGTGTGTATGGAGCTTGTCATGGAAGGATAGGTATCTAGTTTGGGCCAAATCAGCAACATATGGGATATTAAGATCATGATGGTTGGATTTTGGATAGTAAGGATTGGATACGAGATGAATTGGATGGTTTAGTAGAGCCCCAAAGCTCAACTCCGTATGTCCAAACAGGTCTGATAACTGTCATGTAAATGAGCGTTTTGTAATTAATTGGGAGCTTAGAGCGTTTGTCCAGTAAATGTTGAAGTAGGCGAACACGTCGAACAGTTTCTTGTCTTTTCAGTCTTGTATGAGGATTCCAAGTGAGACGTTTGTCCAGATGAAGTCCTAGCTAACGAATCTGTTCGACAGGGATCAGTTGAATATTATTAAAGGATACTAAAGGGCAGGAATTCGTAGGCTTACGACGAAGGGTGAAGGCAATTTGATGGGATTTGATAGGATTTTAATTCTCCAATTTTGACACCATTCTTGAAGGTTTGAGATACGGGAATGAAGAGATTGGGATGCAAGAAATGGATCCTTATTTACTGATAACACACATGTGTCATCAGCGTATGTTCACGGTAATTTAAGTTGAACATTATAATGTAAACCATTTGTAAATGCAATAACCATTTTTAAAAATCAATTATTGGAGAACTTCAAGTAATGATGTCCATTGTTATTTATTTATAAATATTTTATATTTTAAAAATGACAAATATCCCTTAAATATCAATAAAATTTTTATAATGTGGAGTTTTCGAAATAAAAAATAAAAATAAAGTTATATATATATATATATATATATATATATATATATATATATATATTTTAAATAGTAAAACTGCTTCAAAGCAGTTTCACCATAGGTGCCATAGGTTATGCAGGGAGGTGATTGGGGCGAACACTCAACCCTTAGATTTTTACCCAATTCAAAGTACCCACTGTATGAGCCCCGTGAGGCGTGAGGGTCTGCATATCCCACAGGGGTCATCCATGACTGTTAACAAATTAAATGATTTATCTGCAATAGCCGAATTTTATCCCAAGACCCAGAGACGTGCAACTCAGTGTTCCACAGGCTGAGCTAACACTTTCCTTTTTAAATAAAAAATATGTTCATTTGGCTGTTAATGAAATTCTCCTAAAAGGTTAGACCGATTTTTATGAAATTATTTTTGGGTGCTCAAGTGGGTTCAGGAATGGTTAGATTCACAACTTTATCCAATAGATAATGTTTAAAAAAATATTTATCTACTATTGATATATACTTAATAAATGCAGGTTTGGACAGGACAGCGTCACTGCATCTTTAATAAAATTCTGTTCAGATTCTGTAAAGATTTATGTAACTGAACTTATCCAGCTGCACGTGTGATAAATCAGGTATTTTAATGATTTTGTTTACATGTTTTTTATAATTACAATCTATTTAAAAAAATATAAATTTTAAATTTAATGATATCATAATATTTATTAATAATATAAAATTACTATTTAATAATTTTATCACAGAGTTGCTATGCCGAAAAACCGGTTTCAAACCTGGGGCTCACCCAGTCCATATAAAGTGGGCACCCGCAATAATGGGTAAAAATCTGGCAGTTGAATCAGAAATCACCTGCCTACACAACCGTTGTCCATGCAACAGTACAGTCTCTATCATATGTAGTAGACCTGTTTACGGGTTGTTGTGGTACAGGTTTTTTTTTATACTAATAATTTTAAAAAGGTTGAACAGGACAAGGTCTGTCGGGTCCGCTGATATATAAAATTAAATAGTATATAAAACATAAGCCTTTGTATTATTTATAATTAATTATTTAAGTTTATGATTTGTCTTTGCTATATATTTCCTATGATTATCGATTATAGTTCTCGCTAGCCGGATCGATAATAAAAACCACTAGCAAAGTAACAAATTCTGAGTAAGGTCAACTACCTATTGGCCAAGGGATTCTCACTAAATATTTAGCCTTTCCTTAACGGGAATAACAGGAATCAATTTGACCAAATAAAAGCAAGGGGACTCAAATAACCCGAGGGAGGGAACGTCTTTGAAGTATGATCACAGGGGGGTTGACTCGGATTAGAAAAATAAACCTGAGAATAGAAAGGGAAGATACTTTGTCGATATCCCATCCAGATTTCCTTTCCTCATGTTTAGCCTCAGTTAGGGTTATTTTCAGGCAATAATGTATCAATGTCAAGGTTAAACGTTGTGTAGCTAAGCCTCTTATAACTGTTGATTAGGCGAGGAACGATTTTAGCAAAACTTATTTTATTTGTTAATTTTTTATGTGTTTTTCGTTTGCATAAATGAGTTTTAAAAAAACAAAAGCCAAAAAAAAAAAAAAAAAAACGAATAGAAGGAAACTAAAATGAACACGTATGAGGGATCTGTTATCACAGGAAAGTTACGGGAGTGGTATCGCTGGGTACGGTTTTTCTTTATGCCTCAGGGGCATTGTTTGTATTTGATAGGTTTGGATAGAAATATGAAGAATAAACAAATTGTAGAGGCATGAAAGAAAATTCCAATGCCCCTAGTATGAATTTTTGATAGGAAAAGACAGCAAGAGTATAGTATTCGGGCATTTTCTGCTTTAGGTATGCCTGTTACTTTAATTAGTTAAAAAATAACTGGCTCAGAAGGAACTGTTTTTAATTATTTAATAACTATATGTTCGTACAGATCTATTTCCATTTCTCAAAATAAATTTGTTGCAGCTATATTCTTAGTTAAAAATAACAAAAAAATGGTCAGATAATTTGTAATAAGTAAAGGAATATTGATAGAAAATGTGCATTTTTATAATAAATATATTGCTCTAATCATCATCAGCATGTTAGCATTAAATAAAATGAAAAATATGTACCGCTACAACCCATAAAGTGTCTTGGGTTCTGTTCCTTTCTAGTATTATAATTACCTAAACTATAATAGAGCTTATTATATAATTATAAATATTATAAGAAGATTGTAACATTTCCCGTTCTGTTTTGGCAAGCAGCAAAAAAATACAAGACTTCTATGATAGAATAGAAAAATGATTTCACTCTGGGAACAGATCCCTTTTGAATGACATATGTGTACAAATTCTAAAGAATATATGTCTGGCCAAATGGCTAAATTATAAGAACGATACAATATTTACATAAGTACAGTAGGATACAAATATAAACAAAAAGGTATGTTCTGGTAAAGAAAAAAATATAATGAAAATCTAAAATAACTAAAATTAAGCTGATAGAAAAAATAAAAGCATCTAACAACTAAAATGACAATACAAGTGAAATGACTTTATAAGTGAAGAATATTTACAGTAATTCATCTATAACTTCTGGTGGATATGAGCTATTAATTCTAGGGAGCATCTGTTTGGGAATTTAGGATATGTAAGAAAAACTTGGATTTGAATTTAGATAAGGAAAGAGTGAGTTCCAAATGATGGTGGAACGGGCGAGAAAGGAACGCTCAATGCTTTAGTTCTGTGGGAATGAGTACGAAGGTCGGAAAGGCGAGATTTTATTACCCGGCATTGGATAGAGGATTTGAAATGTAAGAGACTATAGATGTAAGAGGGATCTTGTGTTTTTCTGAACATCCTTTATTTTTTAAAATTATAATTACAACATATAGAAAAATATAATATGTACATGCAAAATCTACAGCCTTCTATTACCCGTAGGTATGCCAAGGTATTATCTGAGTCCGCTGAAGAGCCACTTTAACACAATGAGATGGGACATATGAGGCAAACCGTAGTGAGCAGTTCATAATTTCTCTCAATCTCTCCTCAGATATATTCTAGGGGCCCCCATATGCCAAACAGCCATAGTCAAAGTATTCATGCAGTATTACAAATGTTTAAAAAAAATCTATTTTGTTCGTAAAAATTATAATTGAATACTGAAATATATTAAATATATACAGCTCTATGTTGAACAGAAATAAAACATCTTAGAAGCATGATGTAATCCAGAAAGTAAAACGTGAACTACTGGGCAACATGAAAACCCAGCATGATACAGAGCGAAAAGTTTCGGCAATGAGCTATTTGCGTGCCAATGCCGATGGAGATATATAAAACATTGTAAATCGATAATAACTCAAGTAACTCATTTCATTCTACATAAAATAGCTAATATTAAGCAGATAATCCTTCATATGCGCTTCATTAAATCATTTAAACATTTATTCGAATGCTTTTATCAACACTACGCTATAAAATCAATTCAGGTCACGTTGGTCAAGCGTTCCTTAATTTGATGCACTAAACTAAATGTTTCGATTTTCTTTTATTAAACAAGCAATTACCTTGATATCATTATACATATTTATTAAACAGATAAAAAAATGCCATAATTTCGATATGTGTATTTATTTATAAAAACATTAAACCTGTACCACTACAACCGTGAACAGGTCTGGGATTCAGTACATGGTAGAGAATGTACTGTTTCATGGACAACGGTTGTGCAGGGAGGTGATTTGTCCTAGATCACGTTTAACCGCCAGATTTTCCCCCTTAAATTGGGTACCCACTTTATAAAGGCTGGGTGATTCCGAGGAGGATCGTAGATACGATAATATCCAACTCCAGCTGCTAACATACTAAATAAAAGTACTGCCTTGCAGCGGGATTTGAACCAGGATTTTCGGCATGACATATCAATGCTCTAACACTGAGCCACTTCGCTCCCTATATTTATTTGTAAGTGTTAGAAAAATATTAGATATATAAAAAAAGAGTACAAAATGCAGCAGTTATATTTTTTATTTTCATTTCCATTCCATTATGTATTTCTATAACCTATAGCTTGATCTTTTATAGTTGTCATCTATGGACCTAGGTGTTTGTGTTTTAACTTTACTCCTTGCTGCATTTGACTTTCTTTTTGGTATTGTTTGTGGCATTTCGAGCTTTCCAATTGGCCCAGTATTCGTTCATTTTCCTATTTAATTGTTTCTTACGCTTGTCTAGCTTGTTATATTTCTGAATGCTTGATTTTAGCTATATCTTGATTATTTAATGGAGTCTGAAAAATAAAATGAACTCCAACCGAAATTTAGAATTTTACGTTTAAACATACGTAGATCAAAATTTTACGTTCGGTGTCCGCAAACACCGAAGTCTTAGCTCACACCAGGCTAATCCTAGTCTCCAGTTCAATAAAACAGTAAATTAAAAGCAACCAAATAGAGGTTTTATATTATATATAGAACAGTTAAGAATACCTAAAAAGATATACTATTTTGGAATCATCACAGCAATACATTAAAAATATATATGTGTATATATAGTTTTTTATATAAAAGCAAGTTATTATTTTTTAATATTTATTAAAATAAATTAATGTCAAAAACTATCATTATTATGCATGTAAAGAAGATAATTATGTTTCAAAAAGACTATTTTTTCATAAGCTTATTATGGTTGATTGAGTGATTTTTTTCTGAAATACTTTAATTTAAGAGTTAAGAACATAATTATTATGTACTTCTTTTTTCTAAATTTAGAACAAGTAAATTCTATTTTAGATACATAAGTTAACAAACGTAATTTGAAATTTTTGAAGTTTTTTTAAAATTGTATATGTGTCGTTAAATAAATTAAGTATTTGATCGGGATTAAACTTTTTTCCTTTATTTACAAGTAATTTTGGCGTGCAAGATGTCTTTTCAATTTTTTTTTATTTCGACAAATTATTCTATTCCGAGAATCTGCCGCTGAGTTTCTATTTGCAGGTTAACCTTTCACGCGGCTCCGCCGACGTCTTGCATTTCCTATCCTCATTAAATTAATAATTGAGTCTTCACAAGTAAGGTTATATTTTACGAATATTTTCATTCTGGGAAATGATTACTTTACAATTCTGTAGTATATGTGCACTTCAGAGTTAAAAGGCCGAAATCACTGCTTCAGCCGACTTCACTTTTCTTGAAAATTAATACGGAATGATGAATTTTACGTGTTTTATTCAATATTCTAAAGCTTGGTTTTAAAAGTTGAGAAGTGCATCATTCTATAAATAAAGATTGATTAAAGGTAAGAAATAAGTACAAATGATGAAATATATATCTGTGGCACCTGTGCATAATGAATTTCAAGCTATCTACTTAGAATCGTAATTTTTCTAAACTTATTTTAAGTTCAAGATTGGAGTATCAGCCCATGATTCACAAAGGAATATCCTTCATTACAATGGACGGAACACTTAGCGTGTTAGACTCAAGGAAAGAGAAAAAAAATACGATTCTATGTAGATAGCGTGAAATTCACAAAATTCGACTTAGCCCACTATGCACAGGTTCCACAGATATATAAGAAAAAAAATGTTTTATCTTTTACTGCTAAGATTTGTAAATGTGTCAGCTGACCTTTTACCTCTATCAAAGTAATGTGTGAGTTTATTTTATTAAAAAAATGGAAAGGCTATCTTCTGATAATTTTGCCATTCTCAGCTACTGCTTATTTCTGTATGAATTCAAACATTAAAATGTTATGATAAAAAAAATAAATTAGATTTTATTAATATACGTTAAGTGCTTCAGGACAAGTGCTGCTATGTATCATTGATCGCGCCTTAATACACACGAATCCTTAATATTTGTACCTACATGGTATTTAGTATTTATTAACATTTTATTTCTATATTTATTTATTTTTTTACCACTGAGCCACTATGGATTACTTTCAACTATTCTATTCTTCTTTTTTCTCTTCCGTATCTCCTTCGTTTGTTCCCCGTATTTTTGCTTTCTTTCTTCTGTCCAAATTGCGCCTGCATTTCTTTTTGTCTTTCTTATTGTATTTATAACAACATTTTAATATCTAAATAAATATGTTACTGTTTTATTATGAACATAAATACGATGCAATTAATTTATTATTACGATATGAAAACATTTATTTGATTAGTTTTTGATGCAATTTTCAGTTATTATTTAGAAATTTATGAGATTCTTTTTCCTGAATTGAACCTCCGTAACATTTTAGCAAAATAAAGTACAGCAAATCACTCAATAAGGAATATTTTAAAAATATGATTTAATTGTAGTTATTTAAATTTTGATAAAGTATCCAAAAAGTTTTGAAAGCTAAAGGCTAGTGTAATATGTCGAATTTCTTCGACATATTAGAATTTCTTTCATCCAATATCTCAAAATTTTCCATTTGGTAATAAATTTCACTATTCTTAAACTAGCCTTAGTATAATTTATAATTAGGAAATAAATTTTACTATTCTTAAACTAGCCTTAGCATAATTTTATATATATATATATATATATATATATATATATATATATATGTGTATACTCCATGTTTCATTTTCTTTAGTTTCAGTCCTCTATTTTATTTATAGCATTCCTCAGGCGACTTAATGTATAATTACATAATATTTAATTTATGAAGTAAAAACCATTTTCCAGTCAGTTTTTCTTTTTTATTTTTTACAAATACGTTTCGACTTTTTTAGTCATTTTCAATTTCTTAATTCTTTACTGCAATTTTTATAATAGGTCTGTAATTTAACAATATAAAAATAATCAACAACAATAACAATAAAACCATAACTACACCAATTGTCCTAAAAAAAACTGAAAAATTTAAGTATAGATACCTCTTATGAATGTCTATAATTTAAAACTACTTGGAGATACATTTTTCTCCATGGTCATTTCTACTCTGCATTAAACTTTGGACTGTACTTATTTATATATACCTTGATACTATTTGAAATTAAAATTAATTACTTATTTTATACTTAATATATAATTATTTTATTTTATAAAATTAACAAAGAAAAAGATTCATAGCAATCATATGATTTTTATTTTATAAAGAGATTTGACCAAGTTACATTGGTTGAACAATTTATTAGGGCTGACGAATGGCAAAATATAAAAGTACACACAATTTTGTAACGGAGACTGGAAACGTTGCGCAATAAAATCGTTCTCTCTTCTCGTAAGAAGAATATTGGTATCTAATTTTAATAACTTTGATGAAAATGTTTTATTGCATACCTCATCCGCACTATAGTATACCCCCTGGAACGCAGCCTGCACAGAGCTCATTCCAGCCTCAACCATCTCAGCGAACAGACCTCCCAGCTTTCCAGCAACAGCAGTCAGCCTCTATAACTGAAGCCCTAATGACAACCCTCTTAGCCCGTATGGACCAAATGATGCACATGATGTTGAAGATGATCAACAGAGCCAAAGAGACCAACAGACGAAATGATTGAACACCACGTCATCAACTATAATATCAGAGATCTGCTCTCTAAGCTGGCTGAGTTTGAGATACTCCCGCAGCGACCACTGCAGAAACTGACGTTTCGATCTACGTTGTCGGCCATATTCAGGGCTTATAGAAGCCGGAGCCAATATCATATTTGTTGTACGTTGAAGATGGCCTACAACGTAGTTCGGAACGTCGGCACTCATAATAAATAAGTTTTTCTTATTTTGTGTTATATTGACTGCACCCCCAGACTATCTATATCCCACTGTAGATGATTTAGTTGAGATACCATTATTTGAGGTATTATTATTTTAGAAATTTAACTTCAGTTTAGTTCTTATACTGCCCCCCCCCCCCCCCCGAGTGAGCCAAATAAAATGAGTACGAACTTGTTATTTTGGGATATTGAATATTTTTCGCTGAACAAAATCATGATTTTTTTATTTTAGGTTTTTTAAAGACAAAAAAACAGTTTATCATATTTGTTTTATAATACAATAAAATTGTCTTGATGTTATTTCACTACATTTTCTATATTGAAATCACGGTCTTATAATAGTAATATTGAATTTAGCTTAAATACAAAAGACTGCTTAAAAAAAAAAAAAATGCTTTTTTGAGTAAAAGAAGTTAGGAGCATTTCCTTTGTCATTTGCCAACTTTTATATATATTTATAATATAAATAATCGAGTGCGACAGAAGAATTCGCAAAAATTATTTCGATCCGATGAAATATTGCATCACTAAAACCGTTTTTTATAATAGAGAAAGAAAATTATAGAAAAATAAGTGAATATTATTTGCTATTAATTTCTAAACTTTAACAATTAATTTTGTAAAATACATTCAGAATGGTCCTTTTCCTTTCTTATTTGAACTCTTTACTTGTTAGCAACATTACATTACGCAATATTTGAAATTTGGGACGAATTACATATTTTTAAATGATAATTATAATTATTTAGGTGGAATAAATAAACGTTGCCTTTATCAGCTCTGGGTTTGTGCAGTTGAATATCAGTTTGAACGTTGGATAACGAATAATTAAATAAAATGTTTCAAATGATAATGAAGTCATTAAAAACATCGAATTATCCCGCCCTTAATTAAGTTAAAACGTCACTTGGAAAGCAGTCGAATTTAGCGAAGCGACTCCTGTGTGGGTTCACGCTTCCCATTCAGCTGCGAAATTCAATGTGGGAGGTGTTCCCCTGTAGCTGCTATGACCTTCTCTATACGTATTTTAACCGGGGCGTCTAAAGAAAAAACTGTTTTATTAAAATGTTATATAGTTAAAAAGCATATTTTTTTCTAAGGAAGGAAATAGAATACACTGCTTAAAATGTGTGATGACATTTTGTCCTAACTCATAGCTCTTCATTAGAGCTTTAAACATAAGCGAGATTAAGAGATATGATAAGAATAATTAAAATGGAACTGTTTATGGAAAAATAAATGAAAATAATAATATATTCAAACGTATAGTATAAATGAAGACTACAGGGGAAAATCGGGATTTTTTCTCAAAATTGGTAACAACGGTTTCTTGCTTATTTTTTTATGGCAAACACGATGGTGTGATCAAAACAGTATAATAATGAGATCAAACGGAACTAAACGGAAGAAAAAGAATATACGTTAATGGGAAAAACGGAGGTTCCCCGAGTTGAGCTTCGAGCCCTTCAAACATCTTTGTCATAGCCAGATTGACAGAACCAGAAATCCGATGGACTTGAATAAAAATAATAATACTGATTTGGAGAGAATTTCAGGGTCGTGAGTATTAAGGAAAAAAATTGAATAAGTTCCTCGTTTTTCCGCGGTAGTTGGAACATTTTAAATATAAAAATCATTATAATTATTTATTCATTAATGTTAGATATGGTGTGTGCGATAGAAGGAAAGATGTTAAAGCCATAATCCATTATATTATATAATGAACGACCGCAACGGAATACAATAGATACAGAATAATATGCATGTATTTATTAACAAAAAATAAGCCTGTATCATTCAACCTATTAAGGGTCTAAGGTTTCAATACACGGTAGAGAATGTACTATTTGATGGAAAACGGGTGTTTTGACCAAGATCACACTCTACCTCATGCTTTTCTTTGTTAAGGATGGCCACAGTATAGGAGCTGGATGATCCCTTGAAGGGTTTGCAGGTCCCGCAAGGCCCAATCATGGCTATTAACGGAATAAATGAGTCAAATTTACCAATTTAAACCTTCAGCACATTAACTTGGCGCTTTACGTACTTATATTTTTGTTTGTTTATTCATTTAACGTCACTTTATGCTGCTATGGCAACTCGGACGACGTACTTATATGTTTAATAAACTCCCCGTCAAAAGTACTGCAACACTCATAGTTCCTGAGATTTTTTTTTTTTTTTTTCATTTTTGTTTATTGTCTGAGATATTATAATTTATTTCAATATTACTTGTTTATGCCCTGTTTAAAAATGTTTATTACAGACTTCAGAACCTTTCTTTATTATGAAAAGACAGACGTTTTTGTAAAATTCAAATTTTCAAATATTGCGATACTTTTGACGGGGAGTGTAGATATTAAACTTAATATTGGTAAAAATCAGAGCATATGGATCTTTTTTCACCATCATACATGAACTATTTAAAATCTAAAGTACTATTCTATGGAATACTTTATGTTGGGAAAACATTTATACTTTAACTTTTTTTGCCACATCTTGGAACAATTTTCGAACTGTTTTTTATTTTTAAAATCTTCTGAATCTAAAAATATAATTTACTTCAAATTTTCCCGCAATATGAAAATCACTAAATTAAGCAATCAAGCAATTTTTGTTTTCTGCCCCCTTATATTTGTAACCACAACTGACAAATACAAAAAATGGCATTCTGCAGATAAGCTGACAGTAAAATAAAACAAAACAATATGAGAGGCATGAATAAGATTCCAGCTGTACCTCTTTCTAGGAGTTAAATAGTAAATTATAGTAGAAATGAAGACATTAACTAAAGTTAATCGAGTCGATTTTATTTCTATTATTTCTAAGGTTGTGAGAATGATTCTAGCTCAACAATTATATGCTTTGATAGGTAATAATCCAATGATATTATTGAGGACGTATTTCTTTTATATTCTTAGCCGTGCTGTTAAATATTTAATTACAATCGCATGTATATGTAGATACTCGTTTGCATTTTCTTTTATTGTAGGAATGGCTCAAGTTGTTGGAGGTATATATATTTTTTTAAGCAGGTTTAACCGTGAAAAAGTTAGTAGTTTGAAAAATATTTTTTTTTAATCATTTTAATTTATGTAACCCCCTTCATAAGTTTAAATGATTAAGACTCGAGACTATTTAGAATAAAATTGTTTAACTTTTTACATACTTTTTCACTTAGCTTAATTAAAGAGTAAACCGGGGAATTCAGTCTCTTTAAAGAGTGATACATAATTTGAAAAAATATTTAATTATTTCATCGTAGAAATTTGATATTAATTACTACTAATAATCTAAACGACACTCTTTTTAATACTTTTAATTTGTTTTTATAATTTCTAAAGTCTATATCTACTCTGAATAGACAAAATATACCTGCAACCCTTGGAGGGTCTTGGGTGTAGTACATGGTAGAGACCGTACTGTTTCTTGGGCAACGGCTGTGCAGGGAGGAATTTTGTCCTAGCTCACGCTGAAAGATCAGATCCCCCCTTATTTTGGGTACCCGCTTTATTGGTGCTGGTTGAACTCTAGGAAGGTGCTAGATACCATAGGAACCACCTCACACTATATTGTAACATTAATAACAGATTAATTTTAAATGTCTGAAGTTTTGAGCTTGTAGATAGTTATATTTAATAAATATTAGCATTGAAATCAATATAAAAGTATTTAAATCAGTGATATTTTAAACGATTGTGATTATTAATTATTTGTTATTGATAGGATGAGAAATCATTAAATTCAGCTTTTATATGACTAAATTTAGTAAATCACTATTTTTGGACAATATTATTTAATTTAAAAATACAAATATATACAGATTACTTAGATGTTGTTTAGGTAATTATTTACAACATATCATATGCGGTAAACTGGGAAAAGTAACTTTTGACATCGAGGGCGCGAAGGGAGGGGATGAAGAGGGAAAAGAGGGAAAAAGGAGGGAAAAGTGAGGGAAATAGGGGCGCGGGGGTTGGCAGATGCGAGAAGAGGCAGTCGATGGGAGCGCGGGCGCCATGAACTGCCGGAGCCGCCGCTAGCATGTCTCCGCTCCTCCTCCTGGCGGCTCTTCCGCTCGCCTCGGCCTTCCTCCTCGAGGGGTCGTCCACTTCCTACGCCCAGTTCAGGAAGTGGAATCCCGGGCTCAATGGCTCCCTCGAGCTCGAGTTCAAGACCGAGCAACCCAACGGCCTACTCTTGTACACCGACGACGGTGGCACTTACGACTTCTTCGAGGTCAAATTGGTCGAAGGAGCCCTACGACTGAGGTACAACCTGGGCGGTGGGGCGCAGATCCTCACTGTCGGCCGCGACCTCGCCGACGGTCACTGGCACAAGGTCCAGGTCAAGCGGGACGGCGAGAAGACGTCGCTGACCGTCGATGGGGAGACGCAGACCAAGTCTTCTAGGGGCAAAGAGTTCTTCTTCGGTAGGCTTACATCAAATTCGGACGTGTACGTCGGGGGCATGCCGTCCTGGTACAACACCAAGCTCACGCTGCTGGCTCTGCCAAGCGTGATATTTGAGCCCAGGTTTGGAGGTGCCGTGAGGAACCTAGTGTACTCGGATGATGAATCTCCACTACCAAGGCGACAGGAGATTCGGATGAAGGACCACAAGGTAAATGCTCACAGATAGATATTGAATGGTTTTGGTTTTACATAATTTGCTGTATTGTTGTACTGACCGCGGTCTTTGGAGCATGGCTGCATCATTTTGTCTTTTATCTTCATTGTTATGCAATCGTTTTTGTGTTAGAATGTGCACTTTTTCGATACTAGAGCATGTGCATGAGAAAGCATGGAGGTTTTTGATTTCCTTTAGTTGAAAAAATGATTTATTTTACTATTATGTTTTGTGTGCCTGCAATGAAATGTGTGGTTTTGTTTACCAAGAGCTAAAAGAAATCAGCAGTAACGCCTCGTTACATCTTTCATATGGGAAATGGTGTACAGTATCTATAAGTGAATACTTTCCAAAACGATAACTAAAAGTTAAGCCATTATACTAGAAGTAATAAAGTCATTATATTGGGGCAATTTAATAAATAACATTTACAATGTTTCTAATTTTTTCAGAGTTTAAAACAGGAAATATTTTTTAAATTTATAATCACGCATTAAAAAAAAGGATGGATCAAGTCCTTTAAAGTATTTGCCATAGCTAAAAGGTTTTGGCCCGCTTGTTAGGAGAGCCTGTTTACTTGTGAGTGGTAAATTAATTAATATTTATTCAAGGCTACGCGAATCAATACCATTAAATAATATACTTTGTGGAATAATACAATTATTATCATTAAATTCTATCAATTTTATTGCCAACGGAACGTTTTTTTGTATTTATTTATTTTACTTTATTAATAATAATATAAACAATATGCAATAATTCAATATATAAATTTGTCGTTTGCACGAAAACGGATAACAACATAATGAAGTATAGAAAATAAAATGCCGCTGTCTCGATCATTAGCGTCTGATCATTAGGAATAGTGAGTTATTAGGATTAAGTATTATCCGTGAAAATTATACTATATAGGAAATTTTATAGATTTTAACAATTGATAATTGTTTTTACTTTATACAATTTAAACTAGTCTCTAAATTATTCTAATTAAAGCAATTATATATGAACATAATTAAAGTTTTTAATGTATACAACATATCATCATCTAATTTATTTATTAATATTTATTCTACTTCTAAAATATTATACATTATATCAATGCAATAACAAATTAATCAAATTACAAATGATTAAAACATAATTAATGAACAATTAAATTAATTAACTAGGACTGCACAATCATTACATAAATTTTGATTTAGATATGTTAAATTTTCTGATTTTTGTAATTTTAAATAGTTTTATGTAAACACAAGTAAAAGTAATTTATGTAAATATATAAAATAAATATTATTAAAAAAATAAATAAATATATGTTTATATGCTTAAGTTTTAAAAATAAAATAATGAAAAAACAAATGTTATTAAAATTTAACTTGAATTTGTTGAAAGTTCAAAAAAAAAAAATGCACTTAAATAAATTTGAAACAGGCGAAATGAAAAATAAAAATTAAGAAATACATCTCCACGTTAATTTTTTTCCCGATCTTTAGGACCTATTTCTTAATCAACCGCTCCAAAAAAATATTGTTACTATAATTAACATACTGAAGAAAAAGAAATTATTTATTTATTGCGAATGGACCCAGGAGGATCACGCAAAGCATTCTGACTCTTTTTTTCTAAGCTTCCATCATCTGAAAAATATATATTTATAGTTTGAAAAAATAAATAAATAGCAGTGGTTGAAATATATTTTTTGTACCTATGTAAAAATGAAAAGTAACAAAACAAAATAATAAAGAAATAAATCAGATATTGAGCCAGTTTACAAGAGACGGAGACTGGAAGGGCCCAGAATAAATCTTCAAGAATAAATCTATTATCCGCGTTGAGGCTCGGGTAATTTTCCATTTGATAAATTATCCGATTTTGTACCAACAACGAGGCGAAATAATTAGTTAAATCCCATAAACAAATATTTTAATTATAGTAATAATATTAGTAAAATGTTAATAATATTTAGAGGTGATTGTTTTGTTTTAAACGCTTTTAGGATGGGTGGGTTTGAAAAAAAAAATGCAATGATAAATCCCCCCCCAAAAAAGTACGAATAAAATAGTTGTATTCCGAATTAATGATTCATGTTTTATTTATCATTGAATGGAAAGATTTAACCGGTGCGCAGGGATATTTTTTTTTTAATCTACAAAAACCTGATATAATAATAATAATTCTAAACCCTTTATTTATTTTGGAATAAGCCCATGAGAATAATAATACAAAAATAAATAAGTGATATAATTTCGTGAAGTAAACTACAATTACGATTTCATTAATAATTTAAAGTTAAAAATAAATGAAAATATATTATTAGTTAACTCCCAATAAGAAATTAAAAGCAATAAAAACTTGTAAAGAAGATAATAATAATTATTAAAAAAAATAAATGAAAAAAATACAAACCCAAATGTATTACCATTATATTATAAAATGCAATAAATGACAGAAAAATCAATTTATTAGGATTTTTTTTTCTACATTGCGTTATGGGTTAAAGTTGAAATGCTGTTTATCTTGGCATATTTAATTTACTGTAAAATTAAATGGAATATTTTATAGGACCGCCTTCGTTTTGGAAAAAGGCAGATAACTAAGGATTTATAGAAAGTACCTGTACCCCTACAACCCGTGAACGGGTCTGTGGTTGAGTACATGATAGATAATAGAACAAAATTTTGGAAATATTATTTATTTAGTTAAGGGAACAATTGAAGTCCCGTGCCGCCGAAATTTCTCTTCTTGGTTATTTGAAGTTCATAGTACAATTATCTTCCGAAGAAACACTTCAATAACATTTAGTTTATAACCCATAATAATTATATTTGCATAAATCATAATTAAAAAATTATGATGGTTTATGTTTTATTCATCCCCAACCCACAAAATGAAGTATCAAGAGACAATTTTTATTTTATCATAGTAATTCGTAGTCTTGATAATTATTTTCGGATTCAAATTTGTTTGAGACACATAGGTTAAGTTAGGAGAAGTTCTCTTTGTTTTGTTAGGTCGAATCCTTAATCCCCACTACAAAAACCTTCCGAAGTTTTTAACCGTGTTCAAAGTTGAACTTGTCAACTTTACTAAGGAAAAAATGTAAGAATAATGTAGTGCTTGCATATAACTACATAACTGTGTGCATCATAAAAAAATTAGAAATTTGCGAGAAGTCTAATAAATTTATGAAATTAATTTTCATTATATATAAACTGATTTTGCTTAAAACGGAGACAGATTAAAATTATAATCCATTCAGTCTAGGCATAGATTAATTAAAACTCACCCGAAATAGACGTGTAATATACTAAGAAAATGTTTAAAGCATTATTAATGAAATATGTTTTCAAAATTAAATTTAAATTTAATATCATCCCAGCTGCAAATTTTATTATATAAAACATTATGTTACCATTGATAAAAAAATCAAGCCTCATCGGAAAAAAAAAATCTAGTCGAATACAATATTATAAAATTATTATTTTTTTTGCCATCCATTTAAATCTCCGCATAATATGATTTGATTTAGTTTTTCATTAATGCAATTTATTAATCTTTTTTAAATTTGTTTAGTTTAAGAAACGACGATTGTAATTATTCCTTTTATAATCTACAGGTTTTATATCGTGATAATTTAATTCTTCATTCTAGGGACAAGAGAATAGAAATAAAATCGAAATAATGAATGTGGGCATGGCTGTAAAAAATAATACGCATTGGAAATAAATCATTAGAAAATTTATTTTATTTATAAAAGAAAATGCATCTGCTCAATAAATCATCTGTTTATATGTAAGATGTCAAATAAAACAGATATCGGACTACTAAGATCTTTCATGATTAAATAAATCTATAGATATCGATTAAATTAGAAGCAGTATTCCTTATAATTTAAATTTACTATAAATCTTTTTTTTTTTTAAATATAAGGCACTATAAAAAAGTATTATGAATTCAATAGATAATTTTTAAATATTATCTATTTACCACGCATTAAATAGTTACTACATTTCGATATCACTTACAATTTTGAAATAAACAATTATAATTTAACCTTGGCGATTCGTGAGCAGGGATATTTTAAGAGACTTGGCCTCTAATATCGGTATGAGTTTAATCTATGTAAAACTGCTGATCCAACTGGAGATTTCGTTATTTTGTCAGGAAATTAGGTTATTTCCGGAGAAAGATTCGGCCGGGTGATTCGGTGTCGAACCATCAAGCAGATAACAGTGAGCGGGCCCGGGGAATGGAGGAAGAAATTGTGTAGAAGTGCCTTCGGAAGGAATTCTGTAGAGGAACAAGGGGAAGGAATTCTGATAAGGCAGGCAATTGTGTATAACGGACAATGCTCCTCTCAAACGTTTCTTTTAATTATTTCTTTTTTAATCACCAGTTTTTATGTCCAGATAATTCAATATTATATTACGTTTTATGGTTAGTCACATAAAAATATATATAAAAATGAAGGGAGAGTGGGTACGGCACCAATTATGCATGGGAAATAAATCATTTGAAAATTTATTATACTTATTAAAGCGAATGCATCTGGTCAATAAAATATAAATAAGAGATTATAATAAAAGTGATATAAGATAAAACAGATAATGGACAACTTAGAGTTTACATGATAGGAAGCAGGAATGTTTACTATAAAATCGGTTATTTAGATATTTTTTGAAACATCTAGTTTATAATAATAAGTTACAATATTTTTAAAAAAAGTATCTCAATTTTTAATAAAATAAACTATAAAAAATATGAAAATATAAATCAAAATCTTGAATAAGTACAAACTAAAACCTTCAAGTCTAGGCCGCACTCGGCTCACTCAGTCTCATATTATGAATTAATTGCCTCCACCACGCCAATATTGTAATACCATTTTTAATAAATTAAATAGGACTAGCCCTTAATTTATGGAAGGCACTTCGTGGCAACGAAGTTACTAAGTTGGTATTTCAGTTTTTAAAATCGCAACACATACAACTGAATTGTAGTTTCTTCTCAATTTGTTTCTTTTCATGTTCTCAATTTTTACATTTAATATTCAATAAAAAAAATAGCCTTAAAAAACATATACCTAATATCAGCAGGCTTCCACAATACCAAATTGTATACACTCGAGTATCATCAAAATATAATTATACCTTTTAAAAATAGAGTACACAGCTCAGAGAAAATATTTGCAGATCAATTTGACTGAAAAGATTGGAAGTTTATATATTTTTCTTTTTTTACAATTTATTTATTCATATTTTCTTAGGGGTGACATACAAATTTTAACCTGATAATAATTTATGTTTACTTTTGAGCGTTAGAGAATTAAATGTCTAAAAGGTTTAATAATTCGCATTTTTTACTTTTGATTGTAGCAGGAATGCATTCTGCAGTGCGCGAATAAAATATTCTTTCGGTCATAATTTTTGTTATTTGTTCATTTAACGTCACTTTACGCTGCTATGGCTAATCGGACGATGCTATAGTGGGAGCTCTAAATTTTGCTTATCCAGGTTTAATTAGGATAGGGATATTTAACGAGTACCTGACATCGTACAGGTTCATGACCCCCGTTTAACGTCCCTTCCGAAGGACGGCGTAACTAAGGATTTACTCCCTTAAAAAAATCCTAGGGCCACCTGCCGGGATACGAACCCGAATTCTTGGGCTTAGTAGTTTGTCACGTTAACCACTAGACCACAGGTGACCGTAGTCATAATTTTGTTTTCTAGTTTAGTAATTTAAAAATAGGAACATTCATGCGAAATATTTCATTGAAATTTAAAAAAAAATGGCGGAAAACCTTTTTATAGATATTTATTTTATTAAAGAGCTTTTTGTTTACTGAAGAGCGAATTGTCTGTAATTTTAGTTTTATTGAGCAAAAAATAGATTACGGATGCGCCAGTAAAACAGGAGACATAGCGAGTTAAAAAAAAATCCGTTTGCTTTTTTGTGTAAAAGCAATAGGTTTAAATATTACTTTAATTAATATAAAACGCTGCCAACTATTGCTCAATAATCCATTAAAATTTCTAATATTAAAGATATTATTAATATAATATAAAATTTAAAAAAATAATTTTGTATTCAAAAGGATCTTGTATTTGGTATGATGAAAAGAATATCTTTTTTCTTTTTTTCTGATTTCACCCAATAATTTCAACATATTTTATATTTTACTTCTATTGAATTATCATAAAATGTCGAGTTAGGCACTGAGAAATCTCCATTCTTTCGCCATCATAAAACGAAGTAGCTGGTTGAACAACGTGTATCATTCAGGAGTATCCACCAACTTTGTTGCTAAATCTGAAAAAATACATATGTACGATATAAGTTGTCTAGAAGGAAACCTGGGGAAATAATTATAAGTAGCATCCAGTATATGTAATAAATTCATAAAGGCTAACAATAAAGAAATTTTCAAAGAAACATGTGGCCTTTAAGCACTTATGAAGACCTGCAATGTGTGTCAAAACGTTGATTAAGAATAAATAGTTTTAAAATCATTTAAATCATTTTTGATCTCCACCCGGTTTATCTTCTCCATAATATTTCCAGAGCCCCGGAGAATAAGCTAAGTCGAATTTTATCCAGAGAGAGCTTGTCAGACTGTGGAAACTGGAATCATGTCATTCTCGTAGTTTTGAACTAGCCACTTAGCCGCTACAAGAATAGCACGATTCGCCTTTCTGAGGTACAAGAAACTCATCTTAGACAAAATTCGTCTTAAACACTTATTCATCGGCGATGCAGAATTATTCAATACAATTTGTGTACTGTTTCATGTTAATTATAATTATTTAATAATTATTTAAAATTATAAAGCTCAACAACCCCTTTCAATATTTCAGTTTTGGCCTTTCCCTATATAACTTTTTCTTTTAATTTGCTACCAACAATTTATAATATTGCCTGATTGGTGAGCTTTCAATTTTAATTCGATAGTACATATTCTGAAAAAAAAAAAAAATAATAATAAAAGACTCCCGAAGAAACCTAACCAATGATATTCGCGTGGTCCTTAGTGGCCTGCACGTGATAAAATAATAATAATAATTATAACAACTTACCAAAACAAGTTTTTGCAAAACCTTTTGTAAAATATTTTTCAGCTACTTTTGATTCTCTAATGCTACTATTGACGTTAACTAATGTTGTTAATCTTTAAAGGTAATTTCGCCATAACAAGAACTAAAACGGAGTTAAAAAAAATTAAATCAAGTTAGCGAGAACAAAGTGTAATACTCGCTAATTAGTAGTTACACCACCTTCCATAATTTAATAAAATATTTTGTTAATTAACGAACAAGGAGGCATTGTCTTCCGGCCCGTGTAATTACTTTTCATTTTATAAATTAATGGATATTACTTTTTGAAAAGGTAAACAAGTTGTTAAAATGGGTGTTGTCGATTTTTTTAATAAATACTTAATCGGTTTCCAGGGAATATAAAAATTTCCTTAATAGAATTATTTTCTTTTCATTATTTTAAAGTAACATTCCATTAACTTCATTTCAGGATCCTCGAATGTTCGAATGGTTTTCTTTTAATTTAAAATTTATATTAATTTTGCGATTCTGGTTAAAATATTAAGAAATGGTTTGGGAATTTTTAACTCTATTTTTAAAATAGGTCCAGGCTATTTAAAAATTAGTAAAACTAAAAGTTTTACGCATATTTGTGTAAATTTCATCAAAATTAATAATCTAAATGAAAGTCCAGATTTCATTTACAATTCTAAAAAAAAAGGTATAGTTCGAGCAATGGTAAAAATTTCAATTTCTCATAATTTTAATTTTATTCCTTAAAATTAATCAAGTATACTAACGGTGAGAATTTTTTCCCCATAAAATTGTGCTGTAACTATGTAACTATGAGAATATAAACAAAAATAATTAATTTAGTTAGATTTAATCTTCAGTCACAATTGTTTCTGGTTTCTTTTACTTTTTTTTCTTAATTTAATTTTGTGTTTCTCAAGATTCGTGTTTTATTTTAATCCCCTAGATTAAAATATTGCCTGAACGATAAAATGTCATTGAACGATATCGTTTTCCCCTTCCCAAATATAATTGAACAAGAATAATAATAATTTAATTACTGCAATAATCTAAATAAATTACATAATATTGCTTTTTTATTATAGTAGTTTATGTTTGAAAATATTGAGTATAAATTGGGTTATAAACAATTTTAATTGTTCATCTATCGCGATTCGCCCTTTAATATATAGTCTTTCCCTACCGCTTTGGAAGTCAAGCCCAAAATAAAAATTGTTTGCTGAATAATTCCAATATTGACCGTATTATAATTGTTTTCATATTCTTCGTAGCCACTTAATTACCTTTCAACTAAGAAACATTATAAAACTTTCGGGAGATTTAATGTTATTTGTGAAACTAAAAACAATGTTCCATACGCCTTATTTTTGTGAATACTATCCCGACGATATATTATGTGCACCAATATTTTCAGTATTAAATGGCCTTATTTAGTGATTGACACGAAGATTTTTATTATATTTTAAAATATCTGTAATTGAATAAACTTGTGCCATCTTCAAGCCATTTATTTAGTTATATATTTATTTGAAGTCTAAACAAAATATGCTTATTTATTAAACTTTGTGTGTTAACAGAAATAGTACTTTATTCTTATATGTCTTCTTCTTTTCACTGGATCAGTAACACGACGCTCATTATCCGAAAAATTTTTCACTTGAAGTTGCAGCAGTCTGGAAGGGGGAAAGCTATGTTCGAAGGAGCAATGAAAAAAAAACAGGAAAAAGAGGAAACAAAGTTGTTATTTTTTCTCTCAACTGACACGTATTATTCTATTCAATTTTTACTGAAACACGAGTTTATTTTTTTTATCTTACATTTCTTTTTCAATTTTATTTTCTTTCGCACTGAAAGTGACAAACCACCCGTTCAATCGACCGTGTATGAATAAGTGGGGTTTGTTGTTTTGTAGGTTGTCAAAACCATTAGTTTAACTGACTCTATATTCAAAGTTGGATAATATTTTCTTTAGAGGAGGGAAATAAAAAATCTATCGTAAATATAAATAAATATATTTTGAAAATAATTAGTTACATTATTATAATTGTTTTTAGTTGTTACTAGGGGAGCACCTCGAGTCAGCTTATTGGTGGAACTACTGATATTTTATATGTATCATCCAGCAGTTCATATAAATATTGTACGCTTTGCTCTAATTGAATAATTGTAATTTACGTGTATTCTGTTGTTCAGATTGGATTATTTTTTCAATATAGTGCAACCATGAGAAAAATATTGTTTATTCCATTATTACATTTGCGAGTATTACCTTTATTATTATTTAAATTGTAATTATATCACTAATGTGTAATTAAACATTACTCATTCACTAAAAAGTTTGTATATAAAGGAGATATAGATTTATAAAAATGTTATATAATATCAATAAGTAGAAATATATTGTTTATTTCGTACCAAAATCAGAAGAAAACCCTGAATCCCAGAGATGGTTTAGTTTTATTCAACTTAATTTTATTTTCCATTTGTAAAGAATAAACAATAACCATAATTTGTCACTGTTTGGGTTTAAATAGTAATTTGTTTTAGAAAGTTTGGGTTAAATAAACAATACACATACATTAAAATATAAAGAAGAATTGCATAAAATATTATAACTTTACAAAGACAGATTTCGTCCTCTATAGCCACAAAATTGACCATATAATTTTGCAAAGATAAGCGATCGAAGCAAAATTCTAAGATCAACATTATAATTAATATATAACAGTAAAATACAATAAAATACATCATAATACCGCAAGAAAAGTTAATTATTTGACGGTTTAATAAAATATTCTACAAGATATGATAACGGGAATCTCCGATCCAGGAGTGGTAAATGAATATGCAGATAGAACAATAAAACCCAATAGAATAAGTATATATTACATACTCTGAATTCTTTTCCATATAAAAAATCACTAAGAACTATTGCTCCCTATGGAATAAAGGTCATACAATTATATCTAGCCCCAGCGGAGAATTGTTTCCATTAAAATAAAGTTGCAAGTCAGAAAATAGAGCGACTCTAATCCCAATGCAGCAAGAGGCTTGGGCTTGTTTAGAAAACTAGGCCGGTACAGCCATTGTGGGAATTGTGTCTAGAAGAAAATAATTTCCAAGAAAATCCTTTGTTGGAAAACAGAATAAAAATGTCTATTTGTAATTAGTTGTTTGTCTTCCCTTAAAACGCTTTTCACCACCGTAGCTTATATAAAGAAATACCTGATGGGAAAATACCGAAATGAGTAGTGATGAATTATGGTTTGAATCCATAGGCTTTTCGCCTCTCTCCAGTTTGACAAATATCCTGCCAGTTTCGCAGCGGTCAGCGGTTGAAATATTTTTTTTCTACCGAGTGGCCTATCTCCCTGATGTATTTGCTCCTGTTACCAAAAACGCCCTGCCGCTTGTTTTCCACGAATCCTTCACAAAGAGGTCATGGCTTTGCTATTTCATATCTTTTCATCGAGAAGGATAGATTTAGTTTAAATTAGTTGGACGCTTGGACTACTCCTAGGTTAATTGCTGGCATTTCCTCTTGGGATACCCTACATAGTATTCCGTTGATTACCTCCTGAACGGAAAGACATGTTTCCTGTACCTGAAGAGTGAACGGATTAAACGTTATTGAAGGCTAAATTTCCTCTCTTGGAAGTGCTAATACCTTACAGCTATAGGAAGTGTCAATAACGAAGGCTACATTGAAGCATTTATTGGCATTGATTAAAGTGACGTGTTGATCTTTCCTTATGCTTTAGCGCGGCTACAATTTATATTTATCATTGCTTTTTTAAGTAAAAATGATTAGGTTGTTTCATACGAAATGCCAGTTTTCAAAGGAAAAGTTATTTAGTAAAATATTTAATGAAATGATTAGCATTTCTAATCAAATTATTTATCACTTGGGTTATTAAATGTTCTATCCCATAATTGAAAAATTCTGGGTTTTGTGATGAAATGAAGCCTGAAACTTCGTTTTCAACATGATAACCATTTAAAAAAAAAGTTCGCCCTTAAGGCAGTTGTCCAAAGTTCTGCACAGATGAAAAACTGTGGAAGATATGCCTGGGGAATAAGGTGGGCGTAGAAGAACATTGTAACCGTTCTGGTTTCTTAACTGTCTGTCGTTTTGTATGATCAAAAGTCCTTCCCGATTAACCAACGCAGATTATTGTTTAAAATGTTTATGTAGCATATCCATACCATACATGTGATGGTGTCACCTTTGGATAGAAAGGAAACATTAATTATGAATTAATCTGTATCACCAGCTGAATAATTCTCAAACCAACGATGAATGGTTCGATCGATACAACACATTTCCCTAATCGCGGTGGTAATGTTTCTTGCAGTTTGGTCAAATGATATTTTATAGCACACTAAACAACTCCATTTTACGTCCCCTTCAAAGGGCGGCACAACCTTGGATCCCCCCGCCCTTTTAAAAAATCCAAAGGTCACCTGTCGGGTAATAATAACTATCATCAATTTGGAATTAATTATGCCCGTTTCAAAATGCCTAATTAATTTATAATTGGAATTTCCAATGTTAAACTGTCATCTGATACACAGACTTTATGCTCAACCGCCAGGTTTTGCCCCTTATTTTGGGTACCCTGTTTTTATAATATTTTATAGAGGCTGGGTGAACCCCAGGAGGGTCCAAGATCCCATATGACCCATCTCCAGCCGCAAACAGACTAAATAAAAGCCTTGCCTGCATCGGGATTTGAACCAGGATTTCCTGCATGGCTACTCTGTGCTCTTCCACTGAGCCACTCCGCTGTGCTAAAAGAATTATTTCTTTATCTGTTTAATTTATTTATTTTTAATCAATAAATTAGAGTCAAAACTCAAAAAGAAACACTGACATTTATTAGAATGCAAATGGAAAAACCACAATGCAAAGCCTTATGTTTCAAAATTCTGGAGTAAAACAAACACTTACCAGTCGACGTTTTATCAATTAAATTAAATATTCAAAATTTAGATTCATGTTTATTTTGAATCTTTAAAATTCAGTCTCACTTGTGCATTAATATTTAACATCTCAAATCTATCTGTTTTTATTAAAAAATCAGTCACATCCATACTTAAATTATATTTTATTTATTTAATATAAAATGTTTCAATCGCAATATCAAGAGAATTTGAAGTATTTCAGAGCGCTGTCACTAGTTTTTATTTTTGCGTGAGACTAAGACCAGATTGGTGTCGGATCAATGCTATCCTGGGTTGGAGGAGATTTATTTCAACGGTTCCAGTAAATAAATCTCTGGATTTCTTCTAACCTCAAAAAAAAGAAAAAGAAAAAAAGGCGAAGAATTTCTTGGCCCTGACTCTGTTTTTTCAAGGATTTACAACAGAGTGAGCTTGCATTATATCCATCGCCTTAATATCGTGCTCTGAAACGGAAGGATTTAACTAATAATGTCTTGTTTAGAATGGTTTTTCTGTGGATCCAAAATATATAATCACATTAGTTCTAAGGGTATCTGTTATTTTTGTAGTAATAACGTTCATATTTATTCATTCAACGTCTCTTTTAAGTACCCACGATCTTGAGCTTAGTTGGTTATTTTGCTAACTACTAGACCACAGGTTATAACATTCTTGAATTAATTGTAATTTAAAATTAATAAATTAGTGGTAGGACGTTTCTAAATTTCCGGAGTCGAATAATTTTTTCACGGCAAGTGGTTTTAATGTGTGTTATTTTTACATACGGTAATGGTTTGATCGATGGCACATAATAATTCGATGGTATTGTGCTAACAAGTCTTAAATTGACTTTCAACTCTTTTATTTTATTTGTTGTGATATAAAACTAAATTAGGGGTATGAGAGATGAAACAAAGTTTGGACCATGCACGCTCTACTTCAGCGAAAGAAATAAAAGTCCTCGCACGCTTGCTGGCCGCGAACGGCCATAATCCATGGTTCTAGACCGATTTATCACTGTCCTTGAGATTCCGTTTGTATGTATATTGGTGGGAAGGCCTCAAAGTAAGTGAGGAAAGTGATTTCGGGTGATCCCCTCTAGAATGTTTGTACAACTACAACATTCGTCTATGAGAAGACCTCTAAAGTTGGCTAAGATCTTGATGGTCGCCAACAGAAAAAAAATGTAACGGACTTATAAATTTCTGTTATTATTCAGTTCCGGAGGTTGTCGGTTCCAGTTTTAAAACAAAATTTACCATTTCTTTCGTTTCCTTCTTTATATTCTCGAAAATAAAATTAATCGTGTGATTTATCTTGAGAGTTCAGTGGTCATTTAATTAAGAAATTACCGTTTCAACAGACATTTCGAAGTATGGATGATTATATAACCTCAGTCGGCTCTTCAATCTATATATAGTACAGTCAGTAATAAAGTTAGTTATTTTCAAGAATGAAAAGTAGTGTTGTGACTGTACTCGAAGCGAAAACCTGCGGAACTGATTAAAATGATACAAGAGAAGAAAAACTTGTACCACTAAAACCGATGAAGAGTCTGGGGTTCAGTACAAGGTAGAGACTGTATTGTTTCATGTACCTAAAGTTGTGTGAAAAAAAATCATAAATAAAAATGTTTAAATTATTTCATTTACTCTTTCCCCTCAGCCATGTTTTAGTAAGCTACGTTTGTTGCAAACGTATTAGTAACTGGAGACATGCTCTGGAGTGCGGAGTGGCAGCACGGACAGGAAGCTGCTTGTAGTACAGGCGACCTCCCTTTCAATGTAGGCAGGTTGATTGGTACTGTAAGTTCGAACCTGTCTGTGCCTCCCAGCAGCCAATTACCTCAACAGTCACACCTCCGAATTTGCAGTAGGTGTAATAATAGAATTATCGTTGGGTGGTTTGGTCATAAAATTAAGGCAATAAATAGTTAAAAAATTCTTTTATGACGTTTTGAACCATTAAAATGGCTTAGGTTCAAAATTATTTTTTTAAACAACCTTTACCATGATAACCCATGAAGGGTCTTGTGATAATAGAGACTGTACTATTTCTTGGACAGCGATTTTGCAGGGAGGTGATTAGCCCGAGATCAGTCTCAATCGCCAGGTTTACACCCAAATTAAGGGTACCCAATTTATAGAGGCTGGGTGAGCCACAGGACAGTCCCAAAATTCAACAGGGTCCATCCCCAATCCTTAACAAACGAAATAAATTATCTGTCACAGCTGGATTTGGACTCAGGATTTTCGGCACGTCAACACAGCGCTCTACCACTTAAATACTATTCTCCTATTCTCACCAAAATTATTTGCATTAAAAAATTCGAAAAGTACTATTCTTCACTGAATTACATATAATTGTATTCTGATTATAATATAACAATTTTCAAATGTTTAGAAATGCCCACAAAGTTATTTTTATGAAAACTAAAAATCTATTTTGTTGGCTCTTGAGGGAGTTAATTTTTATTCTTCTTCGAGTACTACGGTTCATTGTTGAAAATAATATAGAATAGCACGACCAGTTTGTCGCCAGGTCAAATGATATCCAGTTAGCTAAAGCAGAAGCACCTTTATCCGTAACTCTGACAACGACATTTTGTCGAGGTAGGAAACGAAGGCAGGCCTCTATGGCAAACAGATTAAGCAGAGTCACGAGTATGGCGATTTTGACGCTGATCGTTGAATAAAATGTAGAAATGAATTGGTGAAAATCCCTGTCTGAAAATTGGTGAAGTCTTAAGTGAAATTTTAAGAATTTGATTAATTACAAACTAAATAGAGTTCGTATAACAAATTCAATTGCCGTTTGTCATAATTTATCTGCTCATGTACCATAAATTATAAATTATGTCAGTACGATAATATATCTGATTATTGTAACTAAGATAATTTTGGATAGTTGTTGAATAATTTTTGTGAATAACAAAAATTAACAGTTGGATTGCTAAAATATAAAGAAAAAATACATTGTTTTTTTTTAGTTAAAAAGAAAACGTGTTTGTTGAAATAATTTTCTCACCTCGTGGACCTTTATTTTGAGGTCAAGTCAAGTAGAGAGCCCTTGCACTTCTGGCGAAAATGATGTGGCTTAGAAAATTAAGACTGCTCCGTTGGTGACGAGTTGCATCAGAATTTGTATAACGTTATCTTTATGAAAAACTCAGACTTTTAAATATTAAAAATATTAACACTATTCCTCAAAATTTGCACGCATCTTAATTTTGATAGACACACATCTATTTGAGAATTTCGTAGTGAGAATCTTACTATTGAATTAGTATGTAAAAGTGATAAGCTTTTGTTAACTTAACTATCAAATTATTTAATTAGTTTTGTTAAGAGACATCGCTAACATATCTGTTTATTAAATTAACTTGCGTGGATCGTATTTTTTAATGAATTGTTATATGTAACACTATTTGGAACGATAGGTAACCCAATAAATAGGATAAGTCAATGAGAAGGTTGCTTTAGGATTACCTTTAAAATACAGGACAGCGGCAGTCGTTGGCAAGGAGGGAGAAACTCAAGATGTAGACAGTCATATATAGCAAAAAGGCACGCTTTTTCTTCTTTGAAAGTAGATATGTAACTAAACTTGTAATTATGATCAGCAAACAATACATGTGATGTTATTCAATTAGATGAATAATAGAAAAAAAGATTATTTACTAAATAACTCCTAGTCAGTCAACCACATTGGCAAAAACAATGGCATCCCATTTTATTATTTAAATATTATTCAGAACAAAGTATCTTAATTTTATTTTATTTCCTCTTACTTATCTTTGAGATGAGTGTTCGGGCAGTGAAGGCAATATAGAAGAATGTTTATTATTTATGATATTAAGATCCGGTTTTGGTCCAATCAACTGAGAATTGTAAGAGAAATGCCGTGACATAAGTCTGAAAATAATGATTAAAAAAAACGAATATTTTAGCGGAAGGTTTGTGTAGGACATATTGAAACCAGATACAAATATTTTTTAAAACGAATTCTCCACTTACGCATAATGGCAATCCACAACTTGGCAAGAGGTCAAGAAGTAGCCTTAAAACAAGAATCTTTACGACTCGGCTAACGATCCTGAGAATCCCAGAATCGACCAAGCAAAAGACGTGACGGCAAGAGGAGACATTCAAATGCCAGGTGAGACTTGATAACCGCCGCTTCCACTCAACCACAAAGGGCGCCGAGTCGCCCCTTCTGAATGTCACAACAGCGCTCTTTTTTCCAACCTCGATCTCTGGTTAATTGAGTTTTCATAATCGATTATGTCTTTAGGAGTAATGGGCACGCTTTCACCAGCGCAGTATATTTATAACCGGAATAATTACGTCAACCCCTTGTTACCTTAACGTCAGCACGTGGTGGGTATAAGTTCAATTCATTACCTTTTTTAAAAAAATGTATTTATTGAAATTTACATTTTTATAATAGTTATACATCAAATAAATGATTTACATGAGCACGAGCTAAAGGCAAGTAGAGAAACTACTCAATGATAGTACTCGAATAACAAATTCAACTTAGAATGTCACTACGCCGTCTTCTTTTCAGTCGTGGAGGATTATCAGGATTTGAGGAGGTTGCCAGGTCTGAAACTAATATGCTTGAGTAGGAATAAAGTATGTCATGAAAAGATAGATGTAGGTTTCGGGCTAAATCAGAAACAAAAGAAATATTAAGGTCTCTATGGATGACTTTGTTCATAACAAAGTAAGGAGCATTGAGGATTTTACGAATGATTTTGGATTGCATGGATTGGATACGAGAGGAATCCGATGGGTTAGTAAAGCCCCAAAGCTCTACTCCGTAAGTCCAGAAGGGTCTTAAGATCGTCATGCATATGAGTCTTTTGTCATTAATTGGGAGCGTTTATCTAGTAAATGTTGAAGTAGACTGAAACGGCGAGCTGTTCTTTTCGTTTCAGTCTAGTATGGAGATTCCAAGTTGAGCGTTTGTCAAGGTGTAGTCCTATTTACTGGACCTGTCCTGCACGAATTAGTGGTGTGTTATTAAACGATACAGGAGGACAGGAAGTCATTGGTTTGCGGAGGAGGGTATTTGTCGGTATTTGTGGGAATTTAATTTAATCCTTCAGTTTGAATCATTACCTTAACTTCAATTTTAGAATGCAATAGTATAAATCCCAAAAACAAAATCTTAATCTATAAAATACTGGAAACGCTAATCAATCAACTTTTTGCTAACTTTTGAAGCATCATCTGGATATTAAAAAATAAGGAAAATAGCATCACAGAAGATAAAGTGCAACACATCTCACATCAACAGTCCGAAAAGATTAATCATTATAGGCAAAAACCTCACTTTAACTAACAACTCCCTTGTTTTCTTTTTTCTATAGCATTCTAATTAATATTTTATGTGCCTTCTGGTCTTTTATTGAATTTATTTTAATTTTATATTAAGACAATCATGTGCAATATCACTTATATAAACTGACTTTCCATGGTAGAACAAATTTTTTCATCAATCCGACTTAAATTTATGAGGGAATGATCATAATTAATTTTTAAAAAATCAGCTTATAAAATTAGCAGATAATTTTTTTACAGTATCGTAAGAAGATTAGAACACACATTTAAAGTTTTCAGTAATTTACTGATTTGTATACATAGAGTAGATAAATAAAGAAACTCCTAATGATGTGCTGATAAGCTAAGACACAAGGATTACACATAAAAAGCTCGAAAGCAGTTCTTTATAAAGGTTGTTTGAAGTTTATTCAGTTGTTAATTAGTGAAGTCCTGCTTAGATGTTTATATTACATGGTTTATATTAAATGGTATATGATGTAATTACAAGAAATCATCAGTGCATCTTAAGTATTTGTACAGGATGATTAAACTTGAATCTATACCATTTAAGTAATTTTGGTAGTAACGACCAAGAAAATGTCAGGCCATGTGTTTAATCAGTGAGTAGCGGAAAAGCGGCAAATTTAATTACTATGTTTAAAGTTTGCATCTGAAATTGACATCAAAGTTTCCTTTAAAGACCGCAATACATTAGAAGTTTGGAACAGGGATTCTAAGGCATGAAAAATTTCCTGATACGTGTTGCAGTTGCCTTAGAATCGAAAAATCCAGAAGGAAATTATTTATTTTTATATTGATCGTGATTATTTCAAAATATTTTTCAGCTTTGAAAACAAATTTTTCAACTCTTTTCTTAGTGGGGAATAATCAAACGTACTATTCGCTCCGTTTGTGGCTCGGCAAAAGAAATTCCGGAGAGTTTTTTCCGTAAATGATTGAGGTGAGCTGAAAGTATAACTATGGGTTTTAACACATTTTTAGAACTAATACCTTTTGTGAAACATGGGAAGGTTTGTAGCCTATTTTTGGCTTGGTTTATGTCTCAAAGTTAAGAAAGAATATACAGAAATGTTTATAGTAATGAATTTCAATACTTAGACCAATATGCTACCAAAGCCAAACTTGAAACATCTGTCTGAAGCAATACCGATATGGATTACGTGATCTAATGACAATGAGCGTATGAAAAATAAAAATAAAAACCCTGATATTTTTCTCTAAAACTTAGGTTTTTTTTTTTAGATATGTCCCTTCATTCTGGATATACGATATGTTTAAATATTTGTAGACCTTTTTTTCTAATGTAAGCTATTTATAATAACTGCTCAACATTCTCATGGGCATTTCCATTATAGATTGGACTGTAAAGTATTATTGAACGCCATTTGAGAATCTGGACAAAGCTGTGAAGACTGTAACAGACCCAGAATTATTTTTTTAATCTTTTTATATATTCCTTCGCATGTTATTCTGCTTAAAGTATTATGACGTCGTTTCTTGATCATTTTATTTATTTAATTTAGGATGTTGCCTGAATAGACCAACATTTGCTTCTGTAATCAATTATAAACGTTTTCTTTTTTGTCTGTTTTTTTTTTTAAATTTATGTTTCCGGAAAGACCGGAGATATTTCTGCCAACAATTTTCGAAACAAAAAATGACCCACTTCTAGTTTTAGGTCGATTTATTCCTATTAAATAAATTAGTACCGGATTGTAAGACTGATAATATGAACGGTATTTTTCAAGCTAATGCTAATAAAATCGCTTTGAAAAACCTACCACTATAAACCATCAAGGAAGGGTCTTGGATTCAGAACACGGTAGCGTCTGAACTGTTTCTAGAACAAAGCAGGAAAGTGATTTGTCCGATATTATGCTCAACCGTCAGATGTATCCCTCATTAAGGGTATTTAATTTATAGATACTTCCAGCGTCTCCAGATCCCACAGAACTGTTAATAGATTAAATAATTTATCTGCCTCAGGCGGATTTGAACCCGGGATCCGGAGTAGAGGAGTTCGGAGCACTACACACTGATCTGACCAACTCCCTGTCTTATATTTGTATATTTTCTGTTTTTATTTATAAACAGACAAAAATAAAGTAAATGGAATACTGCATATTGATTAAAATTGACTCTTGTGCCCTGTTTCGGCATCCTCTGGAAGTTGAATATCGAGCTTTCGTATAACAACTTGGACTCATGTCATCCCGGAGCGCATTGTTCGAGAAGCCAGAACGGAGACATGCTACTTCTAGTGCAATTAAAACATATTCTCCAACTCAACTTAATTAGTTGGGCAAAGTTGGTTGGAGCTTGTTATAGCTGGCCCTGGAAATGGCTGATATCCTTACTAGAAGGATATTCTGTTGTGTATACAATCCGAAGCCTGTACTGGACAAGGACAACTTACATTATTAATAACAATAATAATAAAATTACAATAATCCCCTCTGGTTACATTAGAGACGATCGATTAATTATTGACTATTGACTTTTGTCATACCGAGATTTACAACCTACTCCCGAAAGGACTACTGGAGGAATAAACGGTTATTGACATTTCATGGACAGGAAGAAATTTAAGAATAAATATAACAATAATAATAAACTACAGTCGTAAGAAAGGAATGTCTCTTAGCCAGTGGATGACTCTCAATGAACTAAAGCCTCACAAAACTGGAGGTTCCTAGTCCTGGAAAGAACGAATTAAAGAAAAATCTTGGGTACAGTTCAGGATAAAAACGGATGGAAACCGCGAAAGAAAAGTTATAGAGAAATCTATCAGAAAGTGGTAGTGAAATCTCAGGTACTATGCGGGAGGGGAGGCTGACATGCTCGGCATAGGTACAGAATAAACAAGCACAAAGTGATCAAAATATTCGACTATTTCTGGAAGAAGATTCTACCTTGAAAATCACTACAACGTAGACTAAAGAAGATATGAACAATTTAGAAAAATTGAGCATCACAAAGTCTTATTATGCAAGAAAGAAGTTAAAAATAATTAAAAAGCGAGGTAAATAGTTTGAAAGGATTTCAGGATGAAGAAATACCAGAGAAAATTGTCTAAAGTTTCGCAGAAGATAAAGAAAGCATTCCAGACATGAAGGAATATTGGAGACTGAAAAAACTCCAGAAGAAAAATGAAACAAATAAAGCAACTGCGTGATACTTAGTGGTCAATAAGAAATGAAAAAATACAAGAAGCTACTTATGGGTAACCTCTGGCAAGTGGTCCTAATTTAATTGAGAGTAAAAATCCCTTGGCTTTGCCATCCTACTGGGGGGGGGGTGTGCAAAATAGTGGTGTCAGGTATTCGTTAAAGATCTCTGTCCTAATTATACCTGAATAGGCAAAATTGTGGACTCCCAGTGTACCATCGTCCGAATAGCCGTACCACCATAAAGATAAATGAGTAAACAATCATATAAGCTATTTCAACAGAAATAAGCAATCATGAAAACGAATCTTGGACAAACGAAAATTGTTGGCATATTTTTTCGAATTATGAAATTTATTCATTTTAAAACTTTTTGATAAAGACCGTTAATTTTCTTCTGATTAATTTTGTAATGTTTGTAACTTATAGCATTTTTTGTTCGTCTTTTTTCTTCTATCAATATGTACTTTTAGGTGATTCATAGATAAATGTTTATATCCTTATTTACAAAGAATCGTATCTACAATTTTTTCATTTTTGCATATGTTACGATAAAAAATATCATAAAAGTTGATTAAATAAAAGTTATTATTTGCTGTAAATTATATAATTGATTGATGAATTTCGTAACCTTTGATTTGAACGCAGCGCGTTTTTATTATATGTTTTATATAAATTATATAAACTCGAAGCCATATTCTTCTTGAATTAAAGTCTTTATGAATAATTAAATATAAAGTCCTATTAATCATTTTACGGGTAATATATATTTAAAAAATTTAGACTTTAAATAATCTAAAAATGTCTATTGAAAACAATAGAAATTTTCAGAGATTGTAGATACGCTTTTATAAACCTATTCTTTCCTCTTGAACAATCCTCCTAATTTTTAAATAATATGTGTTACCTGTTCCTGCTCAGTGGGACTTGAACCAGATTAGGCACAGTTAAAGTTAAAAGTTTTTTTTTTTTAATCTTTACTCTATCACTATCCATAATTATTTCATTAATAATAGATTTATGATGAATAATTTTTTAATTGGCATAAAATTAAGATTTTTATGATGATACATAAGTTGTTTACGATTTATCCTTGAGATGTAAGACCGTAATAAAACTAATTAGGTAAAATTCATGAACTTCTGTAATGTTTTCTTGTCGTAGAAATATTTGACATTTAATAAAATACAGACCTGTGTTTAAAAAAGCAATGATTGGACATAATTTTAAGTTAAGAAAAAACTGAAAATGACTGTGACTTGTCCATATTCGATTATATTAGATTTTCAGAAAACTGTTGCATAGACAGTAAATTAACATGTCGCCAACATAAATAGAACAAACTATAAACATTGTGATATTTTATCTGTTATGTATAAATATAAAAACTGTCTCACATAATTTGATTGACCCGCTTTATAGTTCCCTCCAAGAGTTATTCCGATGTTAAAATAGTCCTAATAAATAATTTATTATAATTAATTTAATGTTTTATAATTAGTTTAATTTTAAAAATAAAATTTATACTTCTTGCACCAATTAAGAAGTTTGATATTTTTACTAATTATTGTTAGCATAGTATATCATGAAAAAAACATTGTTAAATATGCTGAAGTGTCATAGTAAGAGTGAATAATAGTATATTTTACTAATTATGTAATCGGTAGGACGCAGCAGAACTAAGTATTCATAAGTATTGGTTAACACTCTTGGCAATCGAGATTTTTATTTTGGTTAAAAGAGACCAAACGATGTCAATATCATCGATCTTTTCATTATTTTTATCAAATAATTATTATAATAATTATCAAAATGAAAATTTATAAACTTATTTTCCCAAGTCCCACTGGGCCTAGGTCGAAAACGAAAACAGCATAAGCCCAACATGTAGAGAATGTGTAGCTACATTCATTTATGAATGCATGTATCTAACATACTTGTTATACCTATTTTTTTATCCATGTTATTTCCTCATTCAGGACTGAATGTTCTTTTTTGTGATATTTTTATATTAGGTAATTGGGTTGAAATCAAAATAAAACAGTTAGTTCCATGTCATATTTAATGGTTAACCAAAATAAAACAACGGAAAATGCGAAATGGATAAATTTAATTGATTGAGAACTGTATGATTCCACAAGAAAATTATCCTATCGAACTTTATTCAAATGAAAACTTAAATTTATTTCTACAAACATATAATTATGTGCACTCTGATACACTCTGACAGTACTTATGAATTTTAGGTGCAGTATCATTTATTTATTTAACCTAAATATTTTTATTCGATTAAGAAACACAGATTTAATATTGTTACATGTGCTGATAAATAGTCATAGAACATGGCACAATTTATTAATCTTACAAGAAATTTGGTTCAAACGTTATTTATTGGGTTTCTTTTCTCCAATCGTTGACTAAAATTGTTATAAAATATCATCGTAACGACGTTTCGTCATAAGGTTGTTTCTTAAAATATTATAGCTCAAGATTAATTAAACTTATTTTACTGTATTAAAATTAATCTTAGATTTAAAATCCGGAGGAGATTTATTTCTCATACTATTTAAATTATGGTTTCAAAGGACGACCTAAACACACAAATACAGATACACACCCACACACATACACAGAGACATTAAGTAGGTTGTTCATCTATCAAATCTATATAATCTAAAACCATTCTTCCTTTGGACAGTTAAATAAAAAGTTTAATCGGTAGTAATTTATTAAAAAAAATTCAATATTGGGTTTACGTTTGTTATTGGATTATTAATTTCGTAATTAATTGATTTATTCTGTTATTAAATATTCTTTGTCATGCTTAAACTGGTTTATATTTTTTTAAATGAATTTATTGCTTATATATTTCCCTTTGTTGATATATTGCCATAATAGTAGATTATGGGTATCTCTGAAGTATGTAGAAGGATAATGGGCATTTATTCCTTAGGTTGCCAGCTTGGTGGTAGGGGTAGTTAAAGTTCATGTGACGTAACGTTACTTCTTTTCTAAGTCTTACCTGTAATATAATAAATGTTATATGACCCTCATTATTTCTTTTGCAGTGAATAATTAAAAAACTAGCAAGTAAAACAACAATAATCTTGGATATTTAACTTAGCGTTGCAATTATTTGAGTATAAAAATCTAGCATAATTTTCATAATGTAACATATTATTCCTTTATATCCAAACTTATTCAGGCAGAAAATGTTTTAAGAGATTGAATAAATTGCATTTATTAAATCTTCCTGAAATTGCTGTAGTTTAGCTAGTGAAAAATAAAACTAATATAATAAAAAAATATATATGAAGAAATAGAATTTAGCGGGCTGAGCGTGGGAGATAATTGAGAAAGGAGATAGCGGCCTCACATAAAGTGGCTATGAAATTCCTCTCTGCTATGGCCCTGGGGTGATAAACGACTTCGCTCGCTTCCCCGCCGTGTATAAAATAAGTAATAATATTTTTTATCTTTATTACCTCCCATGTTGGATCATGTCCCCTATGTAGGTTGGCACTCCTGCTTCTCGATTGTAATGGCAGTGTCTTCTTTATCTAGCCGAGAGTGGTGCAGTGTCTGGCGCAGCGTAAGACCTACGCCCTTTCTAGGTTGTAAATGTCTCACTCCTTTGTTTTTCGTATAAATCTTTCATTTTATACTCTTTTCATCATCTCTCTCTCTCTCACTCTCTCTCTCTCTCTCTCTCTCTCTCTCTCTCTCTCTCTCTCTCTCTCTCTCTCTCTCTCTCTCTCTCTCTCTCTCTCTCTCTCTCTCTCTCTCTCTCTCTCTCTCTCTCTCTCTCTCTCTCTCTCTCTCTTCTCTCTCTCTCTCTCTCTCTCTCTCTCTCTCTCTCTCTCTCTCTCTCTCTCTCTCTCTCTCTCTCTCTCTCACTCACTCTCTCTCCTCTCTCTCTCTCTCTCTCTCTCTCTCTCTCTCTCTCTCTCTCTCTCTCTCTCTCTCTCTCTCTCTCTCTCTCTCTCACTCCCCCCTCCCCCCTCTCTCTCTCTCTCACTCTCTCTCTCTCTCTCTCTCTCTCTCTCACCCCCCCCCTCTCTCTCTCTCTCTCACTCTCTCTCTCTCTCACTCTCTCTCTCTCTCTCTCACCCCCCCTCTCGCTCTCTCTCTCTCCTCTCTCTCTCTCTCTCTCCCCCCCCCTCACTCTCTCTCTTTCTCTCACTCTCTCCCTCTGTATATATAATATATGCTCTCATATTTACAGTAATAATAGTCCCCATGTAATAGTAAAATAAAATGAACAGAAGTATTGAAATCAGACGATTAAAAAAAACGAGATCTTTAATAATGACTAATATTCTAAATTTTTGGACTATTTGAATTATAAAAGACTTCAAAACTATTTGGTCATGTCAGAACTATATGGCTCAGCAGAACACGTCCATATACAAAATAAATTAACAACACATTACAAAATTCAAAGAAAAACTTTCTACAAAAAATAAGAAATGCCATGTCTTAGAGATCTGCTCAGGAGCCACTAATCACTTATAAGGAAAGTCAGTTTCCTGCAAATCGATGAGAAAAATTACTAATATTAAATTTTCTGGTAACTCAGGGGACGATTCGTCTATTTGGCACAGCATGTAATACTTGTTCATTTTAGCAAATTATATAAGAAATAAATATTTTTTAAAAAAGGAGACAAAAATAATATCAAAGAATAAAAAGAATTTTTTAAAACTATATTTAACATCAATTACACTATTGTTATATCCAGACCTAAGGTACGGAATATAATAGCATTTACATGGTGGTCTGTAAGAGCACTTGAGGTCTGTGAATTTCGAAACTTGTTTTGGCGACCATGGACAAATATTAAACATTATTTTCGACAAAATAAACAGAAAGTGAGGGTTAAAGTTATAAACAATAAATACTCCTTAACTCAGATAAATCCAAACACAAATAACAAGTTTAGCCGGGAAGGGGGATACTGATTCGCTCGGAGTCAGGAGATCAAGTTTCCTGACGGAGTTGTGCCTTTGGATACGGGTCCTAAAAACATTAATTGCGCGAGGGTCCGGACCGCGATGGAGTTAGCCGGGAGTTGTGACCTCAGTCCCAGCCCGAGTTCTCGCTAGTCCCCCTAATTGAAGTCCTCTTTCATAGCCAATAGCTCCAGTTCATGTTTCCTTATTCAGTTTTCGACATCGAAATATTGGGATATTTTCCTCCTGTGCCTACCAGTCACTTTCAGTAATCATAATTACTTCAAAAAAATAACGACAATATTTATGTTTCAAATCTTTCTATTATTCAAAAAGTTACAGTTATTAGTTATATTATATTTTATTTTCCCTTTGTAAACCTGTACGGATCGTAACAGAGGCACCAAAATTCTCATTTGGATTGTGTTTTGTTCAATTTGTATCTGTAAACTCCTCTCTGCTTTTCCATAGTAAATATTATAGTTAAGAATCGAAAAACTATATTTTTTGCTATACAACAGAATGTAAAAAATATTTCTTAGCGGTTTTAATATTACTAATATTATAAAATTAAAAGAATAAATGAAGTAAAATTTGTAAATTAATATATATCAAGAAGGCATATTATTTTCTTTCTACTTTGAGCATTGGGATTGAAAGTACAAATCAAAATGATGGAATAATGACTTGAAATTAATTTATTTTTCCTACCAACACTATGTTGAAAAAATAATACAATCTGAACTAACGAATACATCTATACAATTTAAGCAACGACTAGTACAATTCAATGCACCATTGTAAAAAAAGAGGGTTTATACACCGTCCGGCGGGGAGGAGGTACTCTATATCATTTGACTTTATTACACCTTAATTTTACAATTATTTATTAGTTATTATCTATATGTAGCTACCCAACTGAAATTCATTATTAACTAAACATTTTCGGGTTACGAATGTTGATAAAAGACCATTACCTTATCGGTTTCAATTAAATACCACTCTGTCTTTTAAAGTCTTTTAATGGTGTAGCATTTTTTTTTTGAACTGGGCTGTATTCCAAGCCGACTAGGAATCAATATAGATTGATGAGGAAGGGGGGTGGGGATGTCCAGTGAGCTTATTTCAGTGTTTCTTATCTCTCAGGCCCGAATCCATCTCTGGGTGGGAAATTATTTTTTTCATAGTTTTCTGGAATCAGGAATCCACCTTCGGGACACACACAGCCTGTAAAATGTGTTCTTTTTAATTAAAGAAAGAAGAACTTGGTCGTTGATATGGGCCAAATTACCTATTAATTAATTACCTAGCTCATTAATCAACTGTTGGCCTAGAAAAATTATCTCCTAATGAAATTTTTGTTCAGACACCTCAGCGATTGCAGTGGTGGGTTTTTTTGTTTTAATTTTTGTTTCAATAGAATCATCGATTCATATATTCATCGGGCTAATCTATTAATTCGAAATTACGCATTATAAAATTTTATTTATTGTAACTTACTGTTATAAAGTGTTAGTTTTGGCACTTTTATAAATACTTTATGATTTGTATTACGTTGTATTCTGTTTCTTTCCTGTCCGCATTTGTTATTCTAAAGGAGCTTAGTTCCAGAATAAAGCTACTTTTCTGTCCTGTACTATTCTATAATTCTTCTCTTCTTGTATATGTCACTGATTTCTTCCTAAACAGTTGGACCAACTTTGACGAAATCATATTGTGCGCTCAAATTGTCTCGAGTATGGCTTTGATTCACAATTCGATCTGATGGAACTTTTATATTAATAAATACTAAAAATGTACTTTCTTGGTATTAATTAGAACCGTCTTAAGTTTATATTTAACACACTGATGCTGATATACAAACACGTAGGTCAATTTGTGATGACTGTAAGCGAGATGACAGGTATTTTATTGATTTTTTGTTCGTATATTTTCATCAAAACGATCGAAATAATTACTATTTATGATAAAATTTCTAATAATTATTCGATTTGAAACGTTATAACAGGCCCACGTTTGTTTGGTTTTTAAAAAAATTGTTGGAACACTATTGGATTAATATTTGAATTAGTTCTTCTTTCAAATACACCATAATTTTGCACTCGTTTAATTTTATTCAACCTTAACATTTTAGAAGTACCGAATCAGCCTCATCAAAGCATTGTAAAGAAGTTTTGAAAGAAATCCTAAGAAGCGGATAATATATTTATTAAGTTAAATTGTTTTCGTACATTTGCAATGAATTGATTTAGCTAGACAATTTTTGAAACTCTATTTTATTTATTATTAATCTAAATTTGAGGTGTTTAGTATCAAAACCAGTTCAATCCATTTCATAAAATGTTTCAGGAGAGCCAAAAAACTTTTTTAAAAATTCATAACCATCTTTTGGAACATTTTATACAAATTTTTGCTTCAGACACGTCAAAAGTAGGTTGTTATTATTATTAGATCGGTAGAACTATTTTAGTCGATTCCCTGGGTTCAGAATGTCTTAAAACTTTTAATTAATTAGTAACCAAATTGAATGCTCAGTCAACTAATGACATAAATTTGCAGTATATTTGATGAAATAATTTTGTAAGATGATAAAAAAATATAGGGGATTCTCCAATATGCAATATTTAAAACAGTTTTTAATAATATTAATTAATTTAATTATTATAGATTGAAATAACATACTTTTTTTTTTTTTAAACTGAGATTTTAAATCAGTTTCCCAAAGTAAGGCTACTATGAAAATAATAACACATGAAAAATTTCAGTGAAAAAATCATCTTTTTAAAAATTATTATTAAAGTAATTATTAATTATTATTAAAAAAATGATTACAAGACAAGCATAAAAAATTAGTATATATTTGTTATTAAAATATTAAAATTAAAATCAATTGAATTGCTATTTTATAAAATTATATAATAGCAAGAAAAATAAAATTGTTAAATAAAATTATTTTCTGTTAAATTGTCTTCATTTTCGCTTACATTAGAAACTTCAACACTGGGTTGTTGTCCAGCGACAAATTGAGTAAGCTTGGCTCGAACTGATTTAGTTGTACCACACCTACTTTGTGGCAAATTTTGTATGGGATGGAACCGCTTTATATCCATACTGTTAAAAACACTTTTAGAATACCTTTTAAACTTTCAAAACACATTAAAAATTTTATTTTGATAAAAATGGGATCGAACTGGTTTTGATACTAAACGCCTCATTTAATATGTTTAGATTTTCCTAAGTTTTTGAGTTGTACGGTAAAAAAAGGTAAGGTATCTATTTTTGTTACGGTCGCCTGTGGTCTAGTGGTTAGCGTAACAAACTACTAAACCCAAGATCGCGGGTTCGTAGCCCGGCAGAGGGCCCTAGGATTTTTTTAAGGGAGTAAGAAATCCTTAGTTAAGCCGTCCTTCGGAAGGTACGTTAAACGGGGGTCCCGAGCCTGTACGATGTCACGTACTCGTTAAAAATCCCATCCTAATTAAACCTGGATAGACAAAATTTAGAGCTCCCACTGTAGCATCGTCCGATTAGCTATAGCAGCATAAAGTGACGTTAAATGAACAAACAACATCTATTTTTGTTACTTGATAACGCATATATTTAGTCCCTGTGAATAAATTGTTAGTTCGAATTTAATCCAAATTTATTTGTAGTAATGAGGGAAGCGGATCGTGTGATTGATTCTCGTGCATAATATATAAGTGTGTGAGTTAGACGTGATTTTTTTTTTTCTTTCTTGACCCCTTGGCTTTTATTAATTTTTGAAAATAACATATTAATATTAATAATGATACATGGTATCTCTTTTACTGCACCAGGTGCATTTTAAGAGAGGATTGTACATTGAATTTTCTTAAGATTAATTAAGTGGAAGGAGTGGGGGATCTAGTGATGGGGCTCACTAGTTCTTTCTGATTGGACAGACCTGAAATGGTGTTATTTCTTTCATTATAACTCAATTTCAAGACAAAGACAACGAGAATGACACGGTGCCCTCAATACTGGACGAAATTCGACTTAACCACATATTCAACGGGGATACAGTTATATCATGTAATAAAAATTTACATTAGGTGTTTATATACCCTACAACTCAGCAACTACAGAAAATCTACTAATAAAGACACTTATTTATAGGGCTACAGATGTAGATATGGACCTACGGCGATACCAATTAGACTAATTCCCTTAATATCAGATGGATAAATAAATCACTTGAAATTATAAACCAGAGCAGAATATTATAGATAAGGCCGCTGGAAAAAAAAATCATAGTCCATACCGTGCTTAGGGGCAGTAAAATTTATCTATGCATAATTATCAGCTCAGCTTCGAACCCGAACATTAGGTTTTCGATCATAAATGAGCTACTCAACTAAATTACACCAACGGCCACGCTATCCATAATCGCCCTGAAGATGACCTACACTGTAGGTCGAAACGTCGGCACATAATATAAGTTCATCACTTATTCTGTGTACTTATTGACTGCACCCCCCAACTGTCTCCTTTACATTAAATTACACCTCGCCATTATTAAAGAAAATAGCTCTTCAACTTAAGAGTAATAGTTTAAAACAAAATGTAAACAATTAAACTCCTATAGAAGAGATTTTATTTTTATTACGGGCAAGGTTTGAGGGAAATAAACGGAGGAAAGAAATACCTTGAGATTAAAATGTTTTAGGGCCAGGATTCATCTTTTGTATAAGTTCTAAACATCCTTTTCCCGGAATAAGGATTTGTTTTCTTTTTTCATTTTCTTTATTAAAAGTAGCTACTTACTCCATTTCGAATCGAAAGGCTGTAAAGAGCGGGTTTTTCCAGTTTGCTATTTCGTTTTCTTTTACAAAGCGGAATATAAGCTAAAAAGCTTTACTAAACTTTAATTTTGAAAAGAAACGTTCAGAATTCTAATTTTTGGTTCACAGTTAAAATATTACAGCCGTGTTACAACCTTTTGTACTCTTTAAGGAACTTCAGAAGTTATCATTTTCTCTGAGAAACGAATTGCGTTCTGAATCAATGCGTCTATTTAAAAAAAAATACCGAACAAATAAATATTACGAGAAAACTATTTTTTTATTATATTTTATCCCTTGCCCTACTATTCCTTTCATCATAATCAGATGTGTTGCATTGTGCAAAATCAATCAAAGATTCCATTTTTTTTAAATCTCTTAAATTTCTGATGTAAGGATAAAATGAAAATTGATTACAACAAGAATTTTGATGCGCTAAATGTATTTCTAATTAATAACTTTATCGAATAATTTGAAATCTAGATGACTTATTATGTTATTAAAATTTATTCGATTAATTGTTCAGTTTTTATCGAACGTTCTGGCCTTAACCGATATCGAAAAACTATTACTTTTTGTGACAATCAGATTGTAAATAATTCTTTGTTTATTAACGACGATTCGTACTTAGAGATCAGTTTTGTATTTGCTACTACTGCAACTACACTTAATATCTTACTCAAATAATAAAAGGTTAAGAATAAGAACCAATTAGGTAACGTAGTAGCTTATTCTATAACGTGCTGAGATAATGGTTACATAAGAAGATCATATTTTCGAAGGCGACTGTGATAGATAACTTTTTCTATTATCAGCCGTGAATCGATCCTGTGGAATCTGCAAAAACTTCTGGGGCTCACCCAACCTCTATAAAGTTTGCTCCCTTCAGGGGCATTATGGTGATTATGAGTGATTTCCCTCACAACTATTGGCTTAGAAACAATCCATATCGTGATGGGCCAGCTCCGGTTAGCATAACAAACTTCTATACCCAATGGCGCGGGTTCGCAGCCCGTTAATTTTTTTAAAAGGGAGTGAAAAGTCGTTAGTTATGACATCCTTCGGAAGAGACGTAACATGGGGCCCCCTAGCCTATACAATGTTAGATAATCGTTAAACACTCCTCTTCTGATTATAGCCGGATGGGCAAATTTAGGACTCCTAAGGTTAAAGGATTCTCTACCATGTACAGAACCTAGGACCCTCCATGGGCTACAGCATTACTTTTTTTTAAGAACCACTTAGAGTGTAAAAATTATAGTATAAAAATTAAAACAACATTAAAACATAATATAGTAACTAATAAAAACATTTCAACTATACTACTCACTTTTTATAATGGCTTAAATTGTTAGGAAATAGTTGAAATACAAAAGCTGGTACACCATTTCACCATTTTATTCGGATCATATAATCACTTTTTCATATGTCATATTATAAGCCATCATATAAGATTGGCTCAATAAAAAACTTCACAAATTAATTGTTGTTATAATTTTGATTGCTATGGTGGCATTGTCCTTTATTATCAATTTATTTATAAGAAAAACTAATATTTTTATTGGATGAGGACAAATTTATATGGGCTAAGTGGATTCTCGCGTGTGTCCGTGACCTCTTAACTTAGTGGCATGGTCCCTCGGAATCTTTTTATATAGTTTTAACATTCTAACTTCGAGCCTTAGGATCCACTGGAGGCATCATTAGTTTTGGTGTAATGATGGCATTTATTATTGTTACCACGCAATTGAAAGTAGTAATAAGTCAACCGTAGCAAGTTAAACAATTGAGTAAATTTAATTCATAATCCAGAATAGTACAATATAATTAAAATATAATAAAATAAGAATGTTAAAGTTTTAAATATTTGTTGTGTAACCGAGGTGAGCTGATTACTTTTAGAATCTTTGGCATATATTTAGTAAACATGAAGTAATGTTATAAGAAATCTATCAAAAGAAAATAATTCATCTCCAGGCTATTTACAATTTTTTTTCCATTGTTTTTTTTTAGTACAACTTTTCTCAAGTGGTAGTGTAATTAATATAGCAATGCAACATATAATATTAAGTACTTAATGTAAGGTAGCTGTATAAAAAAATAAAAAATAAATTACTACTAGTTTTTATTATTCAAAAGTATTTTAATTTCTTATAATAGGTAAACTAATAAGGAATTTCATTATTTGTGTTTGTTTTTATATTGCACAAAAATTTTAAGTAAATTAATTCTTGTTGGTGTAGGAAAAAGTTTGATATACCAGAAAAAGGTTAGCAAACCTTCATGTCAAAATTCTTTTCAAAAATCATTTTTATTATTTTTACTTTTTATGAACATAAACATTAGGATTTTCTCGAATGAAACATGCTCATATGATGATGTACAATAAAATAAAACAATCTTTAAGTTTATACCCAGAAAACATATGGGTTCTATATTTATATATTTTTTTTGCATTAGAATGCTTGAAAAATTAAAGTATGCTAGCAAACATTAAACTTTTGACATAATTATGAATAGAAAAAAAAATGGAATAAATTTTAAAAAAATAATAAATGCTTATATTTTAGCATCATTTTTCAAAAAAAAAGGACAGCAAAAATAGAAAAAAACCCAGAAGAAATTGAAAACAAAACTAATTATTTGGATTATCCATTGATATTAATGAGAATTAAAAACATTAAAACAGTTTAATATATTTTTTATCAAGATAAATACTAAGATTTAATAAGATTATTTATGTATTATGTCAATAATTATTTATAATTAAGTACAAAATAATCGTACTTAATTTTTAAATTATTAAGATTTATCAAGGTTTTTATTCTTCGTGTGAAATTAATTCCTTTCAATAATAGAGATTACTGTTTTACTTTTATACTATTTATATAGGAAAAAAAGCAAATGAAATCCATTCAATAATAATGGACAACTGAAATAAATGATCAACATGAAATTCTGTATAAAGAATTTTACAATCAAACAACATGAAATAAAGATACATCAAGAACAAATCTTTTGTAGATATTAAAATCAATTCCATTCACTAATTGCTATTGAATTACTTTCTTACTATTTATGTTAGACAAGAAAGAACTTATATCAATGATCAATGAAGACATCTTAAAAAAATATATATATATTGCTCAAATCAATGAAGTAGTTAAAAATTAATTAATTTAGTTTAGGAAATAATTATGAACATCTGATAAAATTCGTCAACAAAATTAAATAAAAGTTGATCAATAATGAAGCTTTTGTAGATTATATTAACTGATAGTAATTAATTATGACAGTTGTTTTCATAATCAATAAATAAGATAAGAAACAAATAAAATTAGTACTCAATAAAGAAATTTAAAAAAATATTATTTAGTATAGAAAAGGAAAACAATTATGAACAACTCAAAAAATCCATAAACAGCATAAAGTAAAAATTGGACAAAAACAAATCTTTTGTCGATTGTAAAACCAATAATTATATCAAGTTATGTTTTATGTAGGTATTAAATAGTCTGAAGATGAATGTTATAAAGCTATTCTAAAATGTATTTTGTGTAATTGCAATACTGAAAATGAGCACCATTTTGAAATAGCTGAGCTGTAAAAAGAGTGTGTTTTGCTATTGGTAGCTAGTGGATTGAAGAGATAATTGAATGATGTAAGGGACAACTGGATTGGTGGAGAGTGGACCAATGGGGATTGACCTCTGTTTTCTGTTGCAGTGCGGAGGTTTCCATTGCGCCCCGACCCCCCTCGCCCTCAGGCAGAAGAAGGCCACGGTGAGTCCGCCAGGCTTCATCAGTCTCTTCTCCAGCACCCTCACATCTCCCTTAAATTCATCACGCTTTGCTTATTGTTTTATTTATTTATCAGTTATTTTATCATTTTTTTTTTTGCTTATTTGATGAAATTATCACTAGTTTTTAAAATGATTTCCTAGCCTAAATTAGTAGTTGCACTACTCTAGTATAAGTGAATATTGGAAATAATTGGGAGTGAGACGATCTTAATTTTATATTTTATATAAAAATATTCGTGTAACATATGCATTTCATAAAATATTAGCACATTCATATATATTTTTAATATATATTCTCTCATGATTCTGAAAATGTCTAGAAAAAAGAATTAACATATTTCACAATTGTACTAATCGTTCTCAGATTATATTTAATTATCAAACACACTCGTTGATATTGCGCTACTGGCTTAACACAAACTTAGAAAATTTTGTTCACTTCCTCATAATTTTAATACGATAAAATAAAAATATTATCCCATAATTAGGGACTACGTAATGTATTGTAAAATACATGTACAGACTTACACAAAATAACCGACGCATGCCAGTACATCAAACCTGGCTTCACACCGATTTAAGTATACCCAATACAAAATTATCAATAGATGAGTTTTATCAGAAGCTTCCTTGAAGTTCAAGCGTTATTTAACTTGGACTAGGTATTATTACTGATCTCCAGAAAAAAGAGATTTTAAGTTGAAAAATAACATTTTTTTTTTATTTGTATTAGCAATATTGTTAATACTACAGTTACAAATTTTAAGGAGAAAGTGATTTGAGGTTGAAAATCAGATAAAGATCCGAATTACTTTCAATTGATTCATGAATAATAATTTATATTTGTGGTTATATGTATTCCATACGGTAATTATTTAAAAAGGGATAGATTTAGACTATTTGAATGCATATAGGATTGCATACAGATTTGAATATTCATTGTTTTTGTATGTACTATTTACATTTTGATAAAAATAATAAAAGAATTCTGCAGCACTGTAACCTATGCAGGGTCTTGTGTTTATTAAATGGTAGAGGCTATACTGTTTCTAGGACAGCGGTTATTGAGGGAGGTGGTTTGTCCGAAATCAAGCTCGAACTTTTTATTTTCCCCTGATTAAGGATACCGACTTTATAAAAGTTGGGTGAGCCCTAGGAATGTTAGTAGATCGCGTAGGGTCCATCCCTTGGCCATTAATAGATTAAATACTTTATCTGTCACATCTGGATTTGAATCGGGAACCTTCGGGATAGGAACTAAGCACTCTACACTTTGAATTATCCCGCTTACTATTAATATTTAATTAGTATAAAATATTTAATAATGCATGTAAAATATTTTTTATCATACATTATTCTTGATACATGATTTTACTTTCTCTCCCGACTCGATAAACCTGACAAAGAATTTTTTTTAACCTAGATTTGCGAGTTAAAAATGATGCATTGATACATCTGCACTGATACAAATTTTCTCCCAGGAGAACTAAAATCAAAATTAAAAAAATACACACATAATAAGAAAGTCACTCAGAATTGGTAAGTATCGTATGGCTGAAAATGGTATACGTTCCTTAGCTGAAATAATGTGATCATCTGTAGATCCAAGAAGTCATTAGAAGGCAGACTTACAAAATTAATTAATTGATAAATTAAAGAAAAAATCCTTTAATACATTTTATACAAAATATACAAAACCAAAGTATTGGAAATCAGGAGCGGGAACATATTACATGGCGTATTGTCAATGAACACAGTGTTTGATACATTGATACATAACAAGGATGATTGATGGCTTGTCCCTATGGGACATGTAGAGACGTATGATAGGATTCTGCTCTATGATTGGCAGGAGGCATCCTATAGCAGGCCTACCTGAATCTTATTGAATTCCACGGATTATTTAGAGCATTAAGGAAGGCTTATTAAGAGTTCGAACTGCTGCTAGGAGGGTTCTGTTAATATCGATAGAGTATTGGATCTTCCTTACAGGGAATTCCGATCACGTGATAAAGCATAAAAGATCATAAATACACGAAAAACCAAACTTACAAGGTATTAAATAGGTATTTAACGCGCTTTTACTAGCTTCGTCGGCATGTAATTATGTAACGAAATATTTGAACTCACTTTTCGGCCACTTTAAAACATCCAATCAAACTGAAACTTTGCATACTTCTTAAGGACCAAAGACAATACCATACTTTAATAAGTTATACTTCGCCATGATTCGAAGACACGGTAGTATCTTGTACCAAGTACTTAGGCATATATGGCTTAATAATTGAGACAAGCAAAGGATTACTAGCAGGATCAACTGACAATAAGCAATACAAATAATTTATTAATAAGAGGATCAGTATTAAATGACTATAACTGTCTGCTGATATAGATTCTATTTAGAGGAATAGACAGATTTCTTTTTATACATAGTAAAACTCGTTCTGGCTAGATTTATAAATAATAACTATCAAAGAACATGCTGAGAAGAAAATATTATAAAAAATATAATTAATTTTTAATCAAGGTGGTGTAATTCCTGAGAAATCTGAAAGGAAAATGAATTATAATAGCAAAAACCAATACCAATAAATACCAGAGATCACAGATAAGAGACTTGACTTGTAAAAAAAAATTATCTACTTAATTTTTTAGAATGATATACAAAAAAGTTGTTAGGTTGATATCCAAAAAAGAATTTCTGATGCGAACCATTCATTTCAGCCCTGAAGAAGTCAGCAGCATGGCTGGCGAAATGTTGGCGAAAAAATTATCAACACGGTCTAAACCAGAAGAAACCAACAAAGTCTTTTGTAATAATAGTGGCCGTGGAAACCTAAAAGAGTATTTATCTATAATTTACTCTGTGCTATCTCTCTCTATCTTCTATTTTTTCTTTCTCTTACAATACTTATATATATATATATATATATATATATATATATATATATATATATATATATATATATATATAAAAGAGGAAACGTGGTTAAGGGAGAGCACAATGCTGACCAGAAGGAATCAATACATAATCCTTCCAGGGCTATGTTCCCTTAATTAATAATTAAAATAATAAATTATGTACCAATCCGCTAACTGCGGCTTAAAAACATTCACCCACGGTTTACAATCTAATCTAAAAGATATAACACCGTAAACGCGATCCTCCCACCTACGCTTATGTCTGCTCTTAGGTCGTTAACCAGAGTCTGGTCATCTTGTTAATGATCTGTTATGCCCAATTAAACAACTTCATCTTAGTCTTCGTGGTGCTAGAATTTCTAATGTATTTACATTATAATATTTACATTATAATTAAATGATAATAACCATAAGGTTAATTTTAGGTTAAAATATTTAATAGTGCATTGAGGCTCGTGATTAAGGTTGAACTGTGGAGGAAGAAGGTTGCAATGAAATGCGGAGAGGAGCCATTGCGGTGGTAGTTAGCCCTATCAGATACGATAAGGCGATCGGTTTCCATTTTACGTAAGATCCAATCGCCGAAGGTCTGCCCCCGACCCTCGACCGAGAACTAAATAGCCCTTACCCGCCTCGCTATCTCCTCCACAGTAATTCCTGATAGCTCTTTGTATCTCCTTCCCAACGTTACACTTTTACTTGCTTTAAGTACGAACTACTAACAAAACACATTCGTAAAATGGCAGACTAATAATGATTAGAAAAGACATCATATGATAGATTGGATAATTTATTAAATGGACGGATCTGTTAGCACTGGACTGTTCTACTATATAACGTTTAATGTTAGAAATGTGACAATTCTTTAATTTTAAGGTGCCTAACTGGAGAATTAAAATAAATTCTCACAAATCCTGTCGATTAACGTTTTCCATTCGTCGTAACCCAATGACTTCCTTTCCTCGTTAGGATACTTAGGACTACTTCTTGACTAACGTTCAACATAGAATCCTCATACTAGACTGAAACGACAAGAAACCACAACACATACTAGACAAATGCTCGACAAATACAAGCTTCCAATGAATTACAAAAGACTCATATACATGACTATTGTAGGACCCATTTGAACTTACAGCTTTGGGGCTTCACTAAGCTATCGAATTCTTATCTTATCCAATCCTTACAATCCAAAATCCTTTGTAAAATTCTCAATAGTTCTTTCTTTGTAACGAATAAAATCACCCATAATGACCTTAATGTTCCATTTGTAACTGATTTGGTCCAGGTTCGATATCAACCCTCTCATGACTAACTTCATTATCATTGAAACCCACTAGTTTCAAACCTAGCAACCTCTTCAATTCCTGATAATCCTCCAAGGCATCACACAAGAAGATGGCCTCGTGATTTTTTAAGTTGTATTTGTTGTTCAAATATTACCAGTTGGCACTTATTATTTCAACTGCTTAATCCGATTAGTAAAATCTCTGAAATTATTCTTTATTTTTAAGTTTATTAGTAATCATAAATTTGTACTAAAAAAATAACACGCAATTATTTCAATAAAATAATTGAAAGAAATAATAATAATAGCCAGATGCCAGATGAAAAAAAAACATATAACTTTTAAGATATTTATGTAACTATCATCGTATATAGTTTCTGTTATTGAATTCTATTCGCTGAAAGAATGCCAATGAAACTTTGCTGAATTTCACTTCTTGAACAATATTACGCATTTACCTCAATAATTAAAATAAGTCACCATTTATAATTTTTCCAATTAATTTGTGGGCAATTTGTCTTTCTTATTATTGCTATAATTAACGGCATTATTTCGGGAATACTGCAATTATTTCTGGATCCAATTAATTAATCATCAATATGTTAAAAAAAAAGGATGATTCCGGAAATCGAGTTCACTGAACTCGAACAGAAGTTTGATTGAGTGAATAACGTGCGTGTGTCGAAGTATCTGTAATTTGTTAAGCGAACATAATTAGATCTGAAATTAATTGTTAAATCAGAATAAACAGATAATAGCTGTGTTAAATGCGGTAACCTTATCTGAAGAATCAACTGCATGAAAGCTGTCTTTAGAAAGGTCTAGTTCATTTGAAAATAGAGACGGCTGAATAACGCTGAACGAGATGACTGTTTATTAAAAGAGCTACACTTTTTTATAGTAATAAAGAAAAAAAAGGTGATTCGGTGAAGGAGGAATTCCTCGATTGATTAAAGTATCTCCGAGCCGGGGCGAGAGACTCCTGGCGCCGGCCCAACCCTTCTTGGCAGTTACACTCGGCCAGCTCTTACTTTATTTGTCACTCTTGCCCGAACATCCGTGCGGTTTTATAAGGATAAAAGAGTTGCTTTAAAATATTCGATACATAATATCGCAAAGTAAAGTCACAGGTATACATTTGAAGCTAGTATGTAATTTTAAAACTAGCGGTTGAAGAGAAAAAAAAATTCAATACATGTTACATGTGTGTATTTTGTACATATTTTTTATCTGTTTTGAATAGTAACATGATAAAGTAATGGTGAAAGAACGTTTTGTAGTAATTGTAAAACAAGCATAATATTGTTATACTATATTTCAAATTACCTTTTATGTAATTTGTTTGTACAAGAGTACATTCAGAAATAGTAGACAATGCATTAATTATAAGTGTCGAATGTTTTTTTTCATCCACCCAAAAATTTATTTATGAATGTTTACGATATAGAATTAATACTGTGTATACAATTTTTGCATACCGTTGTGTTACCTTAGGACATCTCAAGTTTTTTAATACTTATAAAAGTCTGCTGTGTGTAGAATATACGATTTTAGCTTTTGCCATCTATTTAAACACGACCAAAGCCTAAATTGTCAATACTGCACACAGCGGACTATATATATATGTAAAAAGCCTAAACATACTTAAGGACACAAGGACATTTTAAAATTGTATAAAAAGTTGTAATTGTTTATAAAAAAAATTGCAGGATGTGAAAAATAAAGTAGAATAAATAAGTAAACAGTTTCTGGTGTTAACATAGAATACCCCTTAATTTTTTATAATTTTATCTAGGGACTATAAGGAGGTAATCAAGACATTTCTTATCATCAGAAACAGGAAAAGGGCCTGGTACATGTCCTTCAATTATTATACAGTTAATAAATAATTATTTGTATTCCTTATGTGAAATATAAATTATAATTATATAGCGTAATTGTGTTAACAGTAAACAATGCAATTATGTTAAAAATAAATGCAATTATGTTTAAAATAAATGCAATCATGTTCAAAATAAAATTAAATTCTATTGTAGCTTGCATAAACACTGCTATCAAGTACTATTGTATTTTAATATTATTAGAACATTCATTGTCCACTAAATGTAATTTTAATTTTCTACGTCACATATAAATATAGTTTGTTTTGGTATTTTACTGGTCATGTTTGGATTTTATTTTTATTTATTTATTTTTATTTATTTATTATATATTCAGGTTATTTACTTATTTACATTACTAACAACAGGAGTATTTATTTATTTACTTAATTATATATTTATAGCTGATATTAGTGGTACAATTTTTTACCACTTAATTATTATTATTTTATTAATTATTACAATTTTCCTGAATTTTTAATTGGTATAACTGATAGATAGAAAAGGGGCAGGGTATACAGTACCGGCATTACTCAACAGTCATGAGGATTTGAGTGCCTCTGAACGCCCTACACAGTCCATTAAGTCCTATTAAAAGAACATATTTCATAATTTATTATTATATATTGTAATATAACTTTAATCTATAAACGGTGAAAATTCCCCAAAGTTTGAACCTGAAAGTTTAAAATTGAAAAGAAAGTTTGTAAAAAAATCCATTAAACCCTTGAAGTGCTTCATGCTTCATTACCGTCTATTTAAACTATTAGCGGGCATTTTTTTCTTGTCATTTCCTCATAAACTTAATTGAGGCTCGACAATTTTCTGAATTCAAAATCTCATAGTTATCAGGGATTTCACCCCTTTTTTATTAATATTTAATAGGTTTTTGCGCGTTATTTAAAAAAAACTAATTTTTTATTTAATGTGTACCCTTATTAATGATCAAAAATATAATGTTTAAATCAATATTAAAAATATTATTTTAGTTTTCGGTCTGTCTTCTCCCTCTGTTGTTATTATAATCATTTTTAATATAATGAGTGGGCATATAAATACAATAAATTGGTAGTTTTAGATTGTATTTATTCGTAAATTTGTTTGCAACTGCTAATTTTCCAGCTAGAAAACCCTTGTTAAATAGTAATATTAAAAAGCTTTGAGTAATTTTATCCTGTTTTTAATTTTTAATATTTATATTCGTGACGGATGGTACCTTCAATTATTTTCTATCAAATATCTGATTTATTAAACAAAAAATGGTATTTACGATATTTTTGAATTTTTTTTACTGATTTAAACGTGTGGTTAATGCATATTATTATCAAGTTTGGCATTTTTAAAATGAATACTTTTTTCTCCAAAGATGTCTTCAAGTTAGAAAATGAGTTTAATTGTTGAACTCTACTAGCTTGTTCGGTAAACTGCCCCATAATACATGATGAAGACAATTTTTAGTTTATCTCCAATATATTTATGTAGTTATAATATTATGTACTTTTCTTGAAACATAAGTTTGATTTCTGATAACCCTCTCCTCGAAGAGGGTTAAGCCTGGAACGGATGGATGCAACACAAAACAATTGATGAGTATTTACAAAGAGAAAAAAATTACAATCGAGGAAATAAATAGATCAATAAAGTTGTACAGAATTCATTATTCCTTAACGTTGACGTTTTTCTAGGCCTGCCTATTATACATAACGGCATAACGCATATTATAGTTGCATGCTAACAACATTGCATATACGATTGTACATAATTTATTTAAAATACATATTATTGCTTCTATTTATGGGTTACTAGCATATTGTTGCTAACATTAAAGAGTTGTTAATTGTTGAAGTTTTATCTGTAAAATTGCTTTAGAGAGGAAAGCCACACTTGTTTCACAGGGCTAAGCACATACGTCGTGCTTTACTAACAGGAATAAACACATGCCCATGTTTAGGTTTCTATTTTTTTGAAGCTTGTGTATTTTAGTCAGAGTAAATAAAAACAAATATGAAATGTAGCCAACTTTTTATTTATTCACGGTTGTATCGCACTACAGTTGTTTTTTCTCTTGTTGATGTTTATTTTGAGAAGTTTTTGAGTTCAAAGGAAATAACTATGGGGTTAATTACAAATTCGAATCCTGCGTAAAGTATAGGGTATATATTATTTTACTCAATGATGATATGTAAATAATAACTTTAAAATTCTATTATTCCTATGTATAGTATACTTCAATTATTAATTACTTTGAGAATCAATTGAAACATACTCAAACATTGATAATTCATAGTAATCATTTTTTGTTATAAACCACGGAGTATTTTATATACAATGTGTATTAAAAAGGAAGGTTTTAAAAGGGATAAGAAAATAAAACGTATCGTTAAATGACTTTTGACGATACTATAGTGTTATCCACAATTTTGAACGAAAATGCCGCTTGTACATCTATCTGTACAGTATTTTGGATGCTTTTGTTATTACTCAGTGAAATACAGAATTTTATTTTAAGCGTGATTTTAAAATGAAATGTTAAGCACTAACTATTAAAACAAAATGTGTTCGGCTCTATTTCAATGCCAATAAAAATACAAAAACAAACAAGTATCTGTATTCTTGAAACATTACATTCATCTTGAAGATGGCCTTGTGAGCTTGTAAGTTGAATTTGTTTTTGAGTAATTCCAATGAGCAGTTTCTCTACTTCCTTTTAGTGAGATGATTACGTATCAATAATTTTATTTACTTATTAAAAACCGGTTGTGGTTTCAATAAATAAATTTACAAAATGCATTTACATTAAAACTATTATAATAATTATCATTGATATAAAAAACGTTACCCTTGTAACATTGTTATATTCTAGATTTTTATATATTATTTTATGCTTCGATTTTTTTCTTTTCTTAAAATGGAAGATTCTTTTTTTAATGTAATGATGTATTTCCTATAACCGTATCGCATTTTCAAATAACATTTATTTTTTTGGCATTTTAATACTTGCTGGGTCGTTATAACCATAATTTAAAAAAAAAAACAACCTCCTGACGTTCTTTTCACAGATCTTTATCCTTACACCGCCATTTATTTTATGTTAGAAATGGGAAGTTAGTAGAGTGGACAGGCTTGTGGATTAAGTTGGAAGAGCCGGAAGGACTTAACCGCTGACAACTTACTCTGCGGGCAGAGCAATAAGTCTCTTTTACTTAATTGCTGCAGGCCAAGAACCAATAATCCTCGTATTCCTTTAACTCCATGAAGTTAATGCTACATCACATGGCCGGGTCTTGATAGTTAATTATTAAGTCGTAAAGTAGGATAAAATCATTAGCTTCACTTAACTTTAGAACGTTATAGGGCTTCAATGAAAACATAAAATAGTAAATACATTAATAAAGCTGCGGTACACTAGAAGAAACGTAAAAAGATCTTCGGTTTAAAACCTGATGATTATTTAAAACAAATAGATAGTATACTTTTAAACAGTATTTAACAGAATTAGATTTTGTTGGCATAAAATATGGTTCCATATTTAATAAATAAATGATTTATATTAATTAACTAACCGAAAAATTTAAAGTAAACATAACAAATAGAAATTTATGTTAAAAAAATAAAGCAATTGTTATTCACGAAATAGATATATTTTTAAGAAAATTATTTCATTGAAGAGACAAAATTAAAAAAAAAAAAAATACAAAAAATGATCCAAGTTAACTATGTAGCTGTGTTTTTTCTTTTAAGCTACTGTAAATTATCTTAAAATAGTGTAGTCAATTAAATACAATATTTGAATGATTTATTGAATTATTGTTACCCTTCCCTTCATAGTATTATGGATATATACCAATATGTAGACCCAGCAGTTGTCCTTATCACTTTTTAAAGGGTGTAAATGTATCTTTGGTTATGCCGTCCGTCGGAGGGGAAGTAAAATGGTGGTTTCGAGCATGTGGGATGTCAGATTGCCGTTGAAGAACTCATTCCTACTTATACCGTCAGAGGGGCTCCCACTTCATAAATGTCCAATTTGCCATTGATGTGACGTTAAACAAAACAAATAAATATGGGTATCGTAAAAAATATCAGTTAAACAGTATATTCTTTTATAATTCATTTAGATGTATGTTTAAATTAAAGAAACCGATTAGCTATTGGTGCATTATTATAACTTTTAGAGTTTGTCCTTTATTCTACTATTTTAACTTAAAAAGTTACTTGTTGAATCCATAATGAAATGTTTTATAATTTTACTAAGTACAAACAATAATATCTTTTCTATATTTTATTATCTTCAGCGCAACCGCAAGGTTGATCATTCCCCTTTTGTCTGCACTAAACCGCCCATTTACTATCAGGTAGGTGATTACGACCCACATTATAGAGGATAGGTGAGGCTCAGGAGGATCTGCTAATCCCTCAGGGTCCACCCTTGGTTGTTAACAGATTAAATAATTTATTTGCCATAATTTTGACTCCGGTACTTTCATCACAGGAACTCAGAGCTCTATACACTGAACTCCCCACTCTGTATTGATAGATAATAACCTTAATAAGGCTGAACCCGAAGGCTCGGTGACGATGCCACCAATCTTGGCTTACAAACTTCTATCCAAGGACTACCGAATTCGTCTGATCGCTCTTAATGAAATCCTCCCACCTACGTCTTAGTTTACCCCTCAGGCGCTTCCTAGTCGGTGCAGTGTTCATTTCTAAGCCCAGCAACTTTACAAGCCCATTTTAATTTTCGTGGCGCTATTACTTCAATAATATTAACCGGGAGCAAGCTTCGCAATTCCTCGTTGTATAATCTCTTAAATTCTCCAGTGGTCCATCCTTTTTTTGACCGAATATTCTATGCAACACCTTATTTATTATGTTTAAGCACTCATCGTATACTTCGTCTTCGTTTTCTTTTATCTCTTCTACCTTGAAGTGTAGACATTTTTTTCACAGCCTGACCTGCCTCTTCGAAGGGCTGCCCTCTTGGCTTCCGCCCATCCAATCCCTTTTTCTTTAAGGATATTCTTCCAGGTCCCCTGGGTCTTTTTCCTGTTGGTCTAACCTCCATGGATTTCTTCGCCAAACGGAGTCATCTATCATTAAATGTCCGATCAAAGATGCTCTTTCTCTATTAGCTGATTGAGTTGTTTCAATTTTCAGTGCAGTCCTTATCGTCCTGTTACAAAACGGGTACAAACCCGGCCCCTCTTGGTCTATCCCTCTATTTTCCTCAGGTACCACATTTCGTTGTTTTGAAATCGGTTGCGAGCTCAATGTATTATGGCTCAGGATTCACTTCCATAAGTGAAAATAGGAACGAACATAAGTCGAGCGATAACTGACAATTTAGTTTCTTTTATTTGATGGCAGAAAACATCCTTCCTGGAGTGGCAATTCCGCTTATTATTACTGAAATACTTATTATTATTAGTGAAATACTTAAAGGTGTGGACCTGCTCTATAGTCTTCCCATTAATTTGAATACTCAAATTCTTTTTCTTTCTGGATAACTGCATACACTTGGTCTTGGAAGTGCTAATAACCATATTTCTTCTAGTAAATTTCTCTGTCCAGATACCTAAATTTGCCTGTAACTCATATTATTTTGGACCTTATTTATACTATTTAGAAAAAAAAATGAAATTTTATTGTGAACATTGGTACCAAAATTCATGTTTATGATTGTTTTATGTGTATAATTTCTGCATAGAGTTACGTTCGAATCCCAGTCACTCACAAACGTCACTAGTTATTCGCTGTCTGTACGATTGAGCGGATTTCCATTGAGCCGAGTCGGTGGTATGATCCAAAGCCTGTTCGGAAGGCCTGTCACCGGACGAGGGGTCGTAACGTCCGCCAACCGCTAGGATCTGCTTTGCATGAAAATGAACGAGGCCGTCCTAAATTGAATCAGCCTTATATGAATAAATCACAATGGTCTAGTTAGCAATATTTTTGTCAGCATTTTGATCAAGTCCAGAATCGCAAGTAGTACGATCATTATATATACGATTAAGGTAACCACTTTGAACATCTCTACAGCCTCGGTGAATAAGTGGTTAAGTCTAATTTTTCACAGAGTGAGTTAGTTGTATTGAGGGAAGCCGAATCCGTGTTATTTTCGTAGTTTTTGGCCTGAAACGGATCTGCTTTGCATGAAAATGAACGAGGCCGTCCTAAATTGAATCAGCCTTATATGAATAAATCACAATGGTCTAGTTAGCAATGTTTTTGTCAGCATTTTGATCAAGTCCAGAATCGCAAGTAGTACGATCATTATATATACGATTAAGGTAACCACTTTGAACATCTCTACAGCCTCGGTGAATAAGTGGTTAAGTCTAATTTTTCACAGAGTGAGTTAGTTGTATTGAGGGAAGCCGAATCCGTGTTATTTTCGTAGTTTTTGGCCTGAAACGGAGTTGTAATAGAAGCAATGACTCCTTTTAAAGCCAATGCCTGACTTAGCCCATTATTCACTACGAAAATGACTCGATTAAGCTCCTCTCAGTACAAGAAACTCATTTCCGAGAAAAATTGACTTATCCACTTATTCACCGAGGCTGTAGATATTAAATTTTCTTTTGCTGGGTTTCTTACTTTTACTTTTTTATTTACAACATTTTACAGATCTTCACCTGGACTACAAAAATTCCCCCCCACATTTCTCCGGCCGTTAAACTTAATGACAGGAGAAATGTAAATTTTTTTTCCTACCATTTTAGTGCAAATTCCATATGTACGAGGTGTGGCTATTAAATAACGAGACTGACGTTGCTTTCGATACTCATGGGATTGTGTACCTTCACTGGGTTCCTGCAGGTGAAACTATTAATCAGTAATACTACTACCTTGAGGTACTTGCAAAACTACCTGAAAGAGTAAGGAAAAAAACGACCCGAAATGTGGAAAGACAAATCATAGGTTCTCCATCAAGACAATGCGCCAGTTCATTCCGCGTTATCTGTCAAGAGGTTCCTAGCCCAGTACAACATCCCAGTGTTAGAGCATCCACCTTATAAACCAGATTATGCACCGTGTGACTTCTATTTGTCCCGTAAGGTGAAATCTTCATTAAAAGGGACGAGATTTGAGTCCGTGGAAGCTGTAAAAGAGAAAGCGGCACGCGTCCTGAAGGCGCTGACAGAAGATGACTTCCAGCACTGTTTCCAACAATGGAAAATTCGCATAGATCGTTGTAGGGATAGAGAAGGGGTGTATATTGAAGGTGATAGTATGTAATTATGTATCTAATAAAAATAAATTTTTCTCTCGTTATTTAATAGCCACACCTCCCCAATAAAGGGTCCCCAATATACTGAGTATGCGTGCGCCGCAGAAATTACAGATCTCATCGTGCCCATTGCTGTTAAAAGATTAAATAATTTATCAACCATAACCGATTTTGAACCCGGGACCTCCAGCACATCTACTAAGCACTCTCTTAATATTTACAATAAACAATATTCATTTTTTTAGAACATTATACTGTTTATACAAACTAAAAGAAATATTTAGTATCCATCCATTTTAACATTAGCATAGGGTTTATTTGTACAATTCGAAATTAATGATGCTATTATAATAAATACGAGTGAAATTTAAATTATGGACAAATGTTATAGTTACAATTCTTATTTTTCCAATACAAAACCTTTACTCTCTTCCGTCAGAGTAGGTAGATTTTGAAAGGAACCAGAATAAGTTGAACTAATATGGTTATAAAAGAATATCTCAATTCACTTGTTCATGAAAACCTGAAAATAAACTTTTTCAATACTATTTGTGGTTTCAGTATTTTTGCCAAACAAAAAAAACTTAAAGCTTTGACTATATCGAAATCATAATTTTAAAAATGGAACACTGTTTTCGTAAGTTATAAAAATTTACTGTTGATCACTAGTCCTTTTGGAAATAATTAGGATTTTTGTTTTAACGAAATTTGGTTGTTCTGTTAACATTTTCACCCAATTTGCCATTATCAATTGTTTTCAGCCTTAAGGAGCTACATCGACAAGATTTCAAGTGTCGACGCGCGTTTTATTTCAGCCGGTCAATTTAGAACATTTTCCGACCAAATGTTTAAATTTTAGCGAAATATTTGTTGACTTTTTGTTGTTTCCTAACAACCTCATTAGGAACTCGGCTGGTTTTAGCAGAAATGACTAAGTAATTGGTCTGCAAGAAGGAAGTCATGCGATCCACCATTTAGTGCTCTTTGGTGATGTTCTAACGATCCGAGGAATCATTTATCTCTTTTATAGACCCATCTATTTTGTTTATCATTTGGATGGTACTTCATCCTCTATCCCCCGTATCTATCGTCTCAATATGACGTTGAAATATGGTCAGAGGTTTTTAAAAAATATTTTTCATATTTGACCATGTTTGTGAATTAGGTGTGCAATTGGGAAATAAAAACATTCACATAAACACATTTTTAAATTGAACAAAAGATTAAACTAAAAGACAGGAAGAAGATTTATTTTATTTTTTTTATTTGAAAAGTGTATCTTAAAGATCCAAGATTTCGATCGGTTGAATTCATCCATATTTTTTTTAAATTGCAGCTCCTCGGATTTT